>OZ005656.1:184554134-185154134 GCA_963930645.1 Salticus scenicus | reverse complement strand
TATATATATATATATATTAACCGTTATATTGCTCCATGTATCTTTGCTTCTCCTCCAGGACATCCTTAGGATGTCTAGCGAGGGTATGACATACCTTGGATAACACACAATGTACTGGGGAGACGATGCGCCTGTAATATAGGACATTTCTCTTGCTATTCGTCTATAATATGGAAAAGCTGTAAATTATTTTATAATTGTAGTGTTTGTTAAAAATATTTTTATTAATTTTAAAACACGTTTCAAATCGAGATTATCGATTAGGTTTAATTTATTGAAATCTTGATGCAAAGAAATAATTTTATTTTTAAAACAGCTTTATTATTCCATGTATCTTATCTTCTCCTCCAATATATCCTTAGGATGTCTAGCGAGGGCATGACATACCTTGGATAACCAACAAAGTGTTGGGGGAGACGATGCGCTCGTAATATAGGGCATTTCTCTTGCTATTCGTCTATAATATGGAAAAGCTGTAAATTATTTTATAATTGTAGTGTCTGTTAAAAATATTTTTATTAATTTTAAAATACGTTTCAAATCGAGAAAATCGATTAGGTTTAATTTATATGATTATTTTGAAATTTTGATGAAAAGAAATAATTTTATTTTTAAACTGCTTTATTACTCATAAAGCTCATCGTCTCCTCCAGGACAACCTCAGGGTGTCCAGTGGAGGACATGACATACAGTCGGCTGCAAAATTATTCGAGCACTAGCCAATAATTCCTATATTTAAAAAGTACACTTAAGACTGTTTTGCTAAGTAAATCCTTGTCGAATCATGTTCTTAGACTGATTAAGAACATGAATCGACAAGGATTTATTTAACAAAGCTGTATTAAGTGTACTTTTTTTTGGCAAGGATTATTGCTAATGCTCGAATAATTTTGCAGCCGACTGTACATTAGATATCTGAGAATGTTTTGGGGAGATGTCGTGCTCATGATATGAGGCATTTCTTTTATTATTCTTCTATAATATGGAAAGGCAGTAAATTATTTTATAATTGCAATGTGCTTTAAATTTTTTTTTAATTAATTTTAAATTACTATTCAAATCGAGAAAAATTAAAAGCACTTTTCTAGAGGAGTAATAAATTTGTAATATAGTCACAATAGGATAAATAGAAAAAGGTTATACACATGCCTTGCTATGCATTGTCAAGTACTATTATCACGTTAATCCTTTCAGGGACAAAAAAATTTTGCCCATTTAAAATAAACTACTACCAGAATTTGCGAACAAGTCTGAAAGGAAAGAAATAAATGACGTTTTTCTTCTCTATTATTAAAGTAAAATTTTGTAAAAAATTTCTGGGATAGGTTTTTGCAGTTGGGGATTAAAATTAGGCGGGATATAATATATTTCACCGCCTCACATTGGGTTAAGCAAAATATATTTAAAATCGACTTTTAACTTGAATACATATATTGCTTTGCAAATAAAGTATCTAAAAATATCAAACTATATCCGAATTAAAATTAATTAGATTAATTTATGAATACGTTGATAAATAAGTAATTTCATAAAAAAAAAAAAAAAAAAAAAAAAAAAAAAAAACTTTTATTACTTATTATGGAACACTTTTTCTTTAGAATATCCTCAGAATATCCAAAGGAGGACATTCCATCGGAGAATGTATGGCATTCCGAAAATGTATGGGGAGAATATATTTTATCTATATATGGAACACACTGAGAAAAAATGTATACCGCCTTCATCTAGAATGAATAAATGGTCATTTTCTAAATCCTTAAACTAGAAATATAGATTTCCGAGCTATGCGCATAAGGCACGCCAACAAACTGAATAGATCTACACATTTATAGATGGTGAAACAATATTCTGAATATTCTGAATCCTTTGTACTGCGAGAAATTCTCGCTTGATTTTCTAGAATTGGGTCATAAACCAAGATTATAGTTGCTGAAACCCGCCTCTTGTATTCACATTTATTTGGAGATATTTTCAAATAGGTTTGTCTTCTATGGTATAGGCAAACGCTCAAGAATTCTAATAGAGGTCTCTAGAATTCGCTTTCGAAGGGGACTAGAAATTTTTTTTAAAAGAAATTTATAAGGATGACATGGAATTATTTTTTTTAGAGCCACAATTTAGATTCTAGATGTCAGTTATAGAATTTTTTCTCAGTGTATTGACGTGCCTTATACTCATAGCTCGGAAATCTATATTTCTATTTTAGGGATTTAGAAAAGGATCATCTATTTGTTCTAGATGAAAGCGGTATATTTTTTTTTCTCAGTGCAGTTCTTTTATTATACGTCTATAATACGGAAAATAATAAATTGCTTTAAAGTTGCAATACGTGATTATAAAGTTTTTATTAATTTTAAATACGTTTCTAATCGAAAAAGATTAAAAAAAAAAAAAAAAAAAAATGGTCTTCAACTTATTATTAAATTATTGATCAAAACTTGATAAATAGAAAGAAATTGAGATAATAGTGAATCATCTTACTTAATATATTTCAGTCACAAGAGTGGTGCAGTGTTCAAAACTTTATTAATAAAATAGTAATTAGTAACCAGTAAAATGGTCACATAAGTAGAAGGAAGTCGGAGTAGTACGGAATTATTTTTTTCTTTAATAAATTGCAGTGACATGAGTGTTACAATGTTCAAAACATTATTGTCAAAACATGATAAACAGAAGGAAGTCACAATAATATCGAATTGTTTAATTTAATATATTGTTGTCCCATGAGTGTTACAGTGTTCAAAACTTTTGAAAAAGGGTAATTACTTACTAGTAAAATAGTCAAAGCCTGATAAATAGAAGGAAGTCGGGAAGATGCTGAATTATTTTATTTAATAAATTGCAGTTACATGAGTGTTGCACTATTCAAAACTGTATTAATAAAATAGTCAAAACCTGACAAATAGAAGGAAGTCGGGAAAATGCTGAAGTATTTTATTTAATAAATTGCAGTTACATGAGTGTTGCAGTATTCAAAACTGTATTAATAAAATAGTCAAAACCTGATAAATAGAAGGAAGTCGGGAAAATGCCGAATTATTTCATTTAACAAATTGCAGTTACATGACTGTTGCAGTATTCAAAACTGTATTAATAAAATAGTCAAAACCTGATAAATACATAGAAGGAAGTCGGGAAAATGCTGAATTATTTTATTTAATAAATTGTAGTTACATGAGTGTTGCAGTATTCAAAACTGTATTAATAAAATAGTAATTAGTAAAATGGGAATGCCTGATAAATAGGAAGTCGGTATAATACTGAATTATTTTTTATAATATATTGCAGTCACATCAGTGTCACAATTTTCAAAACTTTATGAATGCAATACATTTATGTATGATTAACGGATAAGTGCCTATTTTTAATAAACCTACCATTGATTTTTTTTCTCCAATAATTAATTAGTAACGGGCTAATTACTTAACGAGCTTTTTATTATCTACTGCTTAATGAAATAGACATTCATCGATTAATACTGTTAATTAGTTTTGTGATCTCGATTTGGTTATATGATCAAGTTTAATGTGTAATTTTATTTCTTGAAGTTTATTATTTAAATGAAGATAGATAATAGATTCCCCATTTTTGAAAATACGTTTTTGATTTTTGCAGATGCTCAAGGCCGCAGATTTGGAGGTCGGTGAAGTTTTGTTTCCTTTTTATTTCTTTTCTTCTAAATATAATTTTATTTTAAGTTTTGTGTTTTACTTTCTTTTCTTTCTTTCTTTCTTTTCTTTTCTTTTTGTCAAATCTTATATTTGAATAATTTCATACTGTTTATGTATTCGTTTGAGGCTATATACGTCAGATTGAATCTTTCTTTCCTCATGCAATAGTATGGGGTTTTTGTTGCTTTGTATTATAAAGGCAGCTCATTAAAAACTGAAAACTTTTCAGACCTTTTTTTTTTTCTCCTTTCTTAAATTCCGCTTTTTCAATATGTTTTCTTTTAATTTAGTGAGTTTTCTTTATTATAAATTAAAATACTTCTTTTCGAGATCGAAAGCTAGGACTTTGGGTTTACTTAACCCGTTAGCGCCCAGTGTCCTCATTTAAGGACATACAACTAATAAAATGGCACATATATTTTTTGTGATTTTTTGGAATGATTTCTGCTTTTAAGTGACAGCTTATAGCGTCACTCCAAATGATCCCTGAAAGTTTTATGCGCCTACTGTTAATAGAGTACTAATATACTGTTAATATAGTACTACTGTTAATATAGCCTACTGTTAATATAGTACTAATTAATAGTAGTACTATTAATTATTATTTCATAATTCGGATAGTCACTTTATGATTTTTCATTCGCCGCACATATATTTGCTTTTTGCACAAGTATACTAACTTAAATCAAGTTGAATAATAATATATATTATAATACTTTACTTTCGAGATCTTTGTCAACATATAATAGTAAATTAATCTGTTATCTCAAAGTTTTTCTATCTCGAAGTTTTCTCGCTAGAACACTAAACGTCAATAAATGAGGATAGGCTTTAAATTTAAAACTATCAGAAGAATTGTTTAAATTAATATATTTTACTGTCAGTTGTCTATATTAATTTAGAAATTAAATAATCAGCTAATAATATTTTGCAAAATTAATTCGGGCGTTAACGGGTTAATGAAGTAAAATATTTAAATTTATTATTATTATTATTATTATTATTATTATTATTATTATTATTATTTTAAGTTCTATAAAATAAAAGGCGACATGTTCAAAGAGTGGAATAATAATAATAATAATAGAGCACAAAAGAAAAAAATCTGTAACAGATATTTTTATAATACGAAGCAACAACAACAACAACAACAACAAAAAGTAAAAAAAAAAAAAAAAAAAAACTACACGAGAAAAAAAAAAAAGATTACACACACGGGGAGAAAGGTTGAATCTGATTCTTTTTCTTTTCTCCTAATTCTTCTCTTAAAAAAAAACAAACAAAAAAAAAAAAAAACAATCTGTTTTTATGAAATATGCAAACATAGTATATGTCATGTATGTGAAAATAGCATATGTGTAAAATACAGGGAAGAGAATGCTAAGATTTTTCGTGTAAAAATTTTAGACTCTTACACTTTTTTTTTTTTTTTTTTTTTTTTTTTTTTTTTTTTAGGGGGGGGGGGGGGTAGTTTTTTTCCCCCTATTATTTTGGCAGGTTGTTTAACAATTTAATTTCATATATTCACCGTATTTGGATAAAATAAAGTATTATTTTTCCATTTCTCGTATCTGTTTTATCTTTTATTGCAAAGCTACAGAGTCCATTAAATAAGAAGCACATATTTTCAGACTTTTTGTCCATTTCCTACCTCATTATTCGTTTGCAGCAATTATCTAAAATTTAAAATTAATCGTTTAAAAACTTTTATCCTAGTAGAAAACCCAAAAGATTTATTGATTTCTTTATTTTTATTTTTTCAAATGTATACAATCCCCAGATTTATATATTTTCGATTCTACTTATTGGATAACTCTTCGCTTAAATTTTATAAACTTCTTAGAATTAAATTAAAACTTGATTTATGAAATTATCTGTTAATATCTATTAATTACATGTTAATGTGACTAAGGTTCTAAAAGGTTGGTTGTTAAAAGTGTATTGCGATTTTTTTTTTTTTTTATTTAATTTAATTTATTTTTGTTCTTTTAAGAAACAAAATTTCTAATTACTTATAAAGAAGAGAATACAACAAAACAAAGCAAAATGAGATAAAATAAATAAATAAATAATAATAATAATAATAAAAGCTCGATCAATTAACCTTTTTCTCTAAAATTGCGCAAACTAAACATTTTTTTTTTCATTCAATATCATCTGCTTTTTATTACAAAGTTATTTTACTCTAGATTTTTATCGCAACTCGCTTATTTGTTTGTTGCACAGATTTATTACTTAAAAAATTAAGGGAAAATTCTGTTTCTTAGTTTTAATATTAAAACTAAAAGTAGTTTTTTATTTTATTTTATTTATTTATTTTTTCATGACATTGCAGATAAATTTCATCTAATTTTATTTAAATTTTCTGTTATTTTAAAACATTCATTTATTATTATAATCCTCATATACTTGTAATATTTACTTTATTACTTTGCTGATTATATATTTTTTCTATTCGTAAATATGAAGTAGTGTTTTCATACCTGTGAAGTCTTTTTTTTTTTGTTAAAATACTGCTTTTTTTTTTTTTCGGAACGAATGTAGCTTTCGATTTATAAAGTTCATAAGACTTATAGAGAGAATAAGAGAGTGTCTTGCCTCTTAAAAAAGCTTTTTATTGTTTATTATTATTATTTTTTTAAACAACACTCAATTTTTACAAAAGAAATACATTTTTGTAGAAATTTTCTTTTTTGCATGCAGAAATGCGGACGCCGAGCATGACTTCTTTCTATACATATTTATATACTCCTCTTTCTCATCTATATTTTATTATTCGTTTCCTCTTTAATTTCTGGTATAATAATTTAGGATATTTCCAGTTTACTATCGTTGCATACAGCTGAAATAAAAGTAAAAGGATCTTCATTGTACATTATTATTATTATTTTGATACGTATATATTAATTGTATTATAAAAATTAAGGGAAAAAAAAAAAAAAAAAAAAAAAAAAAAAAACGAAAGAAAAAAAAAAAAAAAAAAAAAAAAGAAAGAAAATTTGTAGTAAAAGGAAAACCCATGACTCTACACTTACACAATTTATAAATAGTATTTTTTATTAGTTTCTTATGGTCTGTGAACTTATATTTCGAACAGAAACCAGATTTACTAAGGGGAAAAAAAGACCTAAAATAAAGTACTTACACACACATATATAGGCATGTATCTATGTATATATAGCCTCAGTTGTCTCTACTTTATTAGCAATTAAGAAATGATAGGAAAAAAAACTGTAAAAGACATTTTTTACGATTTGTTTGTTGCGTCTCTAATAGTTACCGCAAAATATGGCCTATCCCCCCCCCTTTTATTTTATTTTATTTTTTCTTTAGCAACTGAAATACAAAAACGATACAGTTTAATAGATAATGTAGAGGAACATTTTGTTACTTTTTAACAATTTAAACAAAAATGACTTTATTAAATATACTTATTTTCGTATTATTGCCGCAGATTAATTGATATGCTTTTTATAAATAAGTTATCTCAAATGGTTATGGCATGAAGGGTTAACTCTAGTTTTTGCATTGCACATACAAACATAGATCTTAATTCTTTTATTAAATGGTATTGTTTAAAAATAACATCTGTGTAATTTCTTAAAATTTCATTGAAAACTTTTCTTTTGCTTTAAATTATTATACGTATTAAAATATAACCTCTGTATTATTAACAATTTAAATAAAATTATTAAAAATATATTTTGGTTTGCTTGTCAAGTGTTATTTTTATTTATTTATTCATTTATTTTTTCATTGCAACTTATAGAAATACATAAAATGTTATAATTTAATGAACGATTTACAGGAATATTTTGCTACATTTTAATAAGCATGTATTTTCTGATAAGCATTGATTTATATGCTACAGATTAGTTGATATGCTTCTTATAAACTAAGTTTATCATTTCTCAAATTAGAATGGATGTGGCACGAAATGTTAACTTTCCCTTTTGTATTACATATACAAGCATAGATTATTATTATTATTATTATTATTATTATTTTAATGAAATGTTAGTATTTTATAATAACAACAGTGAAACTTGTCAAAATTTTATTGAAAATTTATTTTTTCTTCTTCTTTTAATTAATATACCACAACATAGCTTTTATTTTATTAACAATTTAGATGAAATTATTTTTAAAATATTTTGGTTTGTCTGTCGTGTGTTATTTTGTTATCGCAACACATAGCCGAAATTGTCTTTATTTCAGTAAGAATTGAAATGCATGAAACGTTCATAACATAATAAACGATATGGAGGAACATTTTGTTACTTTTTAACAAACATGACTTTGCGGATTTTCTTATTTCTACCATACCACAGATTATATGATATGTTTCTTAAGTATATCATTTCTCAAATTAGAATGGTTGTGATATAAAGGATTAACTCTAGCTTTTGTGTTGCATACACAAACATTGATATCTTTTTTTTTTTTTTTTTTAAATCAAATGCTATTGTTTTAGAATAACATCCGTGAAAGCCAGCACTGCGATGCCAAGTATTTCAAATCATAGTCCCCCCTTCTCTGCCACTGAGATCCGCATAGATTTGTAAGTAGGTTAACCTTGCCCGCTTCCTCTGGCTTATCTTGCTTTTTAAACTGGAAATTCTGGTAACAAGGAAATTCAACTTGAGCATTTTGCCCAGTCTTCAAGGTCGCTTACGTGCTGCGTTTAATATCGTGGCTCCATATCAGACCCGGGACATCGTGTATTAATAACTGCAGCCGGCTTTTTCTATAGGAAGTGAAATTTTTTTGTTTTATATGAGGGTTATGATCTTTCGCGGAATGAAATTTATGGCAGTGAAATTATATTCATAAGTTATAAGTTGAAGGCGTTTTTCAAATGCAATTAAAATGCGACATAGAGAATTTAGATTTGTAATTTAGGTCAATTGTTGATATGTTTTGGAGATTTTGTATTTGTTTGTTTCTCTTAATATGCTCGGGAAGGATTGTTTTAAGTTTTTTTTTAAATTCTTATGATGCGTTTTTTAAAAGTAGGAAGTCACGAAGAAGTCAGCGGTTGCTTATATTAATTAAAATTGTAAAATATGTTTTAAAAGTCAATGAAGTTTGTTCCAGTTTAAGTAATATTTATGAATGTTCGATAAAAATTGATTTATTGGATTGTTGTTGCTGATTTGATTCATCGACTTATACTGTCATTGCCACTGATTTACTGTAACTGATTCTAATGTCAAGTAAGAGAAATGAGCTTAATTCTTGCCAGCGTTATTCTTTTTTTTTTTTTTTTCCCCTCTCTCTCTCTAATTCTTCTTGGAAGAAAAAAAAGTATGTTCATTAGCCTTAAATTAGTCTTATAAAAAACTTTAAAAACAATTAAAACATATAATAAAAAAAGCTTTGTTTTGAATTCTCTAATTGTTTTTAAATTGATTTCTCAAATGCTAGGATAAAAAAAGAAAAAAAAAAACAAACTCTTTGATCACTTTAATGAAGATTAAATTTGCTAAGAAGGTCAAATGTCTTATTGAGCCATTTAATTGTCATTTTTTTTTTTTTTTTTTTTTTGTATAGCCCATAATGTTGATTTTTTTTTTTTTTTTTATAAATTTAACTTTAATGTACTTCAAAATGTAATACTTACTATATCTGATATTTGAAGTAAATACTTATTCGTGAGACGTACTTATTTTTGAGATTTCTAGCACTTGTATCACTATTTTATATTATGTACTGAAATTAGCTCTTTATTATGTCAAAATTAAGGTTTAAATAATTATTTTTATGTATAAAGAAAGTTTCCCGTTTATGTCCCTTACACCGAGAGAAAGGGTTTGATTTAAGCTAAATGTGGTGTTATTTTGTTGCTTTAAGACAAATTTTCATTAGAAGTAAGAAATCAGTTTTGTTACGACAACAGAAAACATATTACATACAAATTTACAAAACAATATATATATATATTTAATTTGTTTATTAACAAAATATTTTATTTAACTTTACAATAATTTTCGTATATTTTTGTATTAAAAAAAAAAAAAAAAAAAAAAAAAAAAATTAAATAAATTAAAAAAGAAAAAAAGTTTTTTTTTTTAAAGAATTACAACAAAATTTACTTTTTTAATCTAACCAAAACTTCTATTGTTTCCATTGCAACATATTTAAATATAAATTGTTGTTGAGCACACGAAAATTTTGTTTTTTCAACAAATCTTTTCTCTCAAAGTAATGATTTTGTTGGTTTAGGATTGATTTCTTTATTACTTTATAGATGAAATGTTTCTCAAGTATAATTTTGAACTTTAAAATCTAACATATATTTCGTCATTTCGATAACAGACATTATGTCATCTAATAATTAGCACTGTTCTTTTGTTTGTTTGTTTATTGATAAGATATACATCAGACTTGATACATCATGCTTGACTCGAAGTCCGCTTGTAAATCTTTGTCAAAATGAGGACAAATAGCACATGTCATGATTACAATACAAAGGATTGGAAAAAATATCCCGGGTCAGCATGGGAATCGTACCCACTCTCCCACAGCTGAGGGCGATTAGCAACATGATGACATGGCCACTGAGCTACAGGGGCCCTAATATCTTGCTAAAGCATTTTTGTGATGCAGCTAACAACACTCTCAAGTTTTTGTGTCTATGTAATTAAATTTAGTATTTTTCAATTAAGTGCATAAGTACATAAAATGTTTTTAAAGTTATGTTACAATATAAAGACAGGGGTATTGCGGTCAATTCTCTATATGCATTTATTGATTTAATTATAAAATGCATCATATTTAACCTATTTTATTTACTGAATAATTAATGCTTGGATATTTCAGTTATGTTATCTATCTAATATTTGGCTAAAAAGTTGGCTGCCAAATTTTGTTTATCTGCATGTGTGTGTTAACTAACTACCATTTGAATATTGCTTTGACGCTTTTTCGATAACTTCAATTGCTTAAAAGTCACAAGTTAAAAAGTGATTTTTCGCCAATTGTAATGAAACCGACTTTTTCTTTAGCTTTCATTGCTTAAACTTATAATCTGATGCTTACGTCACGTGCAAACAATAATAAAAAAGATCGCTGAAAATATAAAAACCATGGTAACAGCTTTAATTAATCATTTAAAAATATAAAACTACTCCTTAACTAGGGTCTGGAAAAAGTATTTTATGCCTAAATGCAATGTCAGTTTTTTGAGTCTTGCAATTTGATTGCCTTAGAAATACTTCAGCTTGTTATTATTATTATTATTATTATTACTATTATCTTACTAATAAAATGTTTCTGTTACACAATGCTTAACTTAACTATTGAACATTCAGTCATTTGAAAAGTTCACTTGATTATTAGATTATTTAAATAATCTGTATTACGTCATCTAAAGTATAGGTTAAAGTTTTTATACTTAAAGGCACTGTTGTGCATCTGTACCAATGTACTTTGACTGGTTTAAGAGTGTAATGTCATTTTTATATTTACTACACATAAAATACACATAATTCAACTTTTTTTTTTTCTTTCCTGAGTGTTAAATATTTAGATAGCTCAGTTATGTCATTTAATTTTTGGCTAAAAGGTTTTATGGTCAATAGCACTGTCAAGTTTTGTTATATTTGTTGACGTTGAGCATTATGTTTGGATATCAATCCGATTCAGAGCATGGAAAAGTAGACTGATCCACACAGTTAAAAATTTCTGTAAATTTAATGTAAATATTTATCCAGAGTCTCTGTAAATGTACAGTAATTGAATAATCGAGATTCTCAATCTTTATTCTGTATTTTCACCTAATTTTATTATTTAATATTTTAATTAAAATTAAAAATGACTGTTTATACTTTAGAAAAAGCATTCCAAGCCCGAAATATATTCTCACCAGTAATTAATTAAATTAATATTAGTTATTAAAATGAATGTATGAAATAAGTTTTTTAACATATCCGTTTATTTTTCTCTGTAATTTTTCGTAAGACTCAAGATAATAGATTACACAGAGTTTACTGTTGAAATTTTTAACATTGCATGTGTAAAGTAAAATACAGTCTTAGTTTCAGTCTAACAATTTGATTGGCTCAGCTTATTTATTATTATTATTATTATTATTATTATTATTATTATTATTATTATTTGTATTATTAATTTGATATGTATCGAATATCCAAGCAGTCAATTAATGAAATGCTGTCGTTCTCACTAATTTCGACTAATGGAAATGTAACGCACAATCAAGTAATATTCTACGAGCCACAGAAATCCAAACATAATGAATGAAATCACTTGAACTATAATAAAGAGTGTGTGTGTATAACATATTTAAGGATTTAAAAAAAAATAATAATGTACAATCCACTTAAATAATACATAAAAATAAGTAAATAAATAAATAAAAATAAGTGTGATGCCTCTTTTTTAATTTCAAATAAGCATGTAATATTTAAATTTTATGTTGATATTCTAAAGTGTTAATATAATACGTATTTAAATTTATATATTTATTTTTTTAAATTCTGTTTGATGAATCTAATACTAAAATTAATCTTTGTTATTGTTCAAATTTTATTAATATTTCAAAATAGATTTTGATAAATTTTTAAAATAATTTTTTATTCATCTTATTCAGTTTTAAATAATATATTTGAATGATATAATATAATATAATAAAAATAATAAATAATAAAAATATGATAAAATATTAATGGTGCATTTTAAATAACATTAACAACGACAACAATAATCATTTGCACATATCAATTGACAGCACTGCTCGCTCTAAACGTTAACAAAAAACCCGACAACGTAAAACAGAATAATAATAATAATAAAAGAGTTATATTTAAATATACGTCTTGTTTTAATATAATATACTTAGTTAGAAAATCTAAATACAAGGCTGATTGTTTTCTTTTTATAAATATTATTACAAAACATTACACAATATCTATTATGCTATTATCTAATTATGTTTGTTAATTATGCTATCCATTTTAAGCTTCCATTTCTTTATTTTATATATAGGAGGATAAAAATACAGAAAATGTTTAAAATATAAAAATTTTATGCTATTCATACCACGAGTAGTGAAATATTTTTTTTAAATAAACATATATTTTCCTTCTTTATTCCACACTTACATATTAAATTGTTGGGATTAATACAATGGCTGTTCAAAGGAAAGGCGGAGTTAGGAGCAGCTCTCTTTATCCAATGGAGTTCTCGGCAATCTGATCCTGCACTCATATATATATATATATAACGTATAAATAATACTTATAATTATTTTAATAAAAATTTCTAAATTAAAAATTACTGTAAAAATATAATAAATAATAATAACAATATAATAATAAAAATTTAAAAAGTTTTATGTTTGTCCAAAACAACATAAGCTAAATGTAAATAAAGCATTGCAAAAAGTCAAAAAATAAAAACAAAAAAGTAATACATGAAATAAAAATAAATAAATATAGGTACAAATATAAATGAATAAAAAAAATTAAATACATAATCAACATAAAAAAAAATAATAATGACATAGATCAATATATATTTATTTTAAAATATTAAAATTTCAGTTGAATCTATCATATAAAAATTCAAAATGAAACAAATACATTTTTTGAAATTATTTCATTAATATTTATGATGTTACTTAAAAGTTAATAAATAATTTTAAATATCATAGCAATGTTTTACAATATCTCAAGTTATTTGTAAAATTTGATGCTGTTTATTTTACGTTGCTCTTTCTGCTTTGGATTCCGAAATATTTTATTTTTTTATTGAGTAAATGAGTCAAATGAAGTATTTTTATAAAATAGATAAAATTTTACATAACGTTTTAGTAAAAATTAATTTTGCTAGTACTTCCAATTAGTGCTTCAGATATATTATAATTTATACATATTAATTAGTTTTATATTGCAACAGTTGCCTTATCCGTGCTGTTATTTTCTTCGCTTACATTCCTTTCTATGCTATTTTAATTGAGTTACTATTTTTTTGATTCACAATTTTTTTTTTTTTTTTTTTTTTTTTTAATATGCTTATTAAAAAAAAGAATAAATTTAGTTTACACGAATATATATAAGTAAATGAATTATTAATCGTAGTAAAAGACAAGCAACAGATATAAGATAACTGAAACCACATAGACCAATAAGAATGAAATTACAACAAATTTAAATAACCTGTGGAGACTGATTGTGATTTATTAAAACGTTTATTTTGGATTTATTGATTTTTGATTTAATTTAATTTCAATCTAACCACACATTTATTCTTAGATTGCTAGTTGCAATTTTAATAATTTTGTCGGTGCGTAAAAACGACATGGAACTCAAATTAAAAGACACAAACAAGCAATGAGAAAATAAAGGGAGTATTTTAAACAAAATATATATATATATATATTTTTTTTTTTCAATTATGAAAAGCTCAGAACGGGGGAAAAAATTATAATGTATAATTTATGTGTGTGTGTGTGTGTATATATATATATATATATATATATATATTGATAAACAGAACTTACAGTAATAATATAAAGGTTAATAAATATTATCAGCAATTCCAACAATTAAATTGATCAGTATCAAAGACTACCCAAATCAAGCCAAAAATTCAAATAGGACTTAGATAATGGCATATTTGTATTCCAACGTCATCAGAGGCCTGATGGAATACAAACATGCGAAGTGAATGTTTTTCTGTCGCGAAGATTATACTAAATATCAAAATATACTTATTAAAGTGATGATTCAGCAAAAGTTTGATTTAGCTGCCTTTGACATTTTATTGACACTTTTACTGTCTCATCGTCTTATCTGGAATAAGATTAGAAATTCTATATTTGCAAGCTGCAACTAACATTTTCCTTAGCTGTTTATTAAAAAAAAAAAAAAAAAAAGCACCAAACTAAAAAACAAAATTATTCAGATATTGTTTTTGATTAGTAATATACAATCCTGCTTTCATAACAAAAAATGGCAATACATTTCTTCGTATTTAAAATTAACAGTTAAAAGTTAAAAATGAGATACGCTCATGAAACTTATCTTATTATATAGTATCTGCATGATGAGCCTTGTAACAACCTACAAAAGTCGCTGTAGGGATGTGCTGACACTCTTTTAAACCCACTACTGTTTTCGGATTGTTTGGAAGTTTTTGGCACCATTGTTAAATGAAATTTTCAGACAGTCAAATTCAAATACTCTAAATTTGCGTTTTTCATTTCTGTATAATTTATCATATTAATTATTTAATTTTTATAAAAAAGGGTACAAAATGGGCATTTTGATTTGATTTGCCATTATTTTGGATACGGCAGGAGGTGTTGATTATAATAGGAGCAATCGGTTTTAAAATCCATTGCGATTTACTTTAACTCATTTAGAGTGAAATGGCAAATACATACTATTAAGATTTCAATAACAATGACTACAAATTTAATGCATTTTTATCTAAAAATAACTCTGTGTCAAAAAGTTTCCCAAGAATAGAAAAAAAAAAGAAAAAAAAAAATCTTTTTTTTTTTTTTGAATAACCTTAAAGTTTTTCCAAAACATCTTTAATTCATTTACATAATAACCGACAAATACGCCATTTATATTCAGATGCAGCCTTCACCATCAAACATCAATTCAGAAACCTAAACTAAGAAGTGATTAAAAAAAAAAAAAAGATACTTATATTTTCCGTTCATACCTAATTAATTCAATGAATATTCATGAGTTTGAAAAATCGTTATACAGATTCCCGGATTTAATCCTCTCTGTTGTTTTATTCATTCATTCATCATTTAATTACGGAGCCTCCAATCCCCAGACGTAAACATAGCGTAAAAAAGCACGTGCTTTTCTAGAGTTCCGTGTATCATGTACCAGCTTCCGTAATAAATGATCCCTTGTGTCATATGGTGGGGTTCTTTATAAAGCATGCATCGCGAGGGCTAGCCTCGATAAATCAGGAGGAAAATTGTCGTGTGATGCACTCGAAGGCCATTTCTACAATGGGCTCGCTTATGATCAAAAGAGATTTCTGATGGAACGTTGGAAATTTTTGAATATATTTTCATTTTTTCGCTTTTGTTTTTGAATATTTTCTTTTTCTTTTTTCTTTACTTAAATCGATGAAGTCGACGCTATTTTGAGTAAAATTATCTTTTCTTTTGCTCTCTGTTTTTTCTCCTATGACTGCGTTTTCGTTTTCAATTAGTCGTTAATTTTTTTTTTCTTTTTTCATTTTTTTATGTTATTCAGCAATTTTTTTCCCTAGATTATTCCTCCTTTATTTAATCTAATGTTGTACACACTGAAAACAATTTCTGTAAATTTACAATAATTCTTAGTTAAACGTAAGTTAATCGAGATTCTCAACCTTTAATCTGTATTTTTTATCAATTTTTATAATTGAGTTTTTCTTTTAATATTTAATTTTAATATTTAATTTTTATTATTTAAATTTAAAATGAATGTTTGTACTTTAGAAAAAAGCATTCATTGTCTCAAATATATTCTTGCCAATAATTAATTAAATCAATATTAGGCATTGAATGAATATATAAAATGGTTTCTCTAACATCTCCATTTATTTTTCTCTAATTTTACTTAAGATTTAATATGTATGATAACAAGTATTTTTCTGTTGAAAACTTTAACAGTGCATATGACTATAGTAATATTCATAAATATTAAATTTAAGTATGATTTAGATTATTACCTAAATAATTTTTTTGTCATTTTTTCTCAATTATTTTTAAATATTACAATTCATCTTGATCAAATACAAATTGCAGAGTAAAGATTGTGTTTCATTCGCATTGATTTCCATTCACTTGCAGCTTTCTTTCCAAGTTTTCAATGTCTCTTCTTATTTTTATTTAAACCAATGAAGTTATATTATTTTTTTACACAATACTTTACATATATTTTCTTCTCTCTTTTTTTTACTGTCATTGCTAGATAAGTTATAGAAAAAAAAAAAAAAAATAATAATAATAAAAATAATAATAATAATTTTTAAATTACTGAACAATTTTCTATATTCGGGGCTAAAATATTTCAGATTTTATAGATTTAGCTTTTCATATTTTTGATATGTGTATTTGCTGTTATATCTGCTAATAGAATAAAACTTTTTCCTATCCTATCCATATCAGTAAGTGAATGCTAAAGCTTAATAATTTGTTCTTAAAAATATAATAATAATAAATAAAGTATATTTATTTCTGTAATACAATATTTATTACTGTAATATTATTATTATTATTATTATTATTTTTTTTTTTAATCAATTTTATTATTATTATTTAAACATTTCTTCTATGTATATACTTTCACCCTTTTTTGTCTTTTCCTAATCTCACCCCTATGTGTCGCTTTCTTTATTTAGCTTTTTTTTTTTTTTTTTTTTTTTTTTTTTATATTATCATTTTAGTTAAATGACTATTCTTCTATTAATCGTAAATGCCAAATGGATATGAGAAAATTAACTTTGTAAATTATTAAATTATTTGTACGTCATAATGATGGGTATTATTGTAATGAATAATTTTCTTAGATAAGTCGAAGACAATTTAAGAGGGGACAATACCTACTCTCGCGGACAGCCATCGCCAATGTTGTTCTATGGGAAAAATTTGTTCCTACAATTACTCATTACCTAATGTATTTTTTTCCGTTTTCACAGTCAGAAAATTCCTAACCCTTAATTTAGTACTCATTTTGGAAAAATTATTTATTTATTTATTTATTTTTGCATTTTAACTTTGAGTTCAAAAATGCAATTTTCATAAAGTGCATTTTTCTCATTTAACATTTATGAATTTTCTGAATGTGAAAACAGAATTGAAAAATATTCATTATGTAATGAGTAACTAAGGAAACAAATTTTCCCATAGAATAACATGGGCGAGATTGCCATCGGAAAGCGATTTGTAAAATAGCTGGGTTTATGATCAAAGAGAGGCTTTTGAAAGCATAAACATTTTCGATTTTTTTTTTTTAAATATTTTTTAATATTTTAAATTTTATTTAAACGAATAAAATCGACACTATTTTGAAAAAAGCCTTCTCCCTCTCTCTCTTTCATTGTATTTTCTAAGATAGATCATTTAATAAAACATTTCTTTATATTTTTATTAGATTAATAAACAATTTCTCATTTTGCTTTCCTGTAACTGGTTATTTTTAAAATTTTTATCCGCTTAGTGTACATGACTATAGTTTTATTAACTGTAAATGTTGAATGTGGATATGAATAAAGTTATTATGTAGTAAATTACTAAATGACCTGTTGTGTAATAATGGTAAGACTTATTAAAATGACTAATTTTTCTAGATAAAGCGAGAACACAATTTAACGAACCCATGCTATTTGATGGTGCTGTCGCTTGTATTATAACCAAAAAACTTTTGAATACATGTTGATTATTTCACTTTTATTTTCGAATATTATTTATGCAGTTAAAGAATAGTTATATATTTTATTTCCTTTTTCTGTTTTATTCAATATATTATGTATGTTATTAATTGTAAATGACAACCGCACAGCGGCTATAAGTATGATAATTGCATAAATTACTAAATGATTTGTTATGTCACATGATGGTACTAATGGGAATGAGAAAAAAACAATTTTATTTGGTATAAAGGAGATGTAATTCAGAATGATACACTCGTAGGCCAATTTAAAGTATATATATATACATATATAAAAGAATTTTCAAAAATTTTCTTCAAACAACAAAATAAATTAATTCGATAGTAACTCGAACTACTCATATTTTCTTTCATTGTCTTTGATTATGAATACAGTCGGCAGAAAAAGTATCCGAGCACTAGTAACAATTCCTATATAAAAAAGTACACTTAATACTATTTTTAATAAAATCACACAATCAACTGTGGAAGAAAATCATATTTATTGAAATTTTATTTTTCCGACTGAGTGAAAATAATGCCTGGACCGGGACTCGAACCCCGGATCTTTGACTTACAAGGTCAAGGCTCTACCAATTGAGCTATCCAGGCCGACATCCCGGTCAGCATTACTCACTCAGACAACCTTTTAGGCATTGTATTTCTTTCTCCCATTGTTTAATGGTGTTTTCCATTTCCTGCGGCTTTCTGTTGAGCTATCTAAATGATAGACCAGATTGTTTCTGCCTAAAAGGTTGTCTGAGTGAGTAATGCTGACCGGGATGTCGGCCTGGATAGTTCAATTGGTAGAGCCTTGACCTTGTAAGTCAAAGATCCGGGGTTCGAGTCCCGGTCCAGGCATTATTTTCACTCAGTCGGAAAAATAAAATTTCAATAAATACACTTAATACTGTTTTGTTAAATAAATCCTTGTCGAATCATGTTCTTAAACTGACTAAGAACATGTTCTTAGAATATCTACGAATCCTGATTTCGAACGTATTTATATTAAATGTAAACTCTATTCAATATGCAATTTTCAAATGGATTGCAATATTCCATTACGTAATCCAAAAGTAGACTTTTTTCTTAAATCTCTTCCTATATGACTCTTTTTTATTGTATTCGAGTTTTTTTTAATTTTTCCCTAATTCATTAAATTAAGAATTTTATTGTTATTAAGTTAATTTGTTATCATTAAATTGTAGGAAAGGCATGTTAGGTTTAACATTCACTATTAAAAAAAAAAAAAAAAAAAAAAAAAAAAATTGTCAACTCACAGTAATCCTGTTATTAGCCTTTACATCATTTTAATGAAAACTGAATACTACAATTATGGAATATTTTTAGAGGTTCTGAATATAAAAGAATTAAGTTATAATAAAATGTACTTTTATATAACAGTTCTTTACCTCAAGGATGAGATATCGACAAAAGTGGAAAAATAAATAAAACTTTATGAAAAAGAAAAACATTAAAGCAAAATATAAGAATTCAGGTAGCAAAAGCTTGTGTTACAGAAATAAATTATTTGATTGTTTTATTTTTAAACATAAAAATAAATAAATGTTTTATTAACATGGGTATGTGAAAACGATTTTAATTAGATGAGACATAAGAGAATTTCATGTCTGAAAGTACAAACTTTGTTTCTCCTTTTCATCTACGAATCATGTTCGAAATATCTGCGAATCATGTTCTTAGTTAGTCTAACAACATGATTCGACAAGGATTTATTTAACAAAACTGTATTCAGCGTACTTTTTTTTTATATAGGAATTTTTGCTAGTGCTCGGATACTTTTGCTGCTGACTGCAAGTAATTAAGAAATTTTAATACAGCTCAGAGGTAATTGTGTTCAGGAGATACCCTTGATTTCAAGATTTTTAATGTAATCCATTCATATTTTATACAAAGTTATCTTCGTTTCCATTGGTCATCCAGGTGATATGTGAACGAATTGCATTTTTTCTAATGATTGGCTGATACAAGATACATAATTTTAATTTTCAAGATTTTTACCTGTGAGTTACAATCACCCCTGAAATTTCTAAATTACTGGATACACTTTATTCCTATTGTGTGATTCTGAATTGCGGGTACATTGAATTTATGGTACTCTGGCGTTTCGACTTAATGAATTTTTAAATAGTTATTCTTCCTTATTATTATTGTTTTAAACCTTTGATTAACGTATAGTATACAGGATTATAATTTTAGTCATCGAAATGTTAAATGGAGATATGAGTAATGTAATTGAGTAATTTAGTAAATTATCCGTTATTTCGGCGTATCTTTTGAGAATGAATTATTTTCCTCGATGAATCAGGAGGCAAATTACAGAATAATGCTCTTGAAGGTCATTTCTCTGTACAGGGGTTGTTTGGGATACAATGGCCAATAAATAAATAATAATATAAAATAAAAATTGAAATATATTTTGGATGTTTTTGCATTTGTTTTCGAAAGTATTCTTTGTATAAATAGGTGAAAAGACAAAACTATTTTAAAGGATTCCCCTCCCCCCTTGATATTTATCACTCTGTAAATCTTCAAAAGAAATTTAATGTGTTTTCTGTATTAACAAAGTATATATTTTTTATTAACGTAATATGCAAAATTCTTTTATTTGAATATATTTAAATTGTATATTGGATGATACAATAGGACTTTTAAAAATAAATACTTTTTTAGATAACTCAAGAAGTAATATAACATGTCATTTATATAACGTGTCATAAAATGAATAGACGAAATGATCGAGAATTTCTAGTCTACACGCTTCTAGATGGTGAAACAATATTCTGAATATTCTGAATCTTTTGTATCGCGAGAAATTCTCGCTTGACTTTCTAGAATTGGGTAATAAACAAAGATTAGAGTTTCTGAAACCCGCCTCTTGGTTTTCTCATTTACTTGCAGAGATTTTTAAATAACTTTGCCCTCGACAATATAGGTAAACGCTCTAGAATTCTAATAGGGGTTTCTAGAACTCGCTACCAAAGGGGACTAGAATTTATAAGGATCACATGGAACTATTTTTTCTAGAACGACAATGCAGATTCTAGATGTCAGTTACAGAATTTTTTCTCAGTGTATATTCCTATTAAATAAGACTTTTACAAAATTGGAATTTATGAAAATGGCCTCTTCATAAGGTATTACTTTATAAAACTGATTGTTTAATAAAAATTTTCCATGTTTTTAGTTTTATTTTTAATTAATGCTTTTACTTGTTTCAACCAAACTCTCTTAACTTGATATTAAATATTATGCAGAATATCTGCTAATATGGAAGGTTTTAGACGATTTTCTTTCTTCCTCACAAAAATACATAAAAATTTCACAAAAAATATTTTATTTTTCGCAAAAATAAAAATTTCTTACTTTTTTTACAAAAATGAGACTTAAAATTAAAATCTAGTTAGACCCTTGGATGAGAACTAATTCTGTCCAATGAAAAACAAGAGGTAAAATATTATGCATGCACTCAAAAAGTATTTGTACTTTGTACGTGTACTAATGGCAGACATATGTAATAATACTCATAATTAAACTTCCAATAATAATAATAATAACAGTTCAATTTTTTCTTGTTGTCCCCGATATTTTGAATAAGGATTTAGTCTACCTTTCTTTCAGAAATTTTATCAAATAAACTATTTTTATTTTTTAGTGCAATATATATATATATATATATATATATATATATATACAGATTTTTGAAGTAAGGATGACGTTACCACAAAAAGATCTACTCAAAGTTACCCTTTACATATTATTTGACACAGACTCTGGGACTTGATTATCACGGAAAACTCATTCTAAAAGACCATTTCATAAAATTTAAATGCATTTCCTTACTAGAAAAAATTGTAAAATACTGTTACATTTTTAATAATAAAAGATTGAATATAAAAGTGCATCATTATTTAGGCAGTTTAGATTCAAAAACATCTCGAAATGCCAAATTTCTAGATAAAGTTCTGAATATATTTGCCATTATAGGAAAACAAAAACCATTATTCAATTTTAATTCATTACAAAATCGAATGATGATTTTAATGAATACTATCCTTATTCGATTTTAACCCCTTGAACTGAAATGACGAGTCCAGCTCGTCATGATACACCGCTTCGATTACAAGCAAAAAACTGATCCCATTTTCCGGAACACATCCCACCGACCGCTAATAAACAACACCCTACAAAAAGATGTCATCTATGCGCTAAGCATAACATTAGGAGTGAAACAAGCTGGCAATGCAAACGATGCCAAATAACACTACGTCTTCAGGAGTGTTTTGAGAAGTACCATACACTTGATGTTTATTAGTACTCCCGAATATAAGTTAGGATAAATATATATACATATTTATATTGTTTGTTTCATTATGTTGAAACACTACTTTTTTTCGTTTAAATACTATGTAGAACTGTAATATTTTTGTTAAACATTACTGAAGAATTTCCCGACATTAATTATGTTCTTATATGTATATATAATAATAAACATTCATATAATTGTGTGAAACAAATATTATTTTTAATAATAACAAATTATTTGAGCAACAAAACCGTAAGTTTCTATATCAATCCCTCCTTAAATAAGAAAATTGTCTGCATGAGCAGTGCTGACTGAAAATAAATTGCAGTTCAAGGGGTTAATTTATCTTAATTACATTTTCTTGAAAATTTTATGTGTTTTCGTTAAATGACAAGAGTTTCAAGTTAGAATTTACGAACAGCAACAGTCTTAGGTATATTCAAAAAGTTCAATTTAGCCTCAAGTAGTTGATTTCTCTATACCGTTATTCTTTGTTCTCTATTGATATAAAAAGCTAATAGTATTTTTGTGTCCTCTGTATTATTTAGAAAAGAAAACGGGAAATGGCCGTTTATCGGAAAGCACGTGTTTTTTTTTTTTTTTTTTTTTTTTTTTTTTTTTATGGCTACTATCGTCGCGGCCGCTCTACCGTAATGAATGATTTTTCTGTCACACTCCAGGGCTTTTAAACATGCATCACGAAAGCCGACCGCGATAAATCAGGAGGCAAATTGTCGCGTAATGCTTGTAAAGTGCTTTAGTATTTCGGGTGCATTTTTTGTTCACCGCTTCCGCAGATAGTAACTTGCTGAAAATCACCATGATGCATTACTGTCGCAAGTTTCTTTTCTTTTCGATTCTCAAGATAGGAGAGGAGAGGGTTACTGTATATGAAATATTTGAAAGAGATTTGTGAACTCTAAGTGAGCGAGGTTGTTTTGTGAAATTTTCTGTAACGAATTCTTCTTACTGAATTAAACTTTTCTTATTTTATGTATTCTGCTAGTCTGTTATTTATATAAGCTAATAGTATTTTTGTGTTCTTTGCATTCTTTTATAACTAGTTAATACCCGTCAAAATTTGACGGATCATGTGCATCTTAAATCTCTTCACGGCATATAAAGTTTTAAACATCCCTGTTTTAATAATCCGCATTGCTCTTAACCAGTTTAATATCCACTGCTGTAATCAATTATTTTTTGGTTGGAGGGGAAGGGGGAATAAATTTCATGAAATTTCAATATACAAAATTTAAGCGTAATCCATATAATAAAAATAAAATCCGAAGATTTTTTCTAATTTTACTCTAAATATGACCAAAAGAATGTTTGGAGTAATTAAAGGAGAGACAGAATTTATAAAATTATGGTAAGAATGGAGAAAGAAAGCACACATCCATATTTAATGTTTTTCATACATATTATTTTAATTTGCTCGCATCTATAATATTCTATTTCAGTTACAATATGACAGTGGCGCCATCTATAATCTGTCAAAAAAAAAAAAAAAAATCTCAGATTTTTTTTTTTTTTTTTTTTTTTTTTTTTTTTTTAAAATAAAAATACCTTTAAAATCACATAAATTAAAAACGCAAAATAATTTAATTTAAAATAAATTTTAATAGTGTTTTATTTTTTCTTTACATTCTATAATTGCAATTTATTTGCCCTTAGAAATAGAATATGCTACTCAGGGCCCGAATAAATACGAATGCATTTAATAGTTTAGCAAGTTAATTTGCTCATTAAATTTTTAATAATAAATTATTCTATGCATATTTTTACGGATAAAATATCAATATTTTTAAGGTTATTCTTTTTAAATTATTTTTTTCTGTAATACAGTGCAGAAATGAAATATAAGAGATCAATTTAAAATTAGATTAAAAAATTAATAAATAAATAAAATAAAATATAATAAAACTTATTTTGATTTTAAACATCTACCTTCATTTTTTCTAAACAAAGTTTTCAATTGATAAAAGTTAACTTTTAAAGAACAATAAAAACCAACAATTTATTAATTTTAAAAGATCTTTTTTTCCTTTTAAAAAACTGAAAAAAAAAATAATAATAATAATAATATTAGGAATATAGTATGGTATGTTTATATGATAAGAGATGGCGCCACAGAAACTCTTAAAATCTTATCCTGTGTAGGAAAATTTTCGGTGAAATGAAAATGCATACGGCGATAGCCGATAGGTATTCGCGAATTGCTTTGTTTTTAATATACTTCCTTGGAAAATATGAATCAATGAATTAATCGTGTGAATTGTTTTTATTATTGAGCTTTAATCAGGCGTCTGCCATAGACATGCGAAATATGAATGTCGTTTATGTTCACATTGAACTGCATAAAGGGGAAGGATTATTCCCGTTCCGAATTAGTTCATATTTCTCTCGCGCATGCCCAGATCGGGCGATTTTGGTCTTAAAGAAATACTCTTGTGTTTTAATATTATAGATTTTATTAATTAATTAATATATTTTTTTGTGTTATCTGCAGCTATATTTTGCACATTAATGTTAAACAAACAAAGAAACTGAATTTTTTTTTTTTTTTTTTTTTTTTTTTTAATGGCTACTATCGTGGCGGTTGCGCTACCGTAATGTGTGTTTTTTAAATAAAAGCCGACCTCGCTAAATCAGAAGGCAAATTGTTGTGTAATGATTGTAAAGTGCTTTCGTGTTACTGGGGGGGGGGGGGGGGGTATTTTTCACCATTTCGGCAGACTGAAAATCACCATGATGCATTACTGTCCCGAGTTTATTTTCTTTTCGATTCTCAAGATAGGAGAGGAGAAGGTTGCTGTATATGAAATATTTGAAAGATATTTGTGAACTTTAAGAAGCAAGATAGTGAAATCTTTTGTAAAGATTTTTTTTTTATTGAATTGAACTTTTCTTATTTTATTAAATTGTTACTCTGTTATTTAAATAAGCTAATAGTGTTTATGTGTTCTCTGTATATAATAGAAAAATATCTTTGTTTGTTTTGATTTTCTACAGTCATTTTTTGCACACTAATGCTCTAGGATCTATATTTAAAATGGATTACCAATCACTACGAATTTTATGTTTAAAACAGGATTCATACTGGCACATATTATTTGAAGGCTAAAGCCACCTGAACTACCAGATGGAATAAAAAACGAGAAATGTTTACCAAAAGCACGTGTTAATGGTTACCACCATAGTCGCTGCTGCTCTACCGTAATGAAGGGTTTTGCTGCAAAAGCCGACCTCGATAAATCAGGAGGCAATATATGTATATATATATATATATATATATATATATTATTACATGTAAAGTATTTTACTGTTTAATAATTACTTTCTGTCAACATTAAATTTAAACATGCTAAACTGCATGAATAGTATTAAAAAAAAAAAGGCAATTAAAGTAAAAAAGAAACTATTGTAATTTTTATAGTAATGAACAAAACTATTACTTTATATAGTCATTTTCATTAAAATATTATATTGTAGGTAATAATACAATTATTAATTTTTCAAAAGTGGAAATTTATTTTTCCGCTTGTTTCCCCCCTCCATCACTATGTTTGTACATTAAATTTCTTTTATTGTTCCCCCATGCAATGTCAGTATCCAAAATATCGATTATGTCGATGTACAGAAAAATCTTTCTGATTGTAAATATTTTACACATGGCTACATATATAAAGTATTGGATTTATAAAATTAATGGTGTCACAAAATGATTATTAAACACATTATAAAATACTTTACTAATAATATAAATAGTCATAATTAGCACGAGAATCTGTTAAAAAATTGATTCTAATGGTAGAAATTTTTCAAAGTACATTGCTGGAGAGCCTGCAATTTACAAACTTTAATTGAGAATAACTCACGTTAGGGGGCGCATATTTGCCGATAAGATGGACATTTTTATTATCAGCTCAGTTAAAGCTTTAAGAGGATATATAATATGTATAAATACCTTTTGAACAGTTGGTGACCCTCCCTTGTAAGAGAAAATGTGACATGTTTAAAAGTAAAATTGAAGACACAGAATTCGGAAACTTTATTTGGATTATCCTTATAGTACTATAAGCAACAAATGCCCACAAGATTGCAATGGAAAAAGTAACGTAATGGAAAAGCATTTTTTTAATGAAAGTGAATTATATAATCAATTTTCTTTTCCTTTCTTTCTTTAACTCTTTTTTTTTTTTTTTTTTATTTTCCCAGTTGATATTCTTTAATGTAATAATCTTCGTGATTTAATCAGAAAAAGAAGAAACGGATTTATATATTACTTTATTACGTCTAATGATCTCTGTTAAACACAATTATAACTCTTTTCTTTTTTCCTATAGACATAAATTAATTTTGTAACTTTTGATGACTATATACATGTTATATATTTATTACCTTTTGTGCAGTTTTAATGAAATATTAATTACATCAGTAAATTTATGTTCATTCATGTTCTACACGTTCTTCTATGGAGTACACTATACTGTGCTATTTTTCTTTTTACCTGTTAAAACAATCACGGTGTGAAAAAAGGATTTAATTTATGTACCACCTGCTCAATATTGAGTGTTTCCGGTTTGAATAATGACTGCTGATAAAGTTGCCAAACATGACAATAGAAATGGTCTTTAAAAGCACTCAGGAGAAAATAATTCTAAATGAATAAATTATTACTAAACGTGCTTAAAGCAATGAAATTTAATTAGATAATAAAAATAAAATAAAATAAAATATTTATGCGATTGTACATTATTTGTGATAGTTTTCTGACTATTTATACGTTAATATATGTGTGTATATATATATATATATATATATATATATATATGTATCATCGAGAATTAAAGACGCGTGAAAATTATTAGAATGACTATGAATATTTTAATATTGCTATGGTACCTGGAATTCAGGAAAACCTAGAAAATTCAGGGAAAAAAAAAAACTTTTATAAAACCAAGAAAACTTGAGAAATTAAAAAAATTATTCCAAAAACGGAGAAAATTTAGGAAATTTAAATTTTCTTTATAAAACACCGGAAACATTTTTCATAATAAATTTTTACTTTCAGATTTTAATTTTAAGTTGTCTAATTTTATAATTTGTAGATTATTATTATTGTTATTATTGATCTTTTAATGCTTTACAATGAAGGAAAAAATAAATTATATAACTTTCCCCAACTGTAGTAGATTAATAAAATTGATATAGGTAAAATAGCTTTAATGGATTTGTGAACATATTAATTTTTGAAGCTGCATTATCACGTATCCTCTATTTTTACAAAAGACAAGGAAATCGCAAGGAATTTTTTCCCCATATATATATAGTCAATGTTGATACAGTACTTGAAATTCAGAGAAAACCTAGAAAACTGATTAAATTTGAAAACTATTTAAAAATACGGAATACTCAGGGAATTTAAAAACTTAACGTAAAAAATAGGGAAAATTCAGAGAATTTTGAAATTTTTTGGAAACTGTTTCAGAATTAAATCTTTTTTAAATTTTAGTGGTTTAGAATGAAAAAGAAATGCCAATTATATTTTTTCCCCGAATTATAGTAAATTAATAAAATGTATATATTCTAGATATGTTCAAGCTGACTTATAAACATATTAGATTCTTAATGCTGCATTACTGGGTGTCATATATTTTACTTAAAAAGAAAAAAAAAAAAAAAAAAAAAAAAAAAAATCTCCTGATTTGTATAACAACCGTAATAGCAATCTTATGATATTTTGGTTGGTTTTGTATATACATATATTTGTTCTACCAGGCCCTTGATAACGGTAGAATGAAAATATGTATTTATCCATTTCTAATTTATTCCATTTTTATTTGATTTGGTGGTCTTTGTTTTCGATCAAATTGATTGTTTGATTACTGTTAATATTTAATAATCCTTAAATTTCAATGACTGCTTATCTATCTATCTATCTATCTATATATATATATATTTCTTTAATGCATGCAATAATTCCACAAAAAGAATTTCACTTGTTGATGTACTTTACCTTTCATTTTTTTTTTTTTAAATAAAAAAATTTGGGGCTATGTTTTAATTTTCCAACAAAGTTTAAAAGTGCTTATGCGAAGTTACTTCCACTGCCCATTTCTCGGTGTTTTCATATTATATAAAATATGTATATATTTTCAGAATTCTATTAAATGCATTTACCTGCTACATCATAAATACTAAATTCTAAATACTTTTGAAGATTATTGGAAAGTAAAAAAAAACGCATAATGCAACTGGAGATGCACCTTAGCAACTTTTAGTAATGAATCTGAATATTTTTTGTGTGTCCATGTAAATGAATAACGATTATTAATCAAACCATTTTTGATATGACACATTCTTTATTGCAATTGAAGATTATATTACATATTTCAGTTGGAGATTATATGATTAATTTCATGTATTTAGTGCTTTATAAAGATGGTGAAATGTGTTTATAAGAAATGTATTTATAGATTGTAATGCGTCTGAATTAGTTTGTGAGCCCTTGAACATAACACGTGTTGTCATATGCAAGATTTTTAATAAAAAGAATGCTACAATAAATCCGAAAAACCTGAATAATAGCAGTTTTGTGGAAATTAAAAATATTTATTGAAATGGAAATGAAGAGAAAAAAACGAATTGAAAGCACAAACACTGCTAAATTTTGATGGAAAATAAAATAAATAAATAAATAAAAAAGATCCACCAATAAATTTTCAAAGAATGACAGTTAAATTTCATTGAAAAGTGAAATTTTACTTCTGTGAATATTGAACGCAAAAGTAAACAAATAAATAAATAGAATAAAACAAAACAAAACAAAATAAAATAAAATAAATAAATAACAATAGAATAATGAAACAAATATTTTGAAAATTAACAAATATTTCTACAATTTTCACTAGTAAAAATTATATAAGAAAGTATAAGATAGTTGTAAATAATGCGCTTATATTATAGAAATAATATAATGCGTATTTCTGTGAAGTTTTTGTTCTGGATTATGATTTCAGTCATTAAAAATGTTATAAAAATATTAAACGCTTTATGAATCTGGTATAAGCAAATTAAAAGCATATTTTAGAATTATAATTACTAACAAAAATAAACTTTCAGGAGTAAAAAATGTGAATAACCATGGAAATAAAGATTGCTAATTTTTATATCAAGAAAAGTTATATTAAAAAACAAAACTCTTCTTTCTACTGAATGTATATAAGACTAATTAAGTTCCGAATTGCGTAGAACCAGATAAAGCAAGTATTTGGCAGAACAGTTGATGTAGAAGCTACAAACTCAGGAATGCAGCTGGCACTTGGGAATGAGTGAAAAGTCAGGTAATTTCGCAATACAGGAAAAGTCAGGGAAACGTCAAGAGATTTGGTTGAAATCTATAAAAGTTATGGAATTTTGACTAAATATTCAAGTAAAAAATAAAAAAGTAAAAATAAATAATAAATAAATAAATAGAAATAGAAATAAAATATAAACTAAAGCTAAAAATAACACAAAAACATGAAGTTGGGTGGATGCATTTATATTAAGATGTTTCCTAAATTATGTACTTATAAAACTATTTTACTTTAATAAAACAAAACATGTTTATTTTTAATTCTTTTTTCCCTCTTTAATCTGAAACTTCATTTTTATCCTCTTCTTTGAAAATAAGTATAAGCAGTAAAATAATGGGGGGAAAATACTCAGATACTGACTGATAACAACAACAACAACAACAACAACAACAATAATAATAATAATAATAATAAAAACCTGACGTGGACACCACATGACTTCCTTATACACCCATTGGAATATACATAATGTTATGAAAACATTGAAATTTTTGTGTGAGGTAACTGGTTCGAAAATAAACAGGCAGGTTACAACCACAAAAATAAATAAATAAAAATAAATAAATAAATAAAAATAAATAAATAAATAAATATAAATAAATAAATAAAAAGTAAAGTGGTACTCCAACCAGAAAAGTCATTATAATAGAATTATATGTACCGCCAAACAAATATACTAGTTTTTCTAGAATTGACTTATTACAGAATCTCTCATTGGCAAATTCATAGCTTAGAGTTTAATGAATGTCCTTCAAGGCCTACTTTTGTTTTCCTTCCTAAAATTAGAGGTGAAAAACGATGCATTTTACCGAAACAATTACATCAGTTAAAACTGAGAAAGGATTTGTATATTTGGCCATTATGAATACAATTTTCGTAAATATCTCCCAAACGGAAAGTCACAGAAAGACTAAAAAGAGAGGTGCACAACTAGATGTTATAGCAAACTTATATACCGATTTGAAACTTTTTATGGCCAACCGTTTTTGAGTTCGGCGAGATACATACACACGTCAAGAAAAATCGTTTAAATTCGCGGTTAACTTTAAAAACGAGAACTCGAAACTTGCAAGTATGCAACTAGACATCCTGACAGTCACACTTATAAATTTACAACATTCTACGAGATATCTATACGAGATATAAAATCCATTTCGCAAACTGGGATTACAATACTTACTTACACTTTGTATAAGGAAGAAGAAGAAAAAAAAATCGCGGTAAATATTTTAAAATTAAAAAATATTTCATTTTATTTTTAAAATTAAAAAATATTTCATTTTATTGAGAGAAAAAAATAAATAAATCTGTTTCTAAAAATTTTCTTCTTTGCTTTTCTTCTTCTTTTTCACTTATTTATTTTTAAATCCTAAATCTTTTACTATATATCGCCCCAAAAAGCATTAAAATAAAACACGCATCATACATTAAAAAAGAAAAAAGTTTTGTTTAACTCGTTAACGCCCAAATTAATTTTGCAAAATATTATTAGCTTATTATTTCACTTCTAAATTAATATAGACAACTGACAGTAAAATTTATTAACTTAAACAGTTCTTTTGATAGTTTTAAATTTAAAGCCTATCCTCATTTATTGACATTTAGTGGTTCTAGCGAGAAAACTTCGAGATAGAAAAACTTTGAGATAACAGATTCATTTCCTATTATATGTTGATAAAGATCTCGAAAGTAAAGTATTATAATATATAGTATTATTCAACTTGATTTAGGTTAGTATACCTACGCAAAAAGCAAACATATGTGCGACGAATAAAAAATCATAAAATGACTATCCAAATTATGAAATAATAATTAATAGCAGGCACATAAAACTTTCAGGGATCATTTAGAGTGACGCTATAAACTGTCACTAAAAAGCAGAAATCATTCCAAGAAACCGCAAAAAAGATACCTGCCATTTTATTAGCTGTCCTCAAATGAGGACACTGGGCGCTAATAAACTACAGTTCTATGTTTTAATAATCGATTAGAATGTTTTTTTTTTTTTTTTTAATCGCTTTAGCCTTGCTTTATATTTGTGAAATAGCAATTAATAATGAGATATTTTTACACATCTTACTTATATTTTTTAAAATTTCTTATATTTTAAATTAGTCACTACTATTGCCTCACTGTGTACTCAACTCATTGAATAACATAATTGAAATACAACCTTTCCTATCCATTGTTTACAAACTTGAAACAACTGCTTTTGCATGTAATAATGTTATCAGTTTAGTTTATTCAATAAAAATATTTATTGATAATTTTTTACGTCTTTCCGAATTAATGTGGCAGGAACATCTCCTTCATTGTTCATGAAAACATGCAACACATATTTTAATGTATATGTATATAATGTAATATATATATATATATATAATGTACATATATATATTTGCTAGGAAGTTGTATAACATAAAAACACCTGCTCAGAACGAAAAGATGATTTTTGAATTGCATTTTGCAATTAGTTTTTAGGGAAATAGAATAAGTTGTATTGTAGCAACCATTCCTAATACTTTTATCTAAATCACTTTCTCCAGTTTGTTTCTTCTTTAAAACCACTTCATTTATGAATTACAAAATAATTTTAATTTATAATTTTACTTATTTGACTGTTATTTGGTTAATAATTTGTTAACAGTTTTTAAAAACTAGTTTTTTTTTTTTTTTTTTTTTTTTTTTTTTTTTTTGGGGGGGGGGGGAGGGAACCGAATTTGACCAGGTATGGGAATAAATATATCAAATATTTACAGAGATTAATATGCGCTGTGCAAATACTCTAAGCATATTTTATGTTATTTAATATAATCAGCATTTGCGTCGATCGTAAAATGTGTATTTTACCCCATTGTTTCCATAAGTTCGAATCCTAACTCATATAGGGACATTTGTCGTGGCTCAAGATCCACATTAAGCCATATTACGCAACCTAATGAATCTTAGTGTGTTAAATAATAATAATAATAATAATAATAATAATAATAATAATAATAATATGGCCTTTGTGTGACTTTTAAAACCGAAAAACTGAAACCCCGGCTTTTTTGGTTAGCTTATATAAAAGAATATTTCGCCCAGTGACAAACATAATTGTCTAATTAATAGATAAAAATAAATTAAGTGTAGCCCTTTCAATCAAACATCATACATGAAAATAAAATGTTAGTGCTTTAAATAGAAAGATCAAAGTATACACAGAAAGGCCATCACAAATAAACGTAAACAAACATTTCTTTCTATCTATATAATATTTCTCTAACGGGGACCAATTTCGATTACATTTTGTCGAAACGATACGATAATGATGTAATTTAAAAAATACGCAAGGATATAAAAAATAATATTTATAAATGAACAATATTTAAGCACGCGCGGTCTGTTGTCTTATGCGACCATTTTATTATAAAAGGTATTTTTAAAAGTTGCTTCTTCATAATCTTTGCAAGTGTCCTTTTAAACCTAGCAATACTTTAAAGATATATACAGAATATGAATTATTATCATAAATTAACTGAAAAACGCACTCATAAAAAGAATAATCAAAATAATAATTTTTTTTTTTTTTTTTTTTTTAAACAAAAAATTATGCCAAAACAAATAAATAAAATGTCATCGCCAATATGGCGACAAAAATTTAAGAGGAGTCATGGGGGCCCTATACTAAAACTGTACTGCTTGCGGAAGTATAAACGTTGGGTCGGCAACCATATGAATTTTATTTTGAAACCTTTCTTTGAATGATTTTGATTTCAATATTGCACAATACTAATTTGTTTCTAATAATAATGATTTGACTTTTGGTAAATTAAAAATTTAATTAGGTAGTGAAATTGGTATAATATTTATGAGATTCAAATTTTAAAGGTAAATAAGAAAAGAAATAAGGTGCGAAAATTTTGCACGGGTTTGCTAGTAGATATTAATTTTACACAATTCCTAGTTTTCTCAATTATCTTTTAAACAATTTCATTTTTATTTAAAAGTATGAAAGGCTTATGTAATTTTTTCTTGCGTTATAACATAATATTTAAAGAGAAAATTAGATGAAATGTTTTTTTTTTTTTTTTTTTTTTTTTTCCCCAAATCTAATGCACACAGAGAAATCACCACTTATCAAAATCAAAATCCTTGGGATCTTCATCATCGTGAACTAACCTGCCATTTTCAATTTTTTTTTTTTTTTTGTTTTGTTTTGTTTCTATTAGTATTTATTGAACATTCTTGTTAGTTCAGTCCATTCTTTTTTAAATATTTTTTATTATATTTAATAATTTAAAATCAGTTTACTTTTTATTTTATTTTTATTTATTTATTTATTATTTTGGATTTTTGCGGTAAAATCCAGCATTTTTAATCAAAAGTTTAAGAATCACTATTTCTTTTGCTTTCGATAATAAAAATCGATATATATCGATATAGATGCTTAATATTTTCCTTTCATCAAAATGGTGAATGTTAAAAATCTTTATTCTATATTACTTCTTAAAAGTTTGTATAGTTATGGAATTAAATATATCAAGTATATTAAAATTAAGTATGAACAAGTATATGATTTCTTTTTTCTTCTTCTTCTTCTTCTTATTGTTATTTTATAAACTATACCAATATAAATATATATATATATATATATATATATATCCCGCATACTGATTTAACATTATTATTGTTTAAAAATATATTCTAAATATCCATGTATTCTAAATTTATTTGGTTATTACTTTTTAATATATATATATATATATATATATATATATATATATATATATATATATATATATATATGTTTGCTTAGTGAAAAGCAAAGCAAAGTTTTATTATTCAAACAATACATATTTCTACAAAATTAACTTACCAATGAATCCACAAAGTAATACCCAAATATATTTAGAATATATTATAAAAATTGTAATATTTCATTTTAACGTCTTGTTTTTGTGTACAGTTTCAACTTTTTTTTTTTTTTTTCTTTATCATTTTGCATACCTTATACCCGAATGTGAAATCGAGGGAAAGAAATGAAAATTAGCAGGTAGCATTTTAAAATGCTCCAAAATGTCTAAAATTTTATTTTATTAAATGTAATTTAATATACTTAATACTGTTATGCTTCAATGCAAATGGATGCGAATTTTGTAATTCTATGATTGTAATTAAAATAATAATAACAATTACCGCTACTATGCCCTTAATACAACAATCTAATTATTAAATGAAAATAAAAATCAACCCTTTAAATCAAATGCTTTAGATTCACACAATAATACCTATGCTACCGCTCACCAAAACCCTCTACCATCTTCATTCCCGTGAACTAACATTTCTTCAGTTATATATGTCTCTTATTATGCGATAATATCACCACTTCTTTTATTTCCATCGTAATGTTCTAATAAGTTCAAGCAGTAACAGTGAAATCAATTTGAGCAGCTTTAATAGCGCATTAAGCGCTGATTTTAAATCACTCAACAATAGATAAGACCCTAATGTTATCATCCCTGTACGTGATCGCAAATTACTTTTACACACGGAAAAGTAACTATTTTACATTCTGTGTGAGCAAGCAAAACTCCGATAATGGCCAACAGGATCTTGTAAAGTGAATTGTTATTTATTTAGCTGTTAACGTTATTTGCGCGGACAAGGATTTACAAGAGCGTTAACATTATTGTTAAGTTGATAAACGATATCATATTAGTAGAGCTCATAAGTAACACTTAAGCAAATAGCTATAAGGTTAAGCAACCTGTTGATAGATGCTGATATATCACTGCATATCGAGCGGGTGTTTCTTCATTTATACATACACACACTCGTTAATAAAAGAGAGTTAATTTATTTTGGTGGATGATGTTTTGGCAATGAAATACACTGAATATAAAGTGAGAGAGGGGGATGTTTGTGTCAAGTTTTATTAATTTATGTGCAATTACGTGGGCTGAGGAAAAGTTCCTTGTGAATAATAATAAGAATAGACATATTGCCAAATTGTTTTACATATAATTGCTAGATTTTTCTTACGTTTTCTTACGTATACATCTTTTAAATTATTATTTGTACAGTCGGTAACAAAAGTGTCCGAACACTAGCGAAAATTCCTATGTAAAAAAAGTACACTTCATAGGGTTTTGTTAAATAAATCTTTATCGAATCATGTTCTTAGACTGACGAAGAACAGGATTCGACAAGGATTTATTTAACAAATCCGTCTGAAGTGTACTTTTTTAACATAAGAATTATTGCAAGTGTTCGGACACTTTTGTTACCGACTGTACATTAAAAAAAAAAAAAAAAAAAAAAAAAAAAAAATAATAATAATAATAAAAAAAATGTGAATGACATCTAGAAACTAAATGTTGGTTTTAATGAAAATAGTTCCAGGTCATGCTTACAAATTCTAGTTAGCTTTGCTAGCGCGTTCTAAAAAACCCCTATTAGTATTTTAGAGTGTTTTCCTATATTATCGTGTTCAAACTCATTTAAAAATCTCTAAAAATAAATGCGAACATAAGAGGCGAGTTTTAGTGACTATAATTTTGTTTTATGACCCTATTCTAGGAAATCAAGTGAGAATTTCTCGCAATATAATGAATTCATAATATTCATAATATTATTTCCCAATCTAAAAAAGTGTGGACTAGAAATTCTCCACCATTTCGTCTATCCAGGTTATTTGATTACCTTATGCGCATAACTTTAAAATCTATATTTCTAGTTCAGGGATTCAGAAAATAACTACTTATTCGTTCTAAATGAAGCGGTATATTTTTTTTTCCCGAGTGTAACAATGTATTTTTACTTTTTTTTATGTTCAATTGAAGAGAGTAATGGATTCGTAAATATATTCGATTTCCAGTTTTCGATTAATTTCGATGGTCATCCAATCTCCTTGTTAATCCAAGGCCATAGCCAGGATTTTTTTCCCGGGGGGGGGGGTCTATCACATTTCTGATGCAAGGTTACCGAAAATGAATGATATAGTAATGTACGCAGCACACACAAAGAAAAGCACATATGCACACAGAAACAGACCCTGATTGACTCCATGTGAGGGCCGGGCCCGGGGCACATGTACTTTCGTGGGCCCACCTTTCCTTCATACTGTGCACCAATCAGCACAGGTACACATATGTGCCTATTTATGGGACTAATATGGCTGAATTTACATTATATGATACCATTTTTTTCTGTCATTTTTTGCGCATAAAAGGCAAAATGGCCTTCTCACTTGCGTTACATGCCCCGCATGCCCTTGCGGTAATCAAGCCTTGCAAACAAATCTCTCTTCTATATTTTCCTATAGAAATTTACTCAGTACAAACTTTATTAATAATATAACTTTATTAAAACTTTTATTTATTAAAATTTATTTCCATGATAAAAACAGACGATTTTCATCTCAGAAAAGTATATCACTAAATGTCCAAAGGAAGTCAATTTTATGTTCACTAACGATATCTTAAAAGATGATTTTTTTCAACTTTTTGTTTCGTAAAGAAAGGGAAAAAAAACGATAATTTTGGTTTAAATTATCACAGATCATTAGTTAAACTAGTCGTTTTAAAGATATTGACTAGTTCTTTTAAAATATACCTACATTGAAAATTTGCCTTCAGCGGAAAAGGGGGGAGGAGCTACACCCTCACGGAGGAAAGTGTTGCTTTTATATGTCCAAATTTCTTTTCTTACTTAATTATTATTACTGCTATAAATAACTCTTTTCAGTTTTATAATGATTCATTAAAAATTATTCTCATTGTGTATATTTATAAGAAATTTTGTCCTATACCGCAAAGTTAAAAACTTAGAGTGGCAACGCCACCTGTTGGATGATTTTCACCAAAAAGTAACAGGCACTACAAATACAATAAAACAAAACAAATCTACAAATCGCATTTATTTTTTTACAAATCCAATACTTTTTTTTATTGAATATAGAAGAAAGTAAAAAGATCGAATTCATGACGTAGGATAACGTATTATAGATATAGTACGAAGGTGGATGAAATTAAGCGAATAAATGTAGCGAAATTGCGGTTAAATGGGTTTTACGATGCTCTAGAGCTGAAAAATAGAGAAGAAAGAACATAGTGGCAAGCCCTTTAAATTGAATTAATAGATTTTATTAAAGTATTTTTATGTGGATCAATATTTTTTTAAATATATGTATATATATATATATATACATACTTTTTTCTTTCCAAGGCAGGGGTGTTTTTTTTAATACATGAAACTATACGAAAATAATCTTTCATCATTTATTTCAGAAGGGTGAGGGCACGCCCCCCTTGCTTATGGCCTTGTGTTAATCTATGGGAAAATATCTCCATTGTTATTCATTGCATAATATATATTTTAAAATTCTGTTTACAAATTCAGAAAATTCATAACCGCTAAATTATGCCTCGTTTATTATTATTTTTTTCAACTTTTATTATATTATTTTTAATCTGTAAAATGCGATATTTTACGAAATACAGTGTACAACTTGAAAATAAATTAAAAAATAAAATAAATAGTCAATTTTCTAGAAAACAAAGGCTGATTCAACAGTAATAAATTCTTTAAATATCAAAACGGAATTTAAAAATATTTATTATGTAATCATTAATAATGGGGATTATTTTTTCCCATAGATTAAAATGAGATTTGCATGGCCTTGAAGCTTACTGATTGAGAGCCTTTATTTATTCAGAGGGAAAGTAATTACCCTCATTTAATATCATCAGCCATCAGAAATTACGAACAAATTAAAAGAAAAGTAATAAATGATATTCTCTTGCTAAGTTTTAAAAGTAAAATCGTTTTGAAAAATTCGGGAATGAATATTTGCAGCTACGAATCGCGTCCTTGGGGTGAGAAAAATTCACGGCTGCTCATTACTTTTTATGATTTCCCCGTTTCTGGATGAATGGGTTTTACGTCGCACTAGTGCCCCGTTTCTAATCACCAAAATCCCATGTAACTCTATGGCGAAATTTGTTTATAGAATTACTCATTACCTAACTAGTATTTTTAAATTCCGTTTTCATATTCAGAAAATTCACAATCGTTATCCAAATATCCGTTATCCAAAAATGAATTCTTTTAAATTTCAATGTTTTATTTTACAGCTGAATAACGGGAAAAATGCACTTAGTTAATTTTTAACATATTTAAACTCACAATTCAAATTTTAAAATTTTAAAAACTAAATTTTTGTGAAAACGAGTACTAGTTTAACGGTTATGTATTTTCAGTATGTGAAAACGGAATTTAAAAATAAAAATTAGGTAATGTGTAATTCTATAGCAATTTCACCCATAGAATTGCACAGGATTTGGCGAACCTTGGCGTTCTTTAATGTACCCTCTTAAAGAATCAAGGCATTAAATGGTTGATTCTTCTATGAATTTTTCTCCAAAACCTCATTTTAATTAAATTAAATTAATTAATTAATTAATTAATTTGTAGAATGTTTCTGCTATTGCTATACTAAATCTTGACAAAATTAAAAATTAGGTCTTCTTTCAAGATGAAAGAAACTTTTCAAGATCTATTCCTGAATTCGGGGGAAAATTTTGATGTGACTGAATTTCATGTTCAGAACTATCCGAATATAACTTATTATAGGTATATACTAGTACTTTTAATATTAGCCGTATGATATACTTACCATTAATAAGTCTCCACTTAATATTTATTCTACATGCAAGTGCCCACCAGTAGCCGAGCGGTTCTGCGCTCAAGGCTGGTAGACGTGAGGTGCCGATTTCGATCGCAGGTCGCGCCCGTCGTCTAGTCATTCGAAGTTTTCCGTGATTTTCTCCGAAACTTACGTAAATACGGGTTAGGACCCCCTTAGAAAGACCCCCACAAAGGGCACTCTCCCTCAGGCTTAGGAACCTTGAGCAGTCAATCGGCCTTAATTCCCACAACCCAACCTCTACATGCAAGTAGTTGTTTTCGGGGATTCAAAGTTGTTCTTTTTGTCCTGTACAATTAATATACAGTATGATGTATTAATTTTGTTTGATGTATAATTGTATTAATACACAGTTACACAGAACCCTTTACTAATTTTTTTTCCATAACATCAAGCTCTTAATGTATTTTAAATATTTTTGTAATTTAAAAATTTTTAATTTGCAAAGAAAACTTTAGCAGTTGTATAATTGATAGTAAAAAAGGCTCAAATAACTGGAAAAATTCATTTCTAATATTTTGTCCCCCCTCAAAAAGTTACAAATTTTCCAAAATTAAATGCTTATCCCCAAATGCGTTCTTTTCTTTTTTTTTTTTTTTTTGAACATTAAATGTCTCTTTATGGAAATTTTTCGATAAAAATAAATTAAAAACTTATTTTAACACATTATGTGTAAAAGATTAACACAAATATTTAAACATGTGTTAGAAAATGTAGCTAGGACAACCTTTTATACGTCACATGATGATGCGAGAATTATTAACACACGCATTATACAAACAATTGCCATACACCGAAGAATTTTTATACAGATTATTAATGTTACCATACTCTTTGGCGATTGGCGTAAAGGAATATATCCAAATAGTTAGATATTTTTATAATGTGATTTACTTTGTTTTGTTTTGTAGTTTCACAAACATTTTAATTTTTTTTTTTTGTATTAGTCACAGAAATATATTTTCAAATTAGAATAATGATTTACGTTTTATAATCTAATATTGTAGAAACAGTTCATTAAATGTCAGTTCAGTAAATATATGCGCCTGTAAAAAATTATTAAATTAAAACTTTCATTGCGATTACACGGTCCTTCCATACGTGTTGTTGCAACGGGTTAGATCTTTTCCCAACATCAATTGCGCAGTTGCAGAGAAAGAACGTTTACAGCAGGGGTAGTCAGTACTTGTCCTGATTTTCCTGAACTCCTGAAAATTTAAAAAATGTTCTGAAATGTCTTAAAATTTAAGCTGTCTTTAATTTCTTGAAAATTTTAACTGTTATTTATTGGCATTTAAACAAACCAAATTAATCAACCAAATCCCAAACTCATTCTGTACTGTTGCGCTTTGCCGTGATGAATAAGTAAAAACCTCGTAAGCGACTCTAATGCTGCAATCATGCTTACATTTTTCGCGTGATGAAGGAGAGATGGATATTATTTTGACCTGAAACAGTTGTTGTGAGTTCTTTGCAATTTATGGTGTTTGCTTAAAAATTTTATTATTATTATTATTATTACGCTCTAGATTTTTGCATTTTACTGCCATTGGTAATTGATGTTTACATTCTGATGCACTTTCACACAAATGTATGAATGAGCAGGATCCATAATTTTAGAGCCTAAGAAAATATTTCGCCCTATTTTTCAGATATAAAAATATATTGTTTTCTTATTTTATTGTTTCTGTCATAAATTGTTTTTTCCGAATCCTTTAAAAAAAGTTTGTAAAATTTATCTCTAAATTGAAATTACACGAAAGATACGTTTTGATATGAAGATGTGTGAAAAAATGTGTGAAATCTAGTTTTTGAAAGGATTCCTGCAACCGAGTTTTAATGAAGTTTCATATGTTCTGATTAAAGTTAGACTTTTTTAAACTTTGAAATTGTGAGCCAAATATTATTTTATTATTTATTTGCCATTTTAAATTGTCTTATTCGTATTAGAATATATTTAGTTAATTTTCCATCTATGTTTGCCATTTTGTTCTATATTTTGTTCGTAAGGGAAATTTTGAAAGTTATCATCATAAAACACTTGAACAATAAACCCTTCTAAATATTGGATTTTTTTTTTTTTTTTTTTTTTTTTAATTTTCTAAGTAAACTAGCACTTTTTGTCAATGCACAATAGATTCCAGATGTCTCGCTTATGTAAATAGAACAGCAATTTCGTCCTGAAAATGTCCTGAAAGTTTCAAACGTGTATGTCCTGAAATTTCTCTTTGTGCTAGTACTACCCCTGTTTAACAGTCAAAATTAGAAATAGAGGAGGGGTTCATTCACTTCCAGCAAGGTCAATCATGGCGACAAACTTGGTGAATTAGTGACAAAATTCGGCGAAAAATGATTGTTTAAGATTTCCGAAAATTTAAAGCTCTATGATGAATAGAAGCCCATTTCTAGAACTTTCATTAGATTTTTGACAGGAAATTGACGGGAATCGCACCAAATTACAGTCACCAAAGACTATAAATAACAGTGCGTTCCTTTATAGATTGCTTTATAGAAACTCTTTTTCAAGCGATTGATATTTGCTTATGAACTAGTCAAATTTCTCGTCGGAAGAGTATTTAACGTGATTGGTCTACTCTTATGGATCAAGTGACTGTTCTCTTGGGTTATTTCGAAAATATTCATCAAATACTGAGTATTGCAATACAAGCGACAGTTTTATTTTGAGAATATGCATTAGTCTTGTACTATTTCAAGAAGTTACTCTGAATAAAGTGCATTCACCGACTAGAACCAGTTTGTTCCTTTACGAACTGCTTTCTTCACAAAGAAAGTCCACAATTTTCGTATGACTATATTGGGAATCATCTACATATAATTTAATTCAAAATAAAATTAAAAAGTATGTCTTTTCTCTACCAAAAAGTATCGAATTATGGCACAGAAAACTTTAAATTCAAGTATCCCCCCCCCCCTCCTAACCCAGCGCGCATAAAACTGTAACATTCAACCTTTATGTGACTTAGAATGGATCCGGTAAAGAAAATAATAATAATAATAATAATAATAAAAGAAAATAAAAAATAAAAGGAACTCGTTTAATCGAAAACGAGTACTTTCAATATCTGTAACTTGGCCGTATGAACATTTTTGACAAATATTATTATTAAACAAAATCTTCAGCGTACGCAAGAGGCCTAAAATTTGAAATATCTACAATTTTGTTGTTTGAATTTTCTGGGATTTTCTCCTATCAGTACCCACAAATTGATGTTGGGTTAATGTTATTTTGAAAATACATTTTGAAAAATAATATTTATTTATTTATTTTGAAAAAAGAAAATAATTTAAAAAATAAGAAAAAAGTTTAAAAATTTCAGTGATATACGTAAGCTAAAAATATTAAATTAGTGACAAGAAAAAAGTGCATTACTTTTCAAGTCTGTTTTATAATATGATCACTATCTTTAATATATTTTCAAATTATTTCTATTTATTTATTTATTTATTATTATTATTATTATTATTTATTATTATTATTTTCAAAATAAATTGTGGTAGAAAGTTACAAAAAATGGCAGTTTCAATACTTGGGCCAATATTTTGTGCTTAACCCCTTATTTTCAGTCAGCACTGCTCATGCAGACAATTTAATTTTCTTAGTTTTAAGAGGAGGGACTGATATAAAAACTTACGGTTTTGTTGCTCAAATAATTTGTTATATATTTGTTTCACACATTTATATGAATGTTTATTGTTGTATATACATATAACATAATTAGTGTCGGGAAATTCATGACGAGCTGGACTCGTCATTTTAGTTCAAGGGATTAAGATAATAAATTTTAAATATTACAACATTTTTAATTATACACTGCATTGACTAATGGTTAAAGAAATTACCATTAGGCATTTATAGCTTTGGACACCAAAATGATAGTGCTTAATAGTAATAATAATAGTAGTAATAACTGATTATAATAGAAGTATTTTAATTACAAATATAAATACAAAGTAATAATACTTCACATCACTATAGAGCGGTAACGAATATGTACATTATAAATGATTTTTGGAGTTATTAAACTAAATGACATTTAAAGTTTACGAAATTTCAGTAGAAATTTCGTAGTGATTGATACTGACAAGGTTTTAACGGTTATAACCTCCAAATTACCTTGTCAACAAATTTAATTAATCTTTGTGATCAATACTTCAGTGTAATAATAAATTACTAAGAATAACTCGTGCTTTACAGGAATAATTTGTAATTTGTATAGAATTTTCCAGAATATCTGAAAACTATAATTTAACGAGAATGAAATAGTTTTTAACAATGTATTTGATATCAAATTAAAAAAATTATTTCGATTTCTTATGTACTCGCATATTTTGCCGAAATGTTTTATTTGAATATTAAACTACACCATGAAAAAAATTGTGTTAAAAATCAGAACATTCTTATAACTTTTCTACCAGAAAATTTTGGTTTTTTAAAACTACAGATTTTTTTTTATTTTTTATTTTTTTATTTTTGCTACAAAATTACATCTCACTCTGTCGAAAGACACATTATTTTCTATAACCAGATGAAGTCTTTAAACACTGATACATATTTTATTTGGTGGGAACCTAGTTTTCTGTTTTGTATACGGAAAACTTGATATGAAAGCAGGATTGGGAAGTGCTAAACGGAGCAGGGTTTTTTATTTTTATGTTTTATTTATTTTATTTTATTTTATTTTTTTTAACAGTGATATAAGCTATTATAAATAATTAACATTCTACTCAATAGTCTCTCTCTCTCTCTCTTTCTTTTGCTGCAAAATAAAATATTAAAATTTTAATGGTTGTGAGTTTTTTGAATGGGAAATTAGAATTAAAAAAAAAAAAAAAAAATGCATTAGGTAATGAGTAATTCTAAGAAAAGGTTGGTTGGTGACTTTTAATGACGCAAGGTCCATAACAGAACATGCTGCGCCAAATTCTAAATAAAGTAAAAAAAAAAAAAAAGTTGTGGGATTTAGTGACAGGATACGTGGATATTCTAAGGGGAGGGGGGAAGCCTTAAACAAACTTCATTCCTTTAATTGGTCAAATGTTAATTTTTATTGATAATAATAATGTTCATGTTAAATAACCTTGTGAATAAATTTCATGTTTAAATAAAGTTTACCAAAAAAATAAAAATAAATAAATAAATAAAAAATAAATAATAATAAAAAATCCTGTCATATTACAAAATATTTGTGGCAGTAAATTTCTCCTTAGAAGATTTTTTTTGTATAAAAAATAAAACATAATGAGAATATTTCTGTACTCTATGCAAAGAATATTTTTTTTCCTGCAACAGAATAATACAGAAAATATTCGTACACTATAGATCATAGGGTAGATTGTAAAAAATTTCGCGTTGAAGAAAATTCTTCACTTTCGCCAATCAGAATCGAACCAGAATCCACAGGATAGAAGACGACGATGTTATCGCGCACGGAACAGACAATCCTTTTTTGATGCCAAGTTCTCCCAAGGCAAAAAAGAAAATATACGCACAGTGAGAAAAAATTCTGTAATTGATATCTAGAATCTAAATTGTGGCTCTAGAAAAAATAGTTCCATGTCATCCTTATAAATTCTAGTCCCCATTGAAAGCTAGGAATCAAGTGAGAATTTCTCGCAATTCAAAATATTCAGAATATTGTTTCATCATCTAGAAATATGTAGACTAGAAATTCTCGATCATTTCGTCTATGCAGTTTATTGGCGTTCCTCATGCGAATAGCTCGGAAATCTATATTTTTAGTTTAAGGATTTAGGAAATGACCACTTATTCATTCTAGATTAAGGCGATATATATATATATATATATATAATATTTTTTTCAGTTTAACCACCAGATAAAATCTCTGTCAATGGTTATAGATTTTATGTGGTTACAGAAGAAATATTTTTATTTGGCAGATTGAGGTGTAATTTTAGAGTAAATTTCTGTGGTTTTAGAAAATAAAAAAATTTCTATAGAAAAATTACAGAATTTTTCTGTTTCTGTTTCTTTCTTTCTTTTCATTTTTTTTTTATTATTTATTTATTTATTTATTTATTTTTATTCAGTGTGAAATGTGTATTTTAAAAAATAGTAAGTTAGATCTTTTTATGAAAAATCAGAAAAAAAAAAAAAAAAAAAAAAGGTTTTTGTTATGTCAACAGAAAACCGCCTTTAGCAGATATTTTGTATAAAAAATAAAAATTAATTAATTAATTAATTAATTAAATGAATAATCTAATTTTACAAAATATATGACGAAGACGACATCTCAAAAATAATTTGCGTAATAGATAATTCATAAATCAACCTTTGAAGGAAAGTAGTTTCTTTTAAATAAAATTGATTGATTTACTTTTTACTAATTTAATATGCTATTTATGCCCATCTTAATAAAATATGTAAACAAGCTTTAATTTGTAACTAACTAAACAAGAGAAGAGGAAATAAATAAAGTAGTAATGAGCTTGATTTATAATAATTAGCAATTCAAAGATAACAAAATTAGCATGAGGAAACTTCTGGGGTATCTACGTGAGAAAAATCTTAATGAAGTCTAAAAATTAATGGGCGTCAAATATCAAATTTCAAATGGCATCGCAAAATGTTGATTTAAAAATGCAGTATCTAGAATTTGGACGGATTCTTCTCTTTTAGTGCTACAAAATATTAATTTATATTATTGAAAACTATTTTTTCTCTCTCTGTCTGTCTTTCTCTTTCTTTTTCTTTTCTTTTCTTTCTTTTTTTTTTTTAGATTTCTTGAAAATTTTCACCCATTGCTTGGCTTTTACTACGTTTAATAATTCATTATTATAATGGACAGTTCAATATAAAAGTGCTGTAACTCCATATTTGCTTAATTGTATCACATTTAGTCACACCTTTCATTATAAAAGGGAAGAAACTCCAAATAATGCATTAAAATCCCATAAATGGCATCACTTGTTATTTTCAGAAAACTGTAACTTCTATATGGTCATTATAAAAATGAAGTTTCTAAGTTACTTTAAGTTATATTTAATACAGCTTATAAATTCTTATAATTCTGAGTTGTATTAAACACAAAAAATCGATACCATTTACTGAAATTTGCCTTTTTTTCTATACGCATAAATTTACAAAATTCTCGTTATTTTAAAATCTTAGACAACGAGATAATTCGCTTTTACAATGAACGACCTATATATATATATATATTTATATATTAAGAAAATAAATAAATATTTTAAACATGTCTTATGAGAAATACTTTTGCTTCTTTTTGCCTACAAATTGTAGCATTTCAAAGTCCGCATCGACGATAAAATATTTTTCAGTTCCCCTCTTCCTCTCTGTTGTCGATTTTTAAATCAGCGTTCAGTGGTAACCCGAGATCCACCCAGAGAAAACAAAAAAGTAAAATAATTATCTGAAAACACATCACTGTACGAATGATTTTTAAAATGAGACCAAGTAAACGTTAAATAGAAGTATAATTAAAACTGTTATGCAAATATCAATTTTACTACGAAATTAAATCATCGAAATTCGTGTAAATACTTTTAGTATAGGATTTTTCTATATTTATCATTATTGTTGCTTTTGTTGTTATTTCATTCATTTATAATATTCAAAATTGTTTGGAAGAAGATTTTTCATATTGTTTAAAATTTTCTTGGTAATGCATAAAAAATTTAGAGGGAAATGAATTAACTTTGTTTACATTTTGCTTCAGTGTCCTTGTCAAGCTTTCTTCTTTTCTTTTCTTTTCTAATTCTTTTCTTTCTTTTCTTTTCTCTTTCTTTTTTTCTTTTTTTGTCCGAAGCTACGGGTTAGTGCTACAGATGCACAACATGCACACACTGCGTTGACAATGATTTCATTTTTATTTATGTATTTTTCAATTTTCTAAATATACGTGTATGTTTTTTCTCATTCATAGCATTTATAAATATTTTTGTTGCATAATTGCATATATTTATGTAGTAAAGCCCTCTTCACATAATAATAAGCAAAAAACACAGATAGCAGAACTTCTTTTATTTAAATTAAATTTAAATTGAGATTTTTTTTTTTTTTTTTTTTTTTTAATCGTTGTTTTTAATGTATATGTTGTTGCACTGTGTTTTATTACATCCATATTAAATAAGTTCAAATAATGATGTATTAATATCCTTTTTCCTCTTTATGGGGGAAAACAATAATGAAAAAACGTAGTTTGTGTTAGTTATAGGTCATATAGATCATTTATTTTATGCATGTGACAAGATGGTTAAAGATATTTCTGGAAAGTTGCAAAGTCATTTTCACCTGCATCTTGCAAGAAAATAATACAAAGTATCTTCTTATCGTATAACTGTTATAAAAGATTATTATAATTTTCGATTTAAGCTAATTCAAAAGAGTTTTACTCGAAACTAAAAAGAAACAATAATGACAAATTTCGCAAAATGATTTTCAACGTTATGAAAATGTTTTAAAGGGTAGATCTAGGTTTTAATTTCTAAGGCTCATTTATATTAAAAAAAGAAAAAAAAAAAAAAGAAAAGAAAAGAAAAGAAATCACATCAGAATAATTTTTGTAAAAATGTCTATTTATACTTGTAAAAAAAAAAAAGAAAGAAAAAAGAGAGAAAGAAAGAACTTTATGTAATCTTTAATACTAAATTAATAGTGTTTAACCGAGTCTAATATAGGCATTTAGTTGAAATAATACTTAAAACGTGGGAATTTATTTTTTTAATGATCATTTTTATAAAACGAAATTTTGTAAAAAGGGCAGTTTTTACCAATTTTAATTTTGTGAAGGGGCCCTTTTTATTACGTGGACTTTGGTGAAGGAGCAACTAAAAAGCCCCAATTTTCGCGTAGCTGGTCCCTTTGTTATCAAACACTATCCTGCCATACATGTACGGTGATACATTTAGATGCTTTGCAAATATTTCGAAACATACTTGAAGAATTATAGTGAAACTTCATGGTTTTAAAGAACATGTCATACATACGTCATATAAATTTTGTTTCGAAATCAGTTCGAGGACGAGGACAAATAATAAATAAATAAATAAAAATAATTTTTAGAATCACCCTGTAACGAATAACGCTTGAAATGCATTTTGTTGTAGTACATTATTATTATGCTTTTTAAAATTATTTATATTCATTTGTTTTGTTCAAGGACAGGACGTATATTTGTGAATATATAAAAATTTCTTTATTTCTTTAAAATCGAAACTTTTCGTACTATTTCTGTATCCCGGATTTTCAAACCAATTCAATGTCATTTTTATGAAATTAAACATATAATGTTACATTAGAGACTAGAAACTGTAATTAGAATATAAGTATATTCAATATTTTGTGAAAGATAAGGATTTTTACAAAATAACTTTTAAATGCGAATACACGAACGATAACAAATTTTCTCTCTCTCTCTCTTTTTTTTTCACCATAATTTATTTGCAGAATGCATTGATCTAATATATATATATATATATTTTTTATGGTTTTAAAAGATTTAATCAGATCAAAGAATTACACTGCTCGGCATGAAAATTGCCTCTGACACCCTTTCAGTATATTCTTATGTAAAATGACCTCCTGAATCCGAATATGATGCCTATTTTGCCCTATCACCCACCGTCTTTTAGGAATGGTCCCCTATTTTTTTATCATTTTTCGGTGATTTTATGGCTATAAATTTGATTTTTAGGTGAATGGGGTGGGGTGGGGGGAGGATTATTTTAACCGTTAAATATCTTCTGTGGGGCTACAGAGCTGGAAAATTCTAAAACATGGACATTTGCGACAAGGGATTTTTTTTTTTTTTTTTTTTTTTTTTTTTGGGGGGGGGGGGGATTTGCCACTGAAATTATGCATTACATATCTTATATTTTAATCTGTTATTAATGTTGTTTTTTAAACTATATATATTTTTTGTTTTTAGGCGTTAAATTAATTATTTTTCATCCTTCAAATCAAATTCATGGTCATAAAATTATCGAACAGGGAAAGAAATTGAGGGAGGGGGGTGGTGTTTCTAGAACACGGTGGGTGACTGGGGAAAATGGGAGTCATATTCGGATTCAGGAGGTCATTTTACATAAGAATCAGCAAAAATGGTACCAGATCTCTAATTTTTTTTTTTTTTTTTTTTTTTTTTTTTTTGCTGCTGAGCATTGTTATTATCATCGTCAATCTAAACTCACTTATTTCACTGAAATTTTTTTTTTCTGTGGCTGATATCTACAAACTAAATTGTGGCTCTAGTAAAAATAGTTCCATGTCATGCTTATAAATTCTAGTTCCATTTGCTAGCGAGTTCTAAAAACCCCTATTAGAATTCTAGAGAGGTTTTTTTCTTTTTTTTTTTTTTTTTTTTTTTTTTTTTTTTTTAATAATATTATCGTGCTCAATCTTTTTAAAAATTTCTGAAAATAAATGTGAACACAAGAGGCAAGTTTTAGTAACTATAATTTTTGTTTATGACCTAATTCTAGGAAATCAAACGAGAAATTCTTGTAGTACAAAGGATTCATAATATTCATAATGTTGTTTCACCATCTACAAAAGTATACACGAGAAATTCTCGATCATTTCGTCTATCCAGATTATTTGTTTACCTTATGCACATATCTGGGTAATCTATATTTCTAGTTTAGGGATTCAGAAAATGACTACTTATTTGTTCTAGATGAAGGCGGTATATATTTTTTTCTTATCACAAAGCATGAGCAATAGGTTTCACGAGAAAAGCATGCTCATGTTCACATATGAGCATATAGAAAAATCATTTCCAAGCGTTAATTTGAATATAGACAAGCAATTTACTAGCAAAATTTTTTCATGTTTGAAGGAGATTTTATTACGTTAAAGGTCATAGCTTGCGACTCTTTCAAACTCTATGATTGGCTGTGAAGATGGGGGTTTAAGCGCACCCAAATTGCGCTGGCGCTGGCGCAGGTGGGGTTCAAGTGCTATTGTGAAAAAAACAATTTCCACATATATCAAGTTAGCAGAGTTAGCAGTGCAGTGAAATGATAGTTGCTCAGCTCTAAAAAGCTATAAAGAAGATAAATATATGTTGCATTCATTGAAGACAAAAGTTCAATTAAAGCAGTTTATTAAAGTTGAAACAAAATGATGAATAACATTAAATCAGCTGAAACAATTTTAGAAAGGTTGCTGACGAGAGGTTAAATACCCTTAAAAATACTGCCATACTGAGTTCAAATAGAAAGCTACTTTTCACTAAACGAACAAGTCACAAAAACGTAATTTACAATCATAATAAAACTAAACAGTTTATAATTATATCGAAATACCAGCTCATGACTTTGAGCTAAACTGAAAAAACATAAAAGATTAAGGGCTTCAGAGCTTAAGAGAGTGATTACATATTTCCTACCTCCTTTTTATAGTCACCAAACGGATTCAAAGTAACTTCTACTAGATGCTGTAGAATAGGAACGCCTCCCATAACTATAGCAACACGACGCTGCGAGTCAGCCGCCATCTATGGGCTTAGCAAAGAGACTCTGCAGTTGAAAAAATATTACATCTCCTCGCTAAATAGCGAAAAGAACAATCCGTAAAAGGATTTAAACATATTTTTCTTTAAGTTAATTTTAATAAAATATGCTTTTAAATATGAGGTAAGTAATTAAAGTTATTTCAAAAGACTTAAACATAAATATATTAATAAGGAATATAATTTTTAACTAAAAGTAATTATCATTAAGTTTTTTAATTTTAATATATCTTTAACTCAAATGGCAGCATCAAAAGAGAAAATAGCACTAAACGCTATAATTCATTTAATTAATAACTTAAATTTTAAAGGTTATAACGTGAATTTAAATTATATTTAAGTAGTAAATGAATTTAAATTTAAATTTGAGAATCAACACGGAAAGGGTATAAATTTTACAACAAGGCCCCCCACCGTGTTGATTCGACAAACACAAACGTCAGCAATTACAATATAAACTTTATCAGAAAAGAAATAAAAAAAAAAAAATTCCTTGAATATTTAGTGACTTGAGAGATTCACATATGTCTTCTACAGAATATACTTCACACAAAGCTACAAGGTTTGTCAATCTCGTAAATCATAAGATCAAGAGTCCACAAGTCCAACTCACACTTTCAAAAAAAACAGTAGCACTATCAATATTCTATACATATCTACTAAAAGAAAGAACAAGATATTAATACAGAGCAAATATGCACAGCATTTCAAGGAAACCTTTTTTTTCCCCCATTCCCCATTGTCAAAATAAGAAAACGATGATATTCACAAATATATGAAACATTTATATAACATACACATAACCAATTACACGTAGCGCTACGAATTTCTCTCATACAAAAGTTAAACTAAACCATACATCACTACACAATGGAAAACGTAGGAAAAACCCACCAAGAAAATGCATACATATCCCTCTAAAAAACATTTTTCAATTTCAAAAAATTTTAAATATATATTATACGTTCAAAAAAATTTAAATTTACTCTATATACATTTACTTAATAAATACCTTATTTACAAACTTAGACATATCACCTTTAGTAAGGGGCTTTGTGAAGGGATCGGCAAAGTTATCTTTAGTATTTACATATTTTAAATCAAACCGTTCCTCAAATAACCATTCACGGATGAAAAATAACTTTACATTAATATGTTTGGATTTGTTATTCTCTATAGGAGACCTCGTAAAATTAATTGCTGCTTGGTTATCAGCAAAAAGTATTGGTGGTTCATATGAAATAGCAATTAATTTAAAATCAATACAATCTCGTAATATATTATCAAACCACATTAATTCTTTAACCCCGTCACACATGGATACAAATTCACTTTCCATGGTTGAAAGGCAAACACTTTTTTGCTTAAAGGTTTTCCAAGAAATAGGGCTATTATCCAAAAATAAAATTTGTCCCCCCATTGATACGAAGTCATCTCTATTCATCGCGAAATCAGCGTCAGAGAAAGCAGTTAAACATGGATTAAAACAATTCAAATTTAATTTCAAATCTCGAGTACACGAAACATACCCAAGCAATTTAATTAACCCATTCCAATGATTAAACCCCGGTGAATTTTGAAATTGACTGAATATATTAACTGCGTAGGCAATATCAGGTCGTGTCCTGTTTGCAATGAAAGATAAACATCCTAAGATATTCCGATATGGAAATTTAGACATTTCATCAATTTCATTTTGATTAGTAGGACAATCTTTTTTCGAATACTTAATGCCTTTTACAATAGGTAATGAGCAGAAAGGGATGTTAAACGACTTAAACCTGTCATACACCTCATTAATATATAATTCCTGAAAAATTTGTACTGAATCATTTTCATAATTAAATTCTACACCAAGTAATTTCTTGGTTTTACCTAAAATTTTTATATCAAATTTACATTTTAATAAATTAAGAATTTTGTCTATTTGAAATTGATTTTTACCAAACAAAACTAAATCATCTACATAAACTAATAAAACAATATAATTTTCAAAATAATATGAACAATTACACCAGTTAAATTTATTAAACCCTAAATCTAATAGTACTTTATTTAACTCATAATACCAGAGCCGACCACTTTGGTGAAGGCCATATAACGCTTTGTCTAGTTTACAAACAAGATTTTCCCCCCCCTTTACAACATATCCTTTTGGCTGAGACATATAAATTTCTTCTTTTAAAGGTGCATAAAGATAAGCACATTTTATATCGCATTGAACATTATGCCATTTATAACATGAGACCAATAATGAAAAAAAGAAACGTATTACTGAGAAATTAACGACGGGTGAAAACGTCTCGTCATAAGTGTCCCCCTTTATCTGATGAAAGCCCTGGGCCACGAGCCTCGCTTTAAAGCGGGCAACGTTTCCTAGCTCATCTCTTTTAACGGCGTATACCCATCTATTTCCCAAAACTTTTTTCCCCTCCGGTAAATTAACCAGATGCCAAACTTTACGAGTTTTCATATTATTTATCTCATCATCCATGGCATTTTTCCATTCAATACATTCTGAAGATTTAACGGCCTGATTATATGTTTTAGGTATAGGGATAACTAGTCATGATTTTTTATGAGTTAAACTTGAAGTTGGGTTATCTGAGTTTTGCTGATCAACCACCCCCTCGAACTTATTACTACTAGAGAAATCAAAAAAATTAGAGTCAAAAATTAAATTATTTTTATCACAATATTGCTTGACATCGTTCATTGATCTCAATCTAGTTTTAGTGTTGTCCGGGTAATAGAAGATGTCAACTCTGTCACTCATTTTTCTGGGTACGGGTTTTCTATTCCAAGTAATTGAAGAAAGAGGTTTAAGAGAAGATTTATCTACAGGAGTTTCATCGACGGGCTCGTCACTAGAATCATCGGGCTCACCTCCGAAAACAATGTCAACAGGATCGGAAACTTGACAATCAACTGGACTTTCCGGAAGTAAGTCCAATTCCTCCAGTGAGGTGCCCATCACCGCTCCACTGCATTTACTAAATAGCTGATCAGAGAACGTTACGTTTATAGTTTCAACTATTTTATCCTCATCCTCCAACCAAATTTTATACCCCTTAGTCTTTAATGAATAACCTATTAGTACTCCCTTTTTAGCCTTAGGTTCAAGCTTATGGTCTCTATGCTGTTTTGGAATCCCTACATACGAAATTAATCCAAACGGCTTTAGGTGTCTTACGGATGGTTTAAACCCAGTATATAACTCAAAAGGAGTCTTAGTTTGTCCCCTATGGATTAAACGGTTCCAAGTGTACGCGAAATACAACATTGCATCGGGCCAGAAAGAAAAAGGCAAACCACTATCCGTGATAATAGCTCTAACACAATTTAAAGAAGTTTGATTAAACCGCTCACTTAACCCATTTTGCTCAGGTGTGAACGTGTTAGTTAACTCATGAACAACTCCATTTTTACTACAAAATGATTTGAAATTGTCATTTACAAATTCGGAACCATTATCCGTACGAATAGCTTTCAATTTTTTATTCAAACTACGTTCTGCCCGTGCAATGTGTCTCTCGAATACACCAAAAACCTGAGACTTATCCTTTAAAGGATAAACAGCAACCCTTTTAGAAAATCCATCAATAATGGACAAAAAGAACCTTTCCCCATTTTTACCAGTTACCTTAATTGGGCCCCAGACGTCCATAAATACTTTCTCTAACGGTGATTTAACGCCATGAACATCGGATGATTTAAAAGACACACGGTTTTGTTTACTAATCCTACAAGGTTCACAAAAAAATTTCTTAAACTTAAGTTTAGGAAGGCCCCTCACCCCGTTCTTCTTGCTAGTATTTACAATAGTATCAGGACTTACATGCCCAAAACGAGCATGCCAATACCCAATTTCATTAACTTTTGCAAGAGAAGCTGAAGGATTTTCTGGGTGCCCCTCATTCACTTTACTCCCCTTTTTAACTTTAGAAACATTAGGATATAAATAGTAAACACCGTCTTTAATTTTAGCAGTAAAAATATGTCTTTTATCTTTACCGAACACCGACACTCGACCCTTACCGCCGGTGTATGTGGCACCGTTCACATCTAATTTAGGACCTGATATTAAATTTTTCCGTAACCTTGGCGAATATAACACATCTTTTAAATACAATACATTTTTACCAAAATTCAACTTAACAGTTCCTTTAGCAGTAATGGGAAAACTAATACCATCGATCGCGACAAAAAGCTCCTCTCCCTCCACAGGAGTATAATGCTCAAAAAGATCTAAATTTCTTAGAAAATGATTTGAAGCAGCAGTATCAAAAATAAAGCTGTCCTCATCACTTAAATTACTAAAGTTAGCTTGAGCTATGTAGTAGGAGGGGGGAGATTTGCATTTGTCACGACCGTTGGAGTTATACTTTAAATTTCTAGGTTTAAATTTAACATTACTATTCAAAAAACAGTTTTTCTTAAAGTGGCCAATACGGCCACACTTAAAACAAGTTAAAGGCTTTTTACCTTTTTGCTGGATGTTCTGTATCTGAACACTGTTATTGGCATCTTTCTTAATATCACCCTCACGAAGCTGTAGACGCGATTCCTCCGCTGTTAACTCGGACACAATATTCTGGAACTTGAACTGGTCGTTCTTCCAACGCAACAAATATTGCACTGCAGATTCAAACTTGGATGGTAGGTGTTGCAAGAGCTGAAAACAGCAGTACACATCCTCCATAGCATGACCAATTTCACGCAGCTGGTCCAGTATTCTTGATAACCGGGTTACAAAAGAATTCACCGTTTCATTCTCAGACATTCTACAATTAATGAACTCTGTAAACAGTCCCATATGATGAGCTCTAGAGTCTGATATAAAGGTCTTCTTCAAAGTCTCCCAGGCATCAATAGCACAATCACAATTTTCAATAATGCTTCTGACTTCAGGCGATGTATTCAAATATATTGTTGATAATGCAACTCGACTACGAGATTTAAAATCCTCCACTTGTTTTGAAGTTATTCCGGCCTCAGCATCTTCAACAGGCAGTATTTCGTTCTTACATATTATATTCCAGCAGTTTCTTTCAATTAAAATAAATTTAATGTCCTTGACCCACGTAGTATAATTATTCATCCGTAATTTTTCAATCGTGGGGTTTAAACTTACTGCCATTTCAATTTCTTATCTTCAAACACTTAGAATGCCATAAAAACTATTATCAAAATTTTAATGCTATGAGCTGACAACGAGCCAAATCGCCCATAACCGCTTATTGTGAAAAAAACAATTTCCACATATATCAAGTTAGCAGAGTTAGCAGTGCAGTGAAATGATAGTTGCTCAGCTCTAAAAAGCTATAAAGAAGATAAATATATGTTGCATTCATTGAAGACAAAAGTTCAATTAAAGCAGTTTATTAAAGTTGAAACAAAATGATGAATAACATTAAATCAGCTGAAACAATTTTAGAAAGGTTGCTGACGAGAGGTTAAATACCCTTAAAAATACTGCCATACTGAGTTCAAATAGAAAGCTACTTTTCACTAAACGAACAAGTCACAAAAACGTAATTTACAATCATAATAAAACTAAACAGTTTATAATTATATCGAAATACCAGCTCATGACTTTGAGCTAAACTGAAAAAACATAAAAGATTAAGGGCTTCAGAGCTTAAGAGAGTGATTACATATTTCCTACCTCCTTTTTATAGTCACCAAACGGATTCAAAGTAACTTCTACTAGATGCTGTAGAATAGGAACGCCTCCCATAACTATAGCAACACGACGCTGCGAGTCAGCCGCCATCTATGGGCTTAGCAAAGAGACTCTGCAGTTGAAAAAATATTACATCTCCTCGCTAAATAGCGAAAAGAACAATCCGTAAAAGGATTTAAACATATTTTTCTTTAAGTTAATTTTAATAAAATATGCTTTTAAATATGAGGTAAGTAATTAAAGTTATTTCAAAAGACTTAAACATAAATATATTAATAAGGAATATAATTTTTAACTAAAAGTAATTATCATTAAGTTTTTTAATTTTAATATATCTTTAACTCAAATGGCAGCATCAAAAGAGAAAATAGCACTAAACGCTATAATTCATTTAATTAATAACTTAAATTTTAAAGGTTATAACGTGAATTTAAATTATATTTAAGTAGTAAATGAATTTAAATTTAAATTTGAGAATCAACACGGAAAGGGTATAAATTTTACAACAAGTGCACCCAGATTGCGCTGGCGCAGGTGGGGTTCAAGTGCACCCAAAACGCGGTGGTACTGGTTCTAGCGCACCTGGGGTTCTAGCGCATCCAATACGCGTCGGTGATATTCTCCCCGCCGTGGTGGAGTTCTAATGCACCCAATGCGTTGGTTGTGGGTGATGGATGAGTAACTGGATTGGTGAAAATTCGATTTGTTAAATTTATTGTGTAAGAGGATGGATTTAGATTATTTTCCGATTTGTGAGGTGTGCAATATGTCATCTCACTGACGAGGTGATAAGAGTTTTATTGAAACGGACTCTGAAATATTTTGGAAATAATTTATTTTGGTTCATTTATTTCCAATTTAGAAACAGAATATATTGAACTTAGAAAATATTTTTAGAATGATTTTGATGTTGCCATCTGTTGGTGATTGTTACCAGTAAAAAGTTAAAATGAACTGTACTTATCGAAAAGTGATTAAATTTACTTTTATTTGGAAAACTTAAAAATAATAAAAATTAAAATTTCTTTTACTGTGATCATTAATTTTTAATGTGAAGTTGAAATAAAACTTAATAAATAAATGAATAAATAAATTCTTTTATACAATAAAAAATCAATTTTATTTAATCATTTTATACAAGTTTCTACAATTTCATATGCATTTTTGAATTAAAAAAGGAAACATAATTTTTTACATAAATTGAGATACATTATAAGAGTAAGTTACATAATTTCATTAAATTAACAGTCAAACAATGTTATTTAACAATATTATTTACTGAAACCAATATAAAGCATAAGATAAAACTAAATTTTGTAATGTCCATATGCAAGAGATTCCACTCCATCATCCAATATATATCTTTTGTCATCAAAACACTTAGTGCAATTTTGTTTGTTTTTACGCTATATAGCTCATGCTTAAAACTTTGTATTCTAGATTGAAATCCTCTCGATCTAACAGATTCGAATAAACTTTTTTTATAATGTTCATGTTTCACATGTTTTTTGATAAATGTTTTTGTTACACCTTTTGCCGTTTTCTTTTCACAGTCCTTGGTTAATATGGAATACATTTTTGAGCGCAAGCCGACAAATTCTAGAATGCACTCTGAATTTGTTTCATCTTTGAAACATCCAATCTTTTCTTAAAATATAAATTCATTCCTTACATTACCTTTGAATAAACTTTACCCGCTACAACACTTAGTATTTTGTAGAATAATCTTATTGATTATTTGATACACAATATGGGAATATAAGAACTTTTAATAATAGACATTTTCAGTAGATTTTTACAACTTCAGAAAATCAAAAGTTTTTAGGTATAATTTGGAACTTTTTCGAATAATCCTTCACATATTAGACTAATGATCACTCAGTTCAATGTATTTTTTATCTAAAGTTTAACCATTTTTTCTGTAACTCCCTTCCATTTCTTTAGTGTAAACCCGTGAAATTTTTCTAATAAATTCAGAAATAGGGTCGTAAAAATAAGAATTTGGCATGATTTTTAATAAATTTTAGGATATATCTACAAAAATTTTAGAGTATTTGGCGATAATTCAGATTTGGTGAGAAACACCTAGTATTAATTTCGAGTGGAGTAAAATTTTGTCACATGCTAACATATTTTTGCTGAGTGAAGACATCTGTTTTTTAACCTGAATTCAGTACTACATAATAATTATTTTTTCAAGATGGATGTCAGAACAGATATCATTTTGTTAAACGCATTTACTCATATATTCAATAGATCACACACATTCGCAATTCAGAACTAGAAATTATTAACCAGCTTAAATTTCGAATGAATGAATTTATCAATTCAGAAATTAGCAATCAACTTTATGAAAATGTTGATATGTTATCCGAGGAAAATTTTTACACCTGTTTAGATATTGTCTTAAAAGAAATGATAAAAAATGAAATTAATTGGGACAAAGTTGTAATTTACTTAGTATTTTCAAGTGAGCTTATGGCAAAGCGCTTTAAGAGATCTGGAAACGTTATCATACTTTGGATAAAATTTTTTAATATCTTCCAGAAGTATTTAGGTAACTGGATTATTGATAATCAGGAATGTATAAAAGTTAAAGAAGTAAAGAAATAATTTTTTCAAGGAATGTGGAGTTTTATCACTCGATCATAATATGAAAATTGTAAAAATATTATCTGCTATGTTGAATTATGTTCAGTTCAATCTGTATAAGAACAATGTTCAAGAAAAATGTATGTAATGTGAAATTGAAAGAAAATAAAAGAACTTTAAATGGGAATTTTGTTTAAGAAAAAATTATTTGAAGTAAAATTCATCTTTAAAAAATAAATTAATTAAAATAAAAATAAGTTGATCAATGTAAAAAACTGAAAAATTCACTGTTTGAAAAGAAGTCTTGATAAGTTTAAGAAAATATCGTAACATATTGTATTAAATTTTACATAAGAGAGTGAAGCTATCATTTTTCAGAAGTTACTTTACTGCAAAAAATAGCTGATGTCAAAAATTTCTCTACCTAAACAGTTATACTTTAGATATAACTTTTTGGAATCTTCTTATCACTGTCATCGAACATATGTGTATACTTAAAAGTTTTTACAAAGTGGTATTTAATTATAAATTTTCTTTAAATTTTCTTACACTCGTTAAAATATTGTAAGTATTTTTATTTAAAGTTTTATGTTATACTAGAAATCTTCCAACATTCTTAGAATAATATAAGTTTTCGAACAGAGTGATAATTAGAAATTACCATTTTTTTTTTAGTTTTTAACGCAATCTGGAATCGAACCTGGCACATCTCTAATGTCAGCGTTTGATTTTTTGTAATTCATTCCCAACAATAGTTATTTTAAGGTATATTTGCTAAGAATTATTTAACAATCTGTGTCAAATAAAGACTTCCCAACTTCATTTATTACTACTTTTCATCCCTTTACCATAGTGAAATGGTCCATGTCAATGCTACATTCACTCAGTTTTTGTTTTCCAGATACCAAGTTTGTAAATGATGAACGCTAACTTTGAAAAAATTCAGAGCTGAAAAAATATTAATATATGTTTTATTAAATACATTCATGTTCACAGATGCATACTTAAGTTTTCTAAAGTGTATTTAAACATACTAAAAAAATATTTTAACCAAGTATTATCGATTACAAACATATGTATATAAACTGAAAATGTTTTTGTACAAAGTATTTTAGAAATTTAGATAACTTGTTCTTGAATAAAAATATAAGAAACTTATTTTCACAATAATAAGATTATAAATGTAAGATAAAATCACAAAATTACCAGCTTAAGAGGTTGTAGGTATTCGAAAAAATCACAAAGTCAACAATTTTGGTTTTAACAACACATCTTATTTTACAAAGTGCTAAGTTTTTTAGACATTCAGTTTGAAGTTTTTCAGACATATGCTTATAAACTGAAATTTTTTTTTAATGAAAAATTTTTTACACAAAGTATTTTAGAAAAAATATCATCTCAGAAATTAATTAACTTATTTTTAGAATAAAAATATATGAAACTTATTTTTTCTAATGATAAGAATGAAAATGTGAGATAAAAACTCATTCTTACCAATTTAAGAGACTGCAAGTATTAAAAAAATTATGAAGTATGCGATTTTAATGTTTCACGTGTGTTAATAACGCATCTTAGTTTACAAAGTACTAAGTTTTTAAAAGTCATTTGGTTTGAAGTTTTTTACACATATGCTTATAAACGAACCTTTTGTAAATGAAAAATTTTTACACAAATTATTTTAATACAAATTCTATCTCAGAAAATTAACTTTTTCTTTTTAGATTGAAAATGTAAGATAAAAATCTAACACTTATCAAATTTAGAAGCTGCAGATGTATGATGAAATCATGAACTTGAAACTTTAAGTATTAACAACCTACCTTCTTTGAAAATACTAAACCACAAGTTTCGACAAATCTATAATGAACTGTTAAAAAACATAGAATATTTTTTCCCTAAAATGTTTAACATAGATGCTACATCCATAAAAATACAGAGTGAAAGTGTACAAATTATCTGTTTAGACATGTTGATAAACTAGAATTTTCCACAAGATTCGAGTATTATAGCAATGTATGGGATAATATTTGGCTAAATATCCACTAATATTGGCGATAGTTATAAAAATTTGGCATGAAATAAGAGAATTTGGCGTAAATTCTTAAGTAAAACTGATGAACGAAGAAAAAATTTGAATTAGTTACAATCTTTTCTCGCTGTAGAGTTGTCTAAGTTCTCATACTTAGTAGTTTTTAAAGTCTTACTTTTAGAGTGATTTTTTATACTTCGCTAAACTGAAGTACAAAATGAATAATACTTTACCATCTGAGGAGACACACGTTTCCGTTCAACAAACCCCTTCATCAAGTTTTGAGGATGAGAAGTTATCTAATATTTTTATTTGTCCAACTTGTAAGAAGCCATTTTTAAAAAAATCCTATCTTACTAGACATGTCAAGGTTCACAATGATATTAAACCTAATATTTGTTACGTGTGTGAGAAAGGATTTGTTACTTTACATCGTTTAAAAAGACATATGGAAACCCATAGAAAAATTTCCATAAGATACAAATGTGAATATTGTATTGAAAATTTCAATCGCAAGTGTGATTTATTTAAACATAAGAGATTATTTCATCAAAAAGTCTTACCTGAACATCTATGTATTATTTGTAAAGATGCTTTTAAACACAAGTATGAATTGGAAAAACACAAGAGGGTGCATTATCGTAAACCTAAGTATCTATGTGAGGAATGTTCTATAACCTTTACAACAAAACATGCTTTTTCAAACCATAAGCGAAAAAGTCATAAAAAGACTTTACATACATACTGTTGTGACGAATGTACTGATACTTTTTCAAACAGACGACATTTTTTAAACATAAAAGAAATATGCATAAAAAATCTTCAATGCAAACTAGATGTGACGAATGCAGTGAAACTTTTCAGTGTAAGTATGAATTATTGCAACATAAGAGAAAGAATCATCTTAAAGACTTTAACATACGTAGAAATTGTAATGAACGAAGCACTAACAATGAATTATCAACAGTTAATAATGACAGTGAGAATCTGGACTTGTTAAATTTTTTGGATAATTTTCACATTGAATGTGTGAATGGTGTTTTTGACTTCCATTCCAACAACTTTCAGAATGAAAATATAGACTTAGACTTAAAATTTTTTTTGAGCAATTCGAATGTGGAATATACAAGTGGAAATAATATTGAGGATTTATCTACCAAAGATGAAAATAAGGACTTAAATAATTTTAACCTGATACAAACTGAATTAACCTCTAGTAAACTATGATAATGAAAGTCTGAACTTGTTAAATTTTTCGTATAACTTTAATCCCAATTGCTTGAATGTTTTTTCTGCTAACAACGAAAATATGAATTCGAATAATTTTAGTGCGAAGGAAAATGAGTTAGTGACAGATAACTTTAACAATGAAAATCTAGACTTGCTAAATTTTTTGAATAACTTTAATACTGAATGTATGAACGATATCCCAACAATATAGATTTGCTGTCTTGTATTATTGTGAATGAATTTCAAATAAAAAGATTTTAATGAAAATGGTTTGTTTTAATTTTTATAACAAAATCACCCTTTTTATAACATTTTTCTATTAGAATACAAACTGAAGTGTCATCTTTTTTTTTTTTTTTATAATAAAAACATGTAAAAAGTTTACTTGTGTATTAACGATATACTTTTTCATTACTGTAGTAGAATTGATTGAGTATTATATTTAAACACTAAGTAAAAATTATGCACAATAGTAGTTTTATAAACTATCAAACTTTCATCGAAGAAGAAAAAACTTGTAAAATTGTTTTACCACTCAACTGTAAAGTACTTGTGAAAATCTTAAATGAATTTATCTTATTAACAATTTTCCTGAAAAACTAACTTATAAAAATTTTAGATATAATTATGAAGTTAGTATTTTCCTAAGTATCACGTTTGAATCTTACTTTGAATATGCATCATCAAAGTGTTTTGTACTTTAACTAAAATCACAATCTCTATTCCAAAGAGTGTAAAAATAATGTTATAGTAACTACTTAAACTTTTATATATAGATACTTTCACGATTGTATTTAAAATTTTTTATTTTTAGAATACAGAAAATTTTTTTGTAAGAATTGTGAAAGCTTAATTTTAGAAGTTTGTGAAATTTCACAAATTTTTTTAAACATTTTTATCAAATGCTTTCTTTATGTCACATCACTTAGAAAAATGTAACTGTTTTTTAACAGAATTACTACCACAAAACATTAAGTTAGAAAATTTCTAGATAAAACTTATAAGATACGAAAAACCATATGTGAAGTAATAACAAAAGGTGTATATGCTTTCAAGTTTAGACATGGTTCAACAAGCTTGAGGAGACACTAAAACCTGTAGCTGACGTCATAACCCCTGGAGAAAATTTTTACTTCAAAGTGTATAAAAACGACAAAGTTTTTTTACAGATCATTCATTTTATACACAAAGTAAAATAATACAAGATAGGAATTGTGGGTTGACATAAGTACTTTTTGTTAAATTATACAATTGTGACGTAGTGGTAGGGAAAAGTTACGCCACAGGGGTTATGACGTCAGCTACAGGTTTTAGTGTCTCCTCAAGCTTGTTGAACCATGTCTAAACTTGAAAGCATATACACCTTTTGTTATTACTTCACATATGGTTTTTCGTATCTTATAAGTTTTATCTAGAAATTTTCTAACTTAATGTTTTGTGGTAGTAATTCTGTTAAAAAACAGTTACATTTTTCTAAGTGATGTGACATAAAGAAAGCATTTGATAAAAATGTTTAAAAAAATTTGTGAAATTTCACAAACTTCTAAAATTAAGCTTTCACAATTCTTACAAAAAAATTTTCTGTATTCTAAAAATAAAAAATTTAAAATACAATCGTGAAAGTATCTATATATAAAAGTTTAAGTAGTTACTATAACATTATTTTTACACTCTTTGGAATAGAGATTGTGATTTTAGTTAAAGTACAAAACACTTTGATGATGCATATTCAAAGTAAGATTCAAACGTGATACTTAGGAAAATACTAACTTCATAATTATATCTAAAATTTTTATAAGTTAGTTTTTCAGGAAAATTGTTAATAAGATAAATTCATTTAAGATTTTCACAAGTACTTTACAGTTGAGTGGTAAAACAATTTTACAAGTTTTTTCTTCTTCGATGAAAGTTTGATAGTTTATAAAACTACTATTGTGCATAATTTTTACTTAGTGTTTAAATATAATACTCAATCAATTCTACTACAGTAATGAAAAAGTATATCGTTAATACACAAGTAAACTTTTTACATGTTTTTATTATAAAAAAAAAAAAAAAAGATGACACTTCAGTTTGTATTCTAATAGAAAAATGTTATAAAAAGGGTGATTTTGTTATAAAAATTAAAACAAACCATTTTCATTAAAATCTTTTTATTTGAAATTCATTCACAATAATACAAGACAGCAAATCTATATTGTTGGGATATCGTTCATACATTCAGTATTAAAGTTATTCAAAAAATTTAGCAAGTCTAGATTTTCATTGTTAAAGTTATCTGTCACTAACTCATTTTCCTTCGCACTAAAATTATTCGAATTCATATTTTCGTTGTTAGCAGAAAAAACATTCAAGCAATTGGGATTAAAGTTATACGAAAAATTTAACAAGTTCAGACTTTCATTATCATAGTTTACTAGAGGTTAATTCAGTTTGTATCAGGTTAAAATTATTTAAGTCCTTATTTTCATCTTTGGTAGATAAATCCTCAATATTATTTCCACTTGTATATTCCACATTCGAATTGCTCAAAAAAAATTTTAAGTCTAAGTCTATATTTTCATTCTGAAAGTTGTTGGAATGGAAGTCAAAAACACCATTCACACATTCAATGTGAAAATTATCCAAAAAATTTAACAAGTCCAGATTCTCACTGTCATTATTAACTGTTGATAATTCATTGTTAGTGCTTCGTTCATTACAATTTCTACGTATGTTAAAGTCTTTAAGATGATTCTTTCTCTTATGTTGCAATAATTCATACTTACACTGAAAAGTTTCACTGCATTCGTCACATCTAGTTTGCATTGAAGATTTTTTATGCATATTTCTTTTATGTTTAAAAAATGTCGTCTGTTTGAAAAAGTATCAGTACATTCGTCACAACAGTATGTATGTAAAGTCTTTTTATGACTTTTTCGCTTATGGTTTGAAAAAGCATGTTTTGTTGTAAAGGTTATAGAACATTCCTCACATAGATACTTAGGTTTACGATAATGCACCCTCTTGTGTTTTTCCAATTCATACTTGTGTTTAAAAGCATCTTTACAAATAATACATAGATGTTCAGGTAAGACTTTTTGATGAAATAATCTCTTATGTTTAAATAAATCACACTTGCGATTGAAATTTTCAATACAATATTCACATTTGTATCTTATGGAAATTTTTCTATGGGTTTCCATATGTCTTTTTAAACGATGTAAAGTAACAAATCCTTTCTCACACACGTAACAAATATTAGGTTTAATATCATTGTGAACCTTGACATGTCTAGTAAGATAGGATTTTTTTAAAAATGGCTTCTTACAAGTTGGACAAATAAAAATATTAGATAACTTCTCATCCTCAAAACTTGATGAAGGGGTTTGTTGAACGGAAACGTGTGTCTCCTCAGATGGTAAAGTATTATTCATTTTGTACTTCAGTTTAGCGAAGTATAAAAAATCACTCTAAAAGTAAGACTTTAAAAACTACTAAGTATGAGAACTTAGACAACTCTACAGCGAGAAAAGATTGTAACTAATTCAAATTTTTTCTTCGTTCATCAGTTTTACTTAAGAATTTACGCCAAATTCTCTTATTTCATGCCAAATTTTTATAACTATCGCCAATATTAGTGGATATTTAGCCAAATATTATCCCATACATTGCTATAATACTCGAATCTTGTGGAAAATTCTAGTTTATCAACATGTCTAAACAGATAATTTGTACACTTTCACTCTGTATTTTTATGGATGTAGCATCTATGTTAAACATTTTAGGGAAAAAATATTCTATGTTTTTTAACAGTTCATTATAGATTTGTCGAAACTTGTGGTTTAGTATTTTCAAAGAAGGTAGGTTGTTAATACTTAAAGTTTCAAGTTCATGATTTCATCATACATCTGCAGCTTCTAAATTTGATAAGTGTTAGATTTTTATCTTACATTTTCAATCTAAAAAGAAAAAGTTAATTTTCTGAGATAGAATTTGTATTAAAATAATTTGTGTAAAAATTTTTCATTTACAAAAGGTTCGTTTATAAGCATATGTGTAAAAAACTTCAAACCAAATGACTTTTAAAAACTTAGTACTTTGTAAACTAAGATGCGTTATTAACACACGTGAAACATTAAAATCGCATACTTCATAATTTTTTTAATACTTGCAGTCTCTTAAATTGGTAAGAATGAGTTTTTATCTCACATTTTCATTCTTATCATTAGAAAAAATAAGTTTCATATATTTTTATTCTAAAAATAAGTTAATTAATTTCTGAGATGATATTTTTTCTAAAATACTTTGTGTAAAAAATTTTTCATTAAAAAAAAATTTCAGTTTATAAGCATATGTCTGAAAAACTTCAAACTGAATGTCTAAAAAACTTAGCACTTTGTAAAATAAGATGTGTTGTTAAAACCAAAATTGTTGACTTTGTGATTTTTTCGAATACCTACAACCTCTTAAGCTGGTAATTTTGTGATTTTATCTTACATTTATAATCTTATTATTGTGAAAATAAGTTTCTTATATTTTTATTCAAGAACAAGTTATCTAAATTTCTAAAATACTTTGTACAAAAACATTTTCAGTTTATATACATATGTTTGTAATCGATAATACTTGGTTAAAATATTTTTTTAGTATGTTTAAATACACTTTAGAAAACTTAAGTATGCATCTGTGAACATGAATGTATTTAATAAAACATATATTAATATTTTTTCAGCTCTGAATTTTTTCAAAGTTAGCGTTCATCATTTACAAACTTGGTATCTGGAAAACAAAAACTGAGTGAATGTAGCATTGACATGGACCATTTCACTATGGTAAAGGGATGAAAAGTAGTAATAAATGAAGTTGGGAAGTCTTTATTTGACACAGATTGTTAAATAATTCTTAGCAAATATACCTTAAAATAACTATTGTTGGGAATGAATTACAAAAAATCAAACGCTGACATTAGAGATGTGCCAGGTTCGATTCCAGATTGCGTTAAAAACTAAAAAAAAAAATGGTAATTTCTAATTATCACTCTGTTCGAAAACTTATATTATTCTAAGAATGTTGGAAGATTTCTAGTATAACATAAAACTTTAAATAAAAATACTTACAATATTTTAACGAGTGTAAGAAAATTTAAAGAAAATTTATAATTAAATACCACTTTGTAAAAACTTTTAAGTATACACATATGTTCGATGACAGTGATAAGAAGATTCCAAAAAGTTATATCTAAAGTATAACTGTTTAGGTAGAGAAATTTTTGACATCAGCTATTTTTTGCAGTAAAGTAACTTCTGAAAAATGATAGCTTCACTCTCTTATGTAAAATTTAATACAATATGTTACGATATTTTCTTAAACTTATCAAGACTTCTTTTCAAACAGTGAATTTTTCAGTTTTTTACATTGATCAACTTATTTTTATTTTAATTAATTTATTTTTTAAAGATGAATTTTACTTCAAATAATTTTTTCTTAAACAAAATTCCCATTTAAAGTTCTTTTATTTTCTTTCAATTTCACATTACATACATTTTTCTTGAACATTGTTCTTATACAGATTGAACTGAACATAATTCAACATAGCAGATAATATTTTTACAATTTTCATATTATGATCGAGTGATAAAACTCCACATTCCTTGAAAAAATTATTTCTTTACTTCTTTAACTTTTATACATTCCTAATTATCAATAATCCAGTTACCTAAATACTTCTGGAAGATATTAAAAAATTTTATCCAAAGTATGATAACGTTTCCAGATCTCTTAAAGCGCTTTGCCATAAGCTCACTTGAAAATACTAAGTAAATTACAACTTTGTCCCAATTAATTTCATTTTTTATCATTTCTTTTAAGACAATATCTAAACAGGTGTAAAAATTTTCCTCGGATAACATATCAACATTTTCATAAAGTTGATTGCTAATTTCTGAATTGATAAATTCATTCATTCGAAATTTAAGCTGGTTAATAATTTCTAGTTCTGAATTGCGAATGTGTGTGATCTATTGAATATATGAGTAAATGCGTTTAACAAAATGATATCTGTTCTGACATCCATCTTGAAAAAATAATTATTATGTAGTACTGAATTCAGGTTAAAAAACAGATGTCTTCACTCAGCAAAAATATGTTAGCATGTGACAAAATTTTACTCCACTCGAAATTAATACTAGGTGTTTCTCACCAAATCTGAATTATCGCCAAATACTCTAAAATTTTTGTAGATATATCCTAAAATTTATTAAAAATCATGCCAAATTCTTATTTTTACGACCCTATTTCTGAATTTATTAGAAAAATTTCACGGGTTTACACTAAAGAAATGGAAGGGAGTTACAGAAAAAATGGTTAAACTTTAGATAAAAAATACATTGAACTGAGTGATCATTAGTCTAATATGTGAAGGATTATTCGAAAAAGTTCCAATTTATACCTAAAAACTTTTGATTTTCTGAAGTTGTAAAAATCTACTGAAAATGTCTATTATTAAAAGTTCTTATATTCCCATATTGTGTATCAAATAATCAATAAGATTATTCTACAAAATACTAAGTGTTGTAGCGGGTAAAGTTTATTCAAAGGTAATGTAAGGAATGAATTTATATTTTAAGAAAAGATTGGATGTTTCAAAGATGAAACAAATTCAGAGTGCATTCTAGAATTTGTCGGCTTGCGCTCAAAAATGTATTCCATATTAACCAAGGACTGTGAAAAGAAAACGGCAAAAGGTGTAACAAAAACATTTATCAAAAAACATGTGAAACATGAACATTATAAAAAAAGTTTATTCGAATCTGTTAGATCGAGAGGATTTCAATCTAGAATACAAAGTTTTAAGCATGAGCTATATAGCGTAAAAACAAACAAAATTGCACTAAGTGTTTTGATGACAAAAGATATATATTGGATGATGGAGTGGAATCTCTTGCATATGGACATTACAAAATTTAGTTTTATCTTATGCTTTATATTGGTTTCAGTAAATAATATTGTTAAATAACATTGTTTGACTGTTAATTTAATGAAATTATGTAACTTACTCTTATAATGTATCTCAATTTATGTAAAAAATTATGTTTCCTTTTTTAATTCAAAAATGCATATGAAATTGTAGAAACTTGTATAAAATGATTAAATAAAATTGATTTTTTATTGTATAAAAGAATTTATTTATTCATTTATTTATTAAGTTTTATTTCAACTTCACATTAAAAATTAATGATCACAGTAAAAGAAATTTTTATTTTTATTATTTTTAAGTTTTCCAAATAAAAGTAAATTTAATCACTTTTCGATAAGTACAGTTCATTTTAACTTTTTACTGGTAACAATCACCAACAGATGGCAACATCAAAATCATTCTAAAAATATTTTCTAAGTTCAATATATTCTGTTTCTAAATTGGAAATAAATGAACCAAAATAAATTATTTCCAAAATATTTCAGAGTCCGTTTCAATAAAACTCTTATCACCTCGTCAGTGAGATGACATATTGCACACCTCACAAATCGGAAAATAATCTAAATCCATCCTCTTACACAATAAATTTAACAAATCGAATTTTCACCAATCCAGTTACTCATCCATCACCCACAACCAACGCATTGGGTGCATTAGAACTCCACCACGGCGGGGAGAATATCACCGACGCGTATTGGATGCGCTAGAACCCCAGGTGCGCTAGAACCAGTACCACCGCGTTTTGGGTGCACTTGAACCCCACCTGCGCCAGCGCAATCTGGGTGCACTTGAACCCCACCTGCGCCAGCGCCAGCGCAATTTGGGTGCGCTTAAACCCCCATCTTCACAGCTACTTCTATGTTATTCTACTGGGAAAATTCTTATAAAAATTACTCAATAACTAATGCATTTTTTTTTTTTTTTTTTTTAAATGCCATTTTAAAATTAAAGAATTTCAAAACTATTAAGTTAATTCTCGTTTTCTAAGTGATTTATTTATTCTATTTTATTCATTTATTATTTCTTTTTGTACATATTAAGTACAAAAAATGCACATAGCTATATGAAACATAAAATTTAAAAATTAAGTTTTTGGAAATCCAAATATTAATTTTACATGAGGAAATTTATTATCGGAATTAATTACTCATTACCTAATACGTTTTTTATTAAAATATCATTTTACCATTTACAAATTTCAAAACTATTAAATTATTTCTTGATTTCTTGATTTCTTTTTTTTTTTTTTTTTTTTTAACTTTTGAACCCATTAAGAGCAAAAAATAAATAAATAAATAAATAAAATAAAATAAATAAAAATAAAATAAAAATAAAAAAGAATGCACACAGATATATGAAACATAAAATTGAAAAATTAAGTTTTTGGAAAACAAATATTAATGTTACATGGGGAAATTTATTATCAGAATTAATTACTCATTACCTAATACGTTTTTTACTAAAATGTCATTTTAACATTTAAAAATTTCAAAACCATTAAATTATTTCTTGATTTCTAATTTTTAAAAATGTCTTTCGAACCTATTAAGAGCAAAAAAATGCATAGTTTTATGAAATATAAAATTAAAAAATAAGATGATAAACATTTTTTCTGTAAATAACCTAAGGGTTACTTATATAGCCAACCTGACGGCGTCGATAGGCAATACCTCTTCTTCTAAATATGACACGAAAATGTTTTGAAATTTTATGATACACTGAGAAAAAAATATATATATACCGCCTTTCTCTAGAGTGAATAAGTGACCATTTTCTAAATCCCTTAACTAGAAATATTGATTTCCGAGCTATACGCATAAGGTACGCCAATAAACTGAATAGACGAAATTATCGAGAATTTCAAGTGTACACATTTCTAGATGGTGAAACAATGTTCTGATTACTCTAAATATTCTGAATCATTTGTATTGCGAGACATTCTCGCTTGATTTTTTAGAATTTGGTAATAAACCAAGATTATAGTTGCAGAAACCCGCCTCTTGTAGTCTCATTTATTTGCAGAGATTTTTAAATAACTTTGCTCTCGAGAATATAGGTAAACGTTCTAGAATTCTAATAGGGGCTTCTAGAACTTGCTTTCCAAGAATTTATAAGGGTGACATGGAATTATTTTTTCTAGAGCCATAATTTAGATTCTAGATGTCAGCTACAGAATTTTTTCTTAGTGTATGTAATAAAGAAAATAATGTGCTGAAGGTGTCTTAGAAAATGGTTTAGATATGAAACAACTGAAAAGGCTGACTTTGATATCATATTCCTTTTTTTTTCCCCTTATATGCTCTTATCCATATAGAGAACATCTTTTCCTCAAAACGTCTTTGGGATGCCCTGCAAAGCATAAGAAATCGGGATGTCCCAGTGAGGATGTTCCCTCCCTCCTAAGGATGCCCAGGAAGTTTTCATAGAACATCCGTGCTATAAGGGACAGTAAACTGGATACGACTATTTGAATTTATAACATTTGCATTATTTCTTGCAAATATTGTGCTTTTGTGAATATTAAATATAATAATAATAATAATAATAATAAAATTCAATTTTTTTTATTTTAATTTTCATTAATTAATTAATTTTCATTTTTATTGAACTGATTAAACAAGCATTTCAAATTAAAGAGCAGCCTTAAAAATTTCTTTCTTTCCTTCCCTTTCCTTTCTTTTTTTTTTTTTTTTTTTTTTTTTTCTAGAGTCACAATTTACATTCTAGATGTCAGTTACAGAATTTTTTCTTTGTGTAAGTAATCTGGTATTTTCTCGATAATTTAACTCTTTGAGGAATTACTTCAAGCTCACGAATAAGTATTTGGCGTTAAATTTTGTAACCAAAATCAGTTGTAATTTTTTTCTAACTTTGTGTCTGCAAAAGGTTGGGAATTGTGCTTTTCAACTTTGTTGGAAAGTACTAAAAATAAGTAGTTAGAACTAATGAAAACAAGGGAAATGCATTGACTTATTGCACACGGTTAGCAGTTTTAATTTATCATAGTATTTTCCTTCGCAATATTATTACATTGTTTTCCTTTTCATAAAACGCGATGTAAGACGAAAATGTTTTACCTTGAACAATCAGGCAACCAAATAAATCAATACCTAATAGGAAATAGCAATCTCTTATTTGAATTTGTCTCATTATACTAAAAATGCGTGAAGATAAATCAAAAGTAGTTATTTGAAAACATATTTCAAAGTACATGCTACAAGTTAAAGTATTTTTTAGAGATAAATTACATAGTTGGAAATTGCGTTTCAGGAAATGCCATAATAAAATGAGAAATTTCTTGTAAACACGATTGCAATTAAGTAAAAGCTATTTAAAAAAAAAAGAAAAATACGCATTTAATATGAAATATAATATTTAAACTTTGTGATTTACAATTTACTATTAACAATAACACATCACATTTATTATATTTTTGTTCACTTTATTTTCCTATATGTTGTATTATTTCTTTTTAAGTTTTTAAATACTGTACAATTATACTGCATTACTTATAGGATGTTAAAAATCATATACACGCAACGAAATATGTGAAAATAAATCAATAGTTGAAATATATGTACACACAAAAGTTACAAGTTAAAGTATTTGCTAGAGCTGAATTAGAGTTAAATTGAGTTTCAGGAACGTCATAATAAAATGAGAACCTTATTGTAAACAGGATTACAATTAAATAAAAGATAAAAGCCATAAAAAAAAAAAAAAAAAAAAGAAAGAAAGAAAGAAAGAAAGAAGAGAGATTTAATACATATTCTTATTTAACATGAAATATAACATTTATTTAAAGTTTGATTTACAGATTTATTATTTAATCAGGGCTGAAACTTTTCAGGGACTATCCCTGAATTAGGATTTCTGAAAATTTTGCTGTCTTTGAATTTCATGTTAAATTACTTTATTTTTACAAAATTTTCTCATTTTGAATGTTTAATTTGTCTTATAATGTATTACAAAGTCTATAAATATTACTTAATATAGGTAGCCATATGATATATCATTAATAAATGTCCTCTATCTGCATGTAAGGAATAGTTTTCAGGGTTTTTGCAAGCTAGATAGTTTCACCCCTGTTTAATGTTTACATTTATTACGCTTTTATGCACTTTATTTTCCTACATATTGCATTAAAATAAATAAATAAAATAAATAAATAAATAAATGCTCTGCAATTATACTGAATTACCATTTACTCAAAAATAAATAAATAAATAAATAAATAACGAAATACGTGAAAATAAATCAATAGTTAGTTGAAAATATACGTACACAAAATAGTTCTAACAAAAGTAAAGTATTTGTTACAGCTGTATTACAATTAAATTGCGTTTCAGAAAATACCATAATAAAATTTGTCACAATAAATTTGTCAATAGTAAATTTGTCATAATAAAATGCTGACTTTCTTGTAAATACTTTTGCAATTAAAGATAAAACCCATTAAGAAAAAAAAAAAAAAAAAAAAGATTTAACACATATTTGCATTTAATATGAAATATAATATTTAAACTGTATGATCTATAGCCATTTTTACTTTAAATGTTAGCCCTGACATATTATATTTATTACATTTTAGTGCACTTTATTTTCATGTCTGAGTTTTTTTTTTTTTTTTCAAATTTTTAAATGTTGTACAATTATGCTGCCTTACTTATACGAGGTTAAAAATCATATACACGCAAAAATAACTAAATATGTAAAAGCATTTAGTTGAAATGTATGTATACACAAAAGTTACATGTTGAAGTATTTGTTGAAGATAAATTACAGTTTATTGCTTTTCAAGAAATGTCATTATAAAGCAGCAACTTTCTTGTAAACACTATTGCAATTAAATAAAATATAAGCGTTGTAAAAAAAAAAAAAAAATACTAATGTTAAATACATTATTTTAACTTTATGATCATAGCCATTTAATATTAATGTTAACAATAACATAAATACCTTAATAACATTTTTTATACTCTTAATTTACATAAATGTTATATTACATTTAAAATTTTTTAAATGGTCTATAAAATTTCACTGTTGCACTTATATCTAGTTAAAAATCATATACATGCAAGACTAACTAAAATCGCGAAAATAAAGAAAAACTTATAAGTATGTTTTACGGATAAATTATAGTTTAAATTGCGTTTCAGGAAATGTCCTAACAGAATGAGAACTTTCTTGCAAAATAACTGCAAAGATTGCAATTAAATAAAACATGAAAATCATTTAGAAAAGGGGAAATTGAACATATATTAGCACTTAATATGAAATATAATATTTAAAACTTGTTATCTAGCTTTTTATTATTTAATGATAACAAAAACATTGCATTTATAATAATTTTATGCACTTAAATCGTTTTTAAAGTTGTATTTATTTTTAACTTTTTTAATGTTTTACAATTTTACCATCGTACTTATGTATGAGACTAAAAGCCATATACACGCAAAAATAACCAAATTTGGAAAGATAATTAAATAGTATTGTTAGAACATATATGTCAAACGATCATAACGAAACACAAATTGAAGTACATTTTAAAAAAGGTAACTTACAGTTCAAATTGCATTTCATGAGATTTCATAATAAAATGAGAATTTTATTTCAAACATAATTGCAGTTAAACAAAAATTAAAAAAAGGGGAGGGGGGGGCATTCAACAATGAGATAAAATATTTAAACTTTGATCTAAAGTCATTTACTATTTAATGTTAGCAGTAACATATTGTGATAACAATATTCTTATAATTTTAATGTGTTTATATGTTGCATTTTTAATTTTTAAATGCTCTACTTTTACTTAGTCATACTCATATGAGATTAAAAACCATAATACACGCAAGAGAATCCAAATTCATGAAGCTATATCAATAGCAGTTATTAGAAAATATATAACTATGCATAAGTTACATGTGTTTGCGGTGGATAAACTACAGTTTAAATTGCGTTTCCGAAAATGTCATAAAAAAAAAAAAAAGCACATTACTATTTAATGATAACAGCAACATATTGCAATAATAACATTCTTATATACTTAATATGCCTATATGTTGTATTTCTCTTTAAATTTTTAAATACTCTACATTTATACCATCGTACTCCATGACATTAAAAACTATATACACGCAAGAGCACCCAAATTCGTAAAGCTATATCAATAGTAGTTTAAAAAAAATGTATAACAACGCGCCAGCTACAAATTCAAGTTTTTTTTTTTTTTTTTTTTTTTTGGGGGGGGGGGGGGAAGGAGGAATTACAGTTCGAATTGCACTTCCGAAAATGCCATTAAAAAATAAGACTAAGAAAAAAATAAACAAACGTTGTGATCTATAGTTATTTACCATTTAATATCATTAATAACATATTGTCAATAATAACCTTTTCCTTATATACATTTAATATGCCTATCTGTTGAATTTCTCTTTAAATTTTTAAATGCTCTACATTTACAACATCGTACTCATGAGATTAAAACCACATACACTAAAGAGTGTCTACTATATTAACTAGTATATTAACAGTAGTTATTAAAAAATATAACAATCCGCAAGTTCAAGTATTTAGAGGAGGATAAATTACGGTTCAAATTGCGTTTCCGAAAATGTCATTATAAAATGAGAACATACTAAATGTCATAAATAAATAAATAAATAAATAAATAAATAATAAATAAATAAATGCGTACTATAGCCATTTACTATTTTATCCTTATCAATAACATATTGCAATAATAACATTCTTCTTATACACTTAATATGCCTATCTGTTGCATTTCTGTTTAAATTTTTAAATGCTCTGCATTTTACATACTGTCGGACACGTATGAGAAGTTCGTGAAGCGATTAATAGAGTTATTAGAAAATGTATAACAGAGCACAAGCTACAAGTGTTTTTAGATATAAATTACAGTTTAAATTGTGTTTTCGAAAATGTCATTATAAAATGAGCAATTACTAAATGTCATTTAAAATAAAATAAATTCTGTGATCTATAACCATTTAGTATTTAATGTTATAAATAACATATTGCAATAATAACATTTTTCTTATACACTTAATATGCCTGTGTTGCATTTCTGTTTAAAATGTTCTACATTTACACTGTCATACTCATACGAGATTAAAAGCCATATACACGCAAGAGACAAGAGTATCCCAAATAAAAACGCACAAGCTACAAGTTAAAGTATTAAATTATAGTTCAAATTGCGTTTCCGAAAATGTCATTACAATATCAGAACTTGCTAGATGTCATTAAAAAAGAAAAAATATAATAACACAAATTTGCCATTAATATAAAATAACATATTTAAACTTTGTGATCTGTAGCCCTTTACTATTTAACGTTAACAGTATAATGTAATATAGTACATTTGTAAAAAAAAATATATATGTTCTTTATTAGCTTATATATTTTATCTGTTTTATACAAATTTTAAATGCTTTAGTATTATACCGTAGTACGTTTATGGGATTAAAAACCGTATATACACGCAATAATAATCAAATTCGTGCAGGTTGTCAGTTTATTGTTGTGGGACAAATTACAGCTCAAGTTACGTACGTTTCAGGAAATGTTTTTGTAAAATAATGCGGTTGCAATTAAATAAAAGATACCCCCCCCCCTCTCCACCTTTTTTTTTTTTTTCTTTTTTAAAGGGACAAATTCAACACAAATTTGTTATAAATGTGAAATATAATATTTAAACTTTGTTATATTAGTTATTTACTATTTTATACCACGCTTTTTGTGCATTTTATTTTTCACTCTATTCTATTTCTTTTTTAAATTTCTTAACGCTCTAATAATTCTACCATAGCATTATTTATGTAAGGTTAAAAACTATACACGCAAGAATATTGTTCATCATAAATGTGTAACTGGTGCATGCCTCTAACTGACAATCAAATCATATCACTTTAAAGTTATGAACTTTAGATACATAGCTTTAAAAAAGGAGTTACCACTATGATAATAATATGCATTTCGTTAGAAATTTTACACGCAAAAATATTGTTCATCATCAGAATGTGATTTTAGCATGTCTTTTGCTATCAAAAATAAATGTATCGTATTTAAATTGTAATTTATTTGACAATTTTTAATCACGCATGTGGCGTTTTGATATTGCGGAAGGGAAAATGTTGATCGCTTAACAATATTAGTACTAATATATTGTTCTTTATAATTAAACGTTAATACTCATGTAATTTTAGTAAATAACTTAAGTATAATTTGTTATTTTTATTTATAAATTATCTCTAAAAAAAAAAAGAGTTAAATTGAACACGTGTCATTTGTTAATTATATTAAAAACACTTTAAACACACGTAAAATTAAATTTTATTTAAAAGATGTTAAAAAAATGTATCCGAAGCTTTTCGCTTTAATAGTAAAGCATCATCAGGGATTTTTATTATTCGTTTCCAATGAGCAGTTTTTAAATATTTTTTCTTTTCACAGTCAACAGTTAAGTCTTTTAATAACGTGAATATCAGCAAAGTCAATTTGAAGTCCGGTAAAGGTTGGATCAAGGAGGTAAGAAAAATAAGAGAAGCTGCAACTATTGAAATATCACACAAGGCTATTGTAGGAGAAAAACCATCATGAATTAGCAGAAATAAACTATTAGGTATTTTGTAATATTGTGCCAAATTATTGGCAAATTGGCAAAAATACAATAAATTCCAAAGATGCTGCAATTTTGCCAATAATTTGGCACAATATTATAAAATAGCTAGTTTATTTCTGCTAATTCATGATGGTTTTTCTCCTGCAATAGCCTCTTATCAGACTTCAAATTGACTTTGCTGATATTCACGTAATTAAAAGACTTTGTTGACTGTGAAAAGAAAAAATATTTAAAAATGCTCATTGGAAACTAATAATAAAAATCCCTGATGATGCTTTACTATTAAAGCGAAAATATTCGGATAATTTTTTTTAACATCTTTTAAATAAAATGTAATTTCACGTGTGTTTAAAGTGTTTTTAATATAATTTTTATTCAGATATTTATTATATATTTTCAGATAAATGGATCTTATCAAAAATAAATGTATTGTATATAAATTGTAATTTTTGAAAGGTAAAAAATAAAATAAAAATAAAAATAAAAAATAAAAAAGATAGCTTAAGGATTTAGGATGGTCATGAATACATTTTAAATATAGTGTTCTTTATAATTAAATTTTAATTCTCATGTAATTTTAGTAAATAATTTAAGCACCATTTTATTATTTTTATTTAGATGTTTATTATATATATTATATATTTTAAGATAAGTGGCTCTTATAAAAAATAAATATATATATAAAATCTATATAAATGTACATATGTATATAAATTGTAATTTATTTGATATTTTTTAATCACGCATGTTGTGTGTTGATATTAAAAGGAAAAAATTGATCACTTAGCACTTCAGTGTAATATTTTCGGATGGACATGAATATTTTTTTAGATATATTGTTCTTTATAATTAAATTTTAACACTCATCTAATTTTAGTAAATAATTTAAGCATCATTTTATTATAGTTTTAGATGTTTATAATATATTCATATATTATGTATTACAGATAAATAGCTCTTGAAATCAAAAATAAATGTATTGTATATACATTGTAATTTACTTGATATTTTTTACACAGGTTTTCATATTGAAAGAGAGAAAACAATTGATCATTTAACACTTTAGTGTGATATTTTATAGGATAGTCATAATTATATTTTTTATTTGTTGTTCTTAATAATTAATTTTTAACGTATAATTTTAATAAATAATCTAAGCATCATTTTATTATTATTATTATATTTTTATATTTTTATATGATTATTGTATATTTATATATGCTTTCAGATAAATGGCTGTTGCTTCAAAAAAGAATGTATTGTATATAAATTGTGATTTACCTGGTAATTTTCAATCATGCATGCCGCGTTTTGATATTGAAAGGGGGGGAGGGGGGAATATCACTTAGCCCTTTAGTGCATAATAGTTTAGGATGGACATGATTTTTTTTTTTTTTTTTTTTTTTTAACTATATTGTTGTTTATAATTAATTTTTAACACTCATGTAATTATTTTTATTATATTTTTAGATGAGTATTTTATATTTATTTATTATATGATTTAAATAAATGGCTTAATTTAAATGCCTTGAAGATATATCAGTTTCATTTATATCCACTAATGTAAACGGAAGAGTCAATTCGTTGTAGTTATAAAATGTCTGTGGAAGAAAAAGAAATGTTCGATTTTAATATTCAGCATTACTCTTTATTATAATATTTTTTTGGAACGTTACACACACATATGTATGTGCGTGTATCTGTTAAAATATACCATATACCTGTTAAAATCTGTGTACTATAGTTATAACCACAATAAAAAAGCCAAAATAATAACCAAATAAATAATGCAAACATACATTTATAAACTAAACTATTAAAATAATTTAATGCAGAACATTAGAGATCACATTAATCATTTTTTATTTTCTTCTTGAGTATATCTATATCCGTTAACCAAAGAATTAAATAAGAAAAAACATTTATTTTCTTTTATTAACCATGCGTATCACATATAAAATAATACCAGGTAACACTACATTTATCTTCAAAAGTATTCAGAGTGTATATGATGTCACATCTCTAGACTAGAAAGATATATGCGACTGAATAGACATATAAAATATAATATGCCACATAAAAAGCATTAAACATCATTTTATCTCTATCTCACATACACTGACTATATATCATTTTATAAACTCACTTTCACGCAAGTCCTCTTGTAATCCGTTGCATAAAAACTTCGCCTACATGCGTCACGTATTTTCTCATACATATATCACGTTTTTCTTTGCAGGGGCCCAATGAGGGGGGGGCCCGTGTTATAGAAAGGTCAAAAAACGTGAGGTCAGAGTTTGCTATAAATTTACCGTGCCATATGCTGGCACATGGGCGACAAAAATAGACGTAAACAGCGTGCAAAACCACGTGGTTTTCTTGGGGAGAAATAATAATAAATGACTGGTTTTGTCACCGGCGCGCGTCGCAATCTTTCTCCCGCCGCATACATTAAGAGCGGCGGCGAACGATAAATCAAAAAACCGCTGGCCCCGCAAATGGCCTGGGAAGCGCTCGCTCCCTTAAAAGGCTTAATAGCGAAGAGCGCCCGGGATTAAAAAACATAACAGGAAAAGGTAATTGCTTTATTAATTGCGACCCCGGGTTAAGTATGGAACGTTAGATAACCGATATAGGTAATTGTTTTCTTCGTGATGTATGTCGAATAAAATAGTGTGGGTGAATAAGGCTCTTGGTAAAGAGAGAATGATTAGTGAAGAATGATTGAGGATTTTAAATGAACTTAGAAGAGAATTTTTCTGTAACAGTTTCTGTTTACAGTTCGCTTTCGCATTGTTTACATTTGCGCTTCCGTATTTTATTTTATTCAGTCCTAACGCAACTAATGGCGTAGGTATATATTTGGGACTAGTCATATTTTGTTGTAAAGTAAATCCATGTAATTGCTTTATTAATTGCGACCCCGTGTTAAATTTGGAACGTTAAGTAACCGATATAGGTAATTGTTTTCTTCGTGATGTATGACGAATAAAATAGTGTGGGTAAATAAAGATTTTGTAAAGAGAGAATGATTAGAGAATAATCATTGAAGGATTTTAAACGAATTTAGAAAATGATTTTTCTGTAATAGTTTTTGTTTCAATTTCGCATTGTTTACATTTGCGCTTCCATCTTTTGTTTAATTTGGTTGTAACGAGTCTAATAACGTAGGTATATATTTGTGGTTGGTCGGAAATTGTTGTATAGTAAATCTCATGTAATGAATGGATGTTTTAGGATAAATGATTTTGTTTTAAATTATTGTTAATATATATTTACAAGTAAACGCATATTGTTGCAAATTTGCATATATAATATGAAAGTTTTGTGACACATGCTTTCATTCATCAAGGGTCGATCCAGGTTTTAATTTTTGGTTGCCTTTTTTGTGAAAAACAAAATATTTTTGTCAAATTTTTATTTATTTTTTGGAAAAAAAAAAAAAAAAAAAAAAAAAAAAAATGCATATAGTGTAAAACCTTCAATTTTAAGAGTAATTCTGTATAATGTTTAATAAACGGAGATGTTAAAATATATATTATCTATGCATTTTAATGAGTAATATTAACTTGATTAATTATTGACGAGAATATATTTGTGATTCAGAATTCTTTTTCTAAAGCAGAAACATTAATTTATTGTTTATTGAGAAAGTATTTAATAAATAAAAATACAGAATAATAGAAAAAATTACGCAATAAAGATTAAGAATCTGCATTATTTACTTTTAACTGAGAATTATTTTAAATTTGCAGAAACTCAAGATAAACATTTCAGTAAATTTGCAGAAATTTACTACAGTGTATATTAGGGTGTCCCTTTAATGAGGGGGAATTTTTTTTTTTTTTTTTTTTTTTAAATCCGAAACGCATACCCTCTATTTTTTTCTGTTTGACCCTAAACACTTTTTAGCAAAATGTCAGTTCTCTAGGATAATGTTAATACGTGCCGAATTGATGGGAATATCCTTATATCTATATTAGGATTTCTAATATCTATATTAGGCTTCCTAATCAATATAATCCTAATATCTATATTAGGATTTTCCGGTCAATTCGGAACGTGTTAATATTATTTCAGAGAGCTGATATTTTGCTAAAAAGCATTTAGGGTAAAACAGAAAAAAAAAAAAAAAAAAAAAAAAAAAAAATAGAGGTTATGCGGATCGGATTTAAAAATAAATAAATAAATAAAATAACAATAATAAAATTATTATTAATAATAATAAATAAATAAATTAATTAATTAATAAAAACAAAATTTCCCCCCACTCTAGTGTATTTGTATGTAATCGCGCATTGTTGTATTTTCGAGTATATAATATGAAAGTTTTGGGGGTAAATGCTTTCGAAAATAATCATATATTGTTTAAAGTAAGTTAGCCGTGTATATAATGTAAACAAATTGTGGCAAATATTTTCTTAACGAATCATTTGAATGACATAAAGATTATTTAAATGATTGCAATAATGAAAATAGTTAATTTAAACTATCACAAGTTTTTAGAAATAGTTTTTAGTAAGAAAATTTTAATATATGGAGTTAAGAGTATGATGAACTAAATTAAAGTTATTAGTTTGAATAGCGGACACGATTTCATAAGGTACACTGTTAAAAATTTCTGTAAATTTAATGTAGATATTTATCCCGAGTCTCTGTAAATTTACAGTAATTCTTAGTTAAAAGTGAATAATTGAGACTCTCAATCTTTATTCTGTATTTTTACCTAATGTTATTTTTTAATTAAAATTAAAAATGACTGTTTCTGCTTTAGAAAAAGCATTCCAAGTCCGAAATATATTCTCACCAATAATTAATTAAAATAATATTAATTATTAAAATGAATGTATAAAATAAGTTTTTTAACATCTCCGTTTATTTTTCTCTGTAATTTTACGTAAGACTTAAGAAACATGATTACACAGAGTTTTCTGTTGAAATTTTTAACAGTGATAGTCGACACTTGAAAAATTCAAGAAATTTTGCAACACTGAAAAAAAAAAAAAAAAAAAAAAAAAAAAAAATCAGAGAAATTTAATTAAATCTGTAAAAGTCAGAGTGGAATTTTGACTTCATCTGGAGGGGAAAAAACTTTAATTTCCACGCCAAAATTGTCGATTTATAAAATGTTGAGAGAAGTTAGCAACCTGGAAAATCTGGAAATCAAGGAAGAGTCAGAGAATTTTGCTACACTGTAAAAATCAGGGAATGTCAGGAAAAATGAGGAAAACTGTAAAAATCACTGTAAATATCAGGAAATGTCAGGGAATTTTGATTAAATAACAGGAAAATAAATCTTGAATCTTTGATTGAACCGAGGAAATTCAAATAAAAAAATGTCAATAAAATATCGCATTCCATATTAAGGAAAATGAAAAAAAAAAAAAAAAAATCAGGGAATACCTGAAAAACGTACGTAAAATCAGAAATTTAAAATGCTAGGGCCATGATGTAGTAAGTAATACGTGAGTATACAGGGAGAAAGCTATAAGTTCATTTTTCAACAATGATTTAAGTGGAGATAAAAAAAAGATGTTGGATATCGGTGCAAAAAAATTCTGTAAATTTACTGAAAGTTTTATCTAGAGCTTGTGTATATATACAATATTTTCCAGTTTAAAATAAATAATGGAGATTATTCCTTTTTATTCTGTATATTTCATTTTTTTAATTGCTTTATTTCGCAATAAAAAAAATAAAAAAATGAATATTATTTTCTAGAAAAAGTGTTATAAATCACTGCTATACTTTCGTCAATAGTGAATTAAAATAATATTAAATGTATTTATTAAATGTATTTATAAATGTAATATTAAATGCATATATAAAATAGATATTTTAATATCTCTGTTTTTTTTTTTTTTTTTCTTCTGTAATTTTACTTAAAGCTTAAGATAAATAATTTCTAGTAGTTTTTGTGTTGAAATTTTTAACAGTGTGTTGGTGACCTAAAAATTCTTCAAAGAGTTGTTTTTGTAACCCAGTCTCATGTTTGTTTGATCATATTAATCTTTAAGAGTTCTTCCGGGATTAGTGGCACAAAATTTTTCAACTTTATCCTTCAAAAACTAGGCTATGATATAAATACTGTAAACAATGATAAAGTATTTAAGGTTATTTAATGTTTAATTTGGGGTTCAAATATTTTTTAAATTTATAAAATTTTGTTAGTTTCTGCTGATAAATTTTAACGTATTTGCTGTGTGGTATTTTTATTAAAACTACTTTTTTCTTTTTTTAATTTCGTATTTGTTTAAAAAATTATGTCATTAAGGAATTTGGCATGTCAAATAATTAAATTAAAAAATTAATTTATTAATTACACAAAAAAACTTTCTGACAAGTTCTCTTTTTAAATTAAATCATTAGGATAAAAAGAACAATAGTGATTAATTTATAATAATATTATGAAATGTTAAAGAAGAGAAACATGTTTGTGTTCAGATATTTCAAACCACTACATTTTGAACTATAACCACATAATTTTGAATGACATATGTTCAAAAACGAACTCTGAAAGTAAATGAGCTTTCATTAACTGTACGCTAAATAATAACAGCAACAAATAAAATATGAACAAATCCATCTGTTATTGTATAATTCCTTCATATTTACGAATATATTTAATCAATTTACGACATAATTTTAATTATTATATCACCATTCTACATCTTTGGATTCAGATTGCATCATTATTTATTTGTACCATTGTAAAACTGATTGCAAAGACAAATTTATAATAATCAATTAACTTTATTTTAAATTAGTAACCAAGATAATTTTTAGAATTTATATGCTTACTTACAAGAAAACATTCAAAAGGTGTCGTCTTCAAAAAATATTGAAAAAAATATATGTGATTCTACTCTAACACCAGAAAGTGAAAAAATTATCGGCTGAAATGAATTACAGTGACCGCAAATAATTATAAAAATTAAGCATATTTGGCGATTTTACACTGTTAGGCGATTGATTTTGAGTACTTGGCGGAGAAACAAAACACGGTTCTGTTCGTACACGGCAATCTTGGTGCGAGCGAACTGAACGCCTTACAGCGCTAAATCGCCAAATATGCTTAATTTAGATAATTTTTTGTGGTCTCTGTAATTCATTTCATTATTTTTTCACTTCCTGGTGTTTTATGAAGAGTAGAATCACATATATTTTTCTCAATATTTTTTGAAGACACCTTTTGAATGTTTCCTTGTTAAAGAGAGAGATATAGAGACACGGAGAGAGAATAAATAAATAAAATTTCAGCGTTCGATCCTGGGTTTAATTTTTGGATCCCTTTCTATGTAAAATTTTTATTTATTTTTGACGAAAAATAATACATTGTGTAAAATCTTTCATTTTAATAGTGCTTCGATATTTTGTTTATCAACAGAGTTTCGTTGAGCCAACTAATTAAAAATAATACTACTTTGTAACCTACGAAATATAACAAATATTACAACTATACAAATATTTTTATAAAGATATATTTTGATTGTTGTGAAGGGGCTATTTTATAAAGTTTAATTTTTGGTAGGGTTCCTTTTTATGGATTTGATTTTTGTGAAGGGTACGATTTTATGATGTGAAATTTTGTGAAGGGGCAGAAAAAAGATCTAATTTCATTCCTGGATCGACCCCTGAATTCGAGGCAATTTTTCAGGGGCCACACCTGAATTCAGAGTTCTTGAAAATTTCGCTGTCATGAAATTTCAAGTCAAAGCTAATTAATTAATTAATTATTATTATTTAAGAAACATTTCATATTGAATGTTTAAATTTTTCATAATATATTGAAGAATTCAGGAAATAACAATTATTACAGGTATGAACTTATACTTTTAATAATAATAATGTATGTGATTCAGAATTTTAACCCTGCCTTTAAATTTACATGTAACTAGTAGTCTTCAGAGATTTTGCATTTTGAGTTGTTTCACTCCTGTATAATGCTCATGTTCAAATAACAGGTATAGGGAAAAAAGGAATTTTTTATGTATTTGTTTAATAAACTTTATGTTTTCGAGGATGTTAAATCCAAAAATTACCCTCATTTTTTCCATCATGTGCAATTTTTTTTCAATATAAGGGTTTACAGGAAAAAATTGACTAAATTTATTGCATTGAACTAAACGCATTCTTTCTCATAATTAAACAAATAATTTCTTCCTGAAATATTCAACATTCTGTGTTAATTCGTTTTGCTTGTGAACCCCCTACCTTTTTCTTTTATTGATTTTCCTCTAATACGCTTTCTCTTTCATCTTTTCACTGTCCACAACCCTTCTATTTCCCTTTTTGTATTATTTTTTAGATTGCCTCTTAAAAATATTGTTTTAAAGAAAGAAATAATAATTAAATATTAAAAAAAAAAAAGTAACATTTAAAATGAGATAAAGAATACTAAAGTTTAAAAATTTTTAAAAATACATTTTAATTAAAAAAACATTAAAACACAAGACAGACGTTTCGGATAAACACTAGCCCTCATCAGTGACAAACATACAAAGAATAACATAAAAAAAAAAAAAAAAAAAAAATCATAATACGTCAGAACAAGATTAAGTATTCCGGAAGAAAAGTTTTAGCCTCGTTCAAGGCAGAATGTTGTGATTTAGTAAAAGCGCTCTCTAGAAAAATACGGGATTCATATATATTTACATTTGAAGCTAAAATTTTAAAGTTATCAAAATCAGGAATATGATCACTATTGAGAGAATGGATTACGAGTTTCGATCTTAAATCACCTGATTTTTATGAGCGTTTATGTTCCTTTAATCTAATTTCACCTGTTCTGCCAGTTTCACCGATATTTGTAGAATCACAATTTTCAGAGGGGATACTATAGATTACACCTAAACGTTTAAGTGGGGGGGGGGGGGCAGCAGGTTTAAAAAGCTAGTAGAGATATTAACAAATCTAAGCAATTTAGATATTTTTCTATATTTTATATGATCAACAATATTATACCAGATTTAATGTTTTCACGCAAAACTGATATAAAAATAAAATATAACTGAACAACAACAACAACAAAAAAAAAAAAAAAAAAAAAAAAAAAAAGAGAAAGAAAAGGAAAAAGACGTGGTGAATTTTTTATGCCATTTTTTTTTTTTTTTTCGGTTATAGTGACAAAAATCTTATGAAACAGCAATAAAAGTTATTTACCATACTTTTAAATTCTCTCTTATTTTGAGACTGCTTTCCACTCTCTATGTTATCATGATGCATTTCTCCTTTCTTCTGAGCATTTTTAAAACTACCACAATTTATCAAAAGCAAATCTTCAAATTTTTTAGGCAAGACTGCTTCTACAATAATAATAATACAGTAGAACCTCGATTATCCGAACCTCGATTAACCGAAACTCACCTCGATTAACCGAAACTCTCCGTTAACCGAAGTCGGTTTCTTCTTCACTTTTTTTTTCACTTTCTACTATTATCCAAAATTTTCTCTTAACAAACATGTATTTTTAAAGTTTTTTTTTTTTTTTTTTTTCCACATTCCTTTTGTATGCAAGCCATCCTTTCCAAACTACGAGTGCAGATAAATATTTTAGACGATTATTGATGAATTCTCGATTATCCGAAAACTTCGATTATCCGAAGTAAGTTCGCCCCCAATTACTTCGGATAATCGAGGTTCTACTGTAATAATAATAATAATAATAATAAATAAATAAAAATAAATAAATAAATAAAATTAAAAAATCCCTTACGTCATTATTTAATTTAAAATTATTAGATTTTTTACTTATTAAGTAAATTTTACTTACACATATAAAGTTTTAACAATTTATGAAATGGGTTAAACTATTAAAAACTGGTATATATCGACTATCAGTGTCATACAGGCCTGATAATATCGTTTATAGAATATCCCGTGTTTTGATCCTTCAATATTAGTAGGCATGCTCAGTTATTTATTTACTTATTTATTGTGTTACAGAGCTGTGTAATTAAAAGCATATATTAATTACATAAGCTATTAAATCTCATGCACCTTCCTTTGTATCAGCTAAATCTTCTTTTAATTAGCATTTCCTTTCAAGACTTATCCTGTTTCGATATTTATCTACAAAAGACATAGCTCAATTTTACTTACTTTATTTTTACTGAATATTTTTATGCGTTAAATAACGGGTTCTGTTTAGAACGTTCTTTCGAAATAGATGAATCACGATTTTTAAATTCAATCTCATAAAGAAAACGGTTTTATTCAATTTTTCAACTATGTTTCATTTTTACGTTTTCTCTTTCATATTTTTCAATCCTTGTTGCTGAAACACGTGCTTTGAAAATGATATACATCATTTCTAAACGTGATATATGAAACGATAAATGAAGTGGGATATTTGGGTCAGTTTAGACCGCCCAGTGCATTTTAACGAATAAAGATCCAGAAACAATTGCAATAAAAAAGTAAAACAGCGATGAATGATATTAATAATAATAATAAAAAGCAAAGTACTGTTTTTCTTTATCATTGAAACTAAATAGGATTAAAGAAAGAAAAAAAAAAAAAAAAAAAAAAAAAACATGAAGAAATGTTTAAATGTTCAATTTGTGTAGGAGTAGACAAATCTTTTTTCTTTTTCTTTCTTTCGCAATTTCTTTTTTGAAATTTTGATTTTTGAAGATTGAATTAATGTTGTAATAAAGAAAATTTCGCCATTTAGTGATATTCTGTATATTTTTTTACGTGCCACTCAACAAATAATACATACAAACACTCACAGACGCACACACACTGGGAGAGAGAAAAAGAGAGTTACTTCTACTGTTAAAATTTCTACCTTACCTCATGGACTGAAAACAAGCCAAAATACCTGAAACCTGAAATAAAAAAAAAAAAAAAAAAGTTCAATCAATACAAAGGCGAAGCTCATTTAATTTCAAATTGATTGAGCATATATATATATATATATATATATATATATATTCTTTACAGATTTAAGAAATATCGACGCGTTTGCAAGACACAGGAAAAGAGTGGAAGATTTAGTGAAAACTTTAATCATTCATGACCTCCTAAATAATCATAGCTACCCCCCCCCTTTCTCATTTAAAATTTCATTATTTGCATCTATAGGTAACCTATGGGCCACATTCCCATAAAAAATAATAACAATAAAGAAGGCCCCCTACAAATTGATTGTACAGGTTTTCTACAGCTTACGAAACGTTCTCAAGATATAGGGTATCGAGAGAAACTTTTGGTGCACCCTATTTATTACTTGTTACTATTTTTCCAAGTTTGTCTTTTAAATGCTGCACTTTTGATAATGTTTTATAATATCACGCTGACGGCTTTCATATTATTCTCATGCCATAACCTAAATAATTCGTTTAAAATGTTTTAACAGTCTTTTCTGGAAGACAGTTACCTTTCTCGAGAGTTAAAACATTTTGCTGGATTTCTTAGACCTAAAGATTATACATAAATGGTTAAAAATTATATATAACCAGTACAAGAGAAATAGGACGGGATTATAGATAGATTTAGGGCTATCGCTCTATGGTCTATTTTTTGCACATAAATGCAGACCGACTTCGTAACCACTGAGAACACTTATGCTTTAATTGGAATTTAAACCTGGCGCCTAATATCTAATGCTAGATCGCTAACCATGTATCAGATACGGTAGCAAATTCCTGGCTGTTTCTAAACTTTATATATTCTTATTAAAAAATAAAATAAAATAAATAATTATAGCTTATTTTCGATGCAAAGAGTCTAATTTGGAACATATACCTCCCCCCCTCCTTTCCACAGACATATAAAATTTGCAAACATTATAATGCCAAAAATAAAAGGATGAGGGTCCCTAAGGGGATTTTTCGGTCCTGAAATTGAGAAAAATATCAGATTGATAACAGGTGTGAAATTTTTGTATTTAATTATTTTCGAACATGTGTTTCAGTCATTATTATTTATATTACTCCAGTAACTGTTTCTTTCTTAGGGGCCCAAAGATTAACAATTTTGCATTTTTGGCCAAAATCTCCTCATTTTTAGAGACTTAACCTACTTTTTTTACATGAGCGCAAAGGAGCAATTTTTTCTTATTGAACTATATTATGAAGTAGATTAGGACTTAAACTATACAAAAAGATAAAAGTGTTTCTTCACTGCGCTCATATTTAAAATTGAAAGAAAAACATAACATTGACTACAGTGAAAGCATATAAGCATTGCATATAAATACTATTTCTCACTAGTTTGAAATTGATGTAACTGATGAAATAGAATCTAGTTAATCAAATTCTACTTAAATTTCACTTTTCTTACACTAAAAATATTTAAGATTTTTTTAATCTGTGCAATTTATATCTTGAACTTCATTCCCAATGAAGAAAGTCAAATCTGCGTGGGTTGATTAGTTGGTTGTTGGTTAAAGCCGGTTGATTACGCTAGGGATGCTCTTCGTGGGAGTTTCTCGAGGGTCCTAGCACGTATTTACGCAAATTTCGGAGAAACCCACGAAAAACTCCGAACGGCTAGGTCGAACCCGGCACTTCGCGTCGAATTTGTGACATTTGGAAACCTGTAACTCCACCTACGACGTTTCTTTTGCAATACGTATGCTACAATATTTCTTAAGAATACACCCAATATTCGTCTTTCTACAATTAATGTACAATGGATACAAATATTTGATTAGAAATGGTATAGTTATAAGTTATAACCTATATTCATTTGTAATATAAACATAAATATAGAAAATCCTGCTCTAAAATTATGTACTTATGCTTAATTATGTAATAATGCCTATAGGCGGAAGTTATATTTAACAGTACGCCAACAACTAAACACTGACACTCTTATGTCATATTTCACAGCAGTTGTACTGCAATTTTGAAGTTAATTCACGTCATTTTTTATTTACAAAGGCCTAACTATTCATATAATAAAATAGGAACTTGAAATTCCACAGGGCCGAAAAACCCTCTTATGGTCCCTCATCCTTTAAACTGTTTTCTAGTCGGTCGATTGTATTTTTAAATGTCGTATTTATTTTGTGAGCCGGACTTAAAAAATAAAATAAAATAAAATAAAATAAAATAAAATAAAATAAAAAATAAATGAAAATAAATAAATAAAAATTTCAATAATTTCAAATTATAATTGTCTAATGGTTTCATTACGTTTTTCTTTTAAGGGGACTCTCTACCTATCGTCTCCGAAAGCCGGAGCCAATGTTATTCTATGGGAAATTTTGCCCCATTATATTTCGTTATGCATATTTTTCGTTTTCACTTTCCGAAAATTCACAACTATTAAACAATTTATCGCTTTTTAAATTTTTTTTTTTTTTTTTTTTTTTTTTTAGATTTCAGTTCTTAGCTCAAAAATGAAAAATTTTATATTGTGAAAATTCGCATTCTACAACCTCAAAATAAAATATTAAAAACTTTAAAAAATAATTTTTAGAAAGCTATGAATTCTTTAACAGTTGTAAAGTTTCTGAATGTGAAAACGGAATTTAAAAATATATATTAGTTGTGGGGCGAAATTCTCCATAGAACAACATTGGCTCTGGCATCTGGGAACGATAATTGGAGAGGCCTCTTAAGATTATGCCGATGGCAATATTTTATGTATACATTTAGTGATATCTTTGCACTGAGAAAAAATTCTGTAACTGACATCTAGAATCTAAATTGTGGCTTTAGTAAATATAGTTCCATGTTACCCTTTTTAGCGAGTTCTAAAAACCCCTATTAGAATTCTAGAGCGTTTTTCTATATTATTGAGGTCAAACTTATTTAAAAATCTCTGCAAATAAATACAAGAGGCGAGTTTTAGCAACAATAATATCGGTTTATGGTCCAATTCTAGGAAATCAAGCGATATTTTCTCGCAATACAAAGGATTCATAATATTCATACTATTGTTTCACTATCTAGAAATGTATAGACTAGAAAGGCTCGATTATTTTGTCTATTCAGCTTATTAACGTGCCTTATATGCATACCTCGGAAATCTATATTTCTATAGTTTAGGGATTTAGAAAATGACCACTTATTCGTTCTACATGAAGGCGGTATAAATTGTTTTCTCAGTGTGAAAATGAATTTGGGAGGTGCTTATACATACTTATTTTTAGAATTAAAATGTGGCTATTTACCCTGTTTATATTATATATATTAAATTACGTTTGAAAATGAGTATAAATGACTAGGAAGTGGGAGCAATAAAGTTAGATATATATTTAAAGATGTTAAATTTTCTCAAGAATAATGAACTTTAATTCAATCATTATTTCCCTGGAATTTTCGTTAACTATTATATCCAAAAAATAAATAAAATACAATAAAATAAAAATAAATAAATAAATAAAGCCAATTCTAGATAAATTAACCTGAAAATGAGAAATATTAGGAAGCTTTAAAGTTATATCATTTTATTTTAAAAACTAGTTTGTTTAATTACCTACTTCCTTTTTTAATTAAATTAAATATGGAAAAAGTAAATGATGTCTTTTAGAAATTTATTACAATTTTTCAGGCTCCCCACTTTTCCACGTCTATGATCCCTAAATTCCATGTAACTGTATGGCGAAATTTGTTCACAGAATTATTCCTTTTACCTGGTTGTACCTTTTTTTTTTTTTTTTTTTTTTTTTTTAAATTCCGCTCATATTAACCGTTGAAATAATACAGCAATACAATTTTGAAAAACGAGTACAAATTTAACAAATGTGAATTTTCAAAAGATGGAAACGTCATTTAAATAGTACATAAGGTAATGTGTAATTCTATAGACATATTTTCCCATAGGATAACATTTGCTTTGAATAACTGTAACGATAGGGAGAGTGCTCCCTTTTCGCATTTTTAAACACAAAATGGAAATTGAAAAATTTAGGTTTTTAGAAACGAGTACAAATTTAACTCTGTGAATTTCCAAAATATGAAAGCGGAATTAAGAATTCAATAAAAAATTTTCTTCATAGAATAACATTTTAGGTAGAGAGTCCCCTTAAAATGGTGGAATACCACGTATGTAAATAAACAATCTTTTATATAATATAGCATTCATTTATATATCTTCTTCTAATTTAATAGACATTTTATATAATATTTCGCAAGAGAAAAAAGAAAGTTGAAATTGAGAGTTTTTGATAATATATTTAATGTAGTAAGTAAAAAAAAAAAAAAAAAAAAAACCTAATAGATGTAGATGTTTTAACACACACAAAAGAAAAAAAAAAATGCCAGAAGGATAAATATAGATCTTCCTCTTTCATTTCCTATCCTTAATGCTTATTATACCTTTCGTACTTCCAGGAAGTACTAGTTTAAAGTCATTAAAATTTATTGCTGCATTTTGTAGTAAAATAAAGAAAAATAAGTTTTTTGCTTTTTAAGCAGATGTTTTTTTTGACAGCTGCGTTTTTTATTCTAATTACTTAATTTATAACACTGATTGTAAAGCAGGTGAATATTTTACTTCATTAAAGTATAAAATAAAACCCATTAATCAAGACAAACTTAAAAAAAAAAAAAAGATGAAAACTTATTAAATAACTTTCTCTTTAATCTTAAACAAGCTTAAAACACTTTGACTATCAATTTATTTATCTGGAATTTTAGAGTAAAATATCTAAACATTTAATAAACAGTTTAATTATCATTAAATTTGTACTAGTATAGTTTTATATAAAAAAGCCTAAAACATTTTGACAATGAATTTATTCATTTAGAATTAGAAAATAAAATTTTTATACATTTAATAAATACTAATAAATTTAATGTTAATAGTTTAAAATCTCGATTTATAAAATGACATATGAAAGAAAAGAAAAGAATTTTATGTAAAAGTCAGATAAGTCAAGGAGTATTTAAAAGTTTAAATGCTGTTAAAGAACAAAACTGGGAAATTATAACAGTAATCGATAGCCAGTAATAACTATTTCATCAGCAAACATCTTTTTTAACTACAGGCACTTTTCTTTCTTTCTATGTTTAAAAATGCTAAACAATTAACTTTTTTAATTTTAAATGTATGCGTTAAATTTATTTTATTTTATTCATTTATTTTAATTCTTATAACAAAGAATGTAAAGTATAATAATAAAAAAAATCCATATATTTAACCATTTTTTTTTTCTTTTGATCTATTAAAGTACTAGATTTATTCAAATTCGGCAATATAAGGGGGGATTTTTTAGTGTATTTTTATTACCATGTAATTCCCCTTCTATGAACTAATATTTATAGCTATTTGTCCCAGAATATTTGTCGAAAGTCACGCGCCAACTTTCTCCGGAAAAAAAACTTGAATGTAGAAAGATAAATGTGTAGGCTTTTTCATAGAGCAATAAAACTGTCAGCAGTTTCAAGCTTCCCGGGGTTTAATTTAGTGGACTTCTCTTTTTGAGAAATATGTTCCACAAAGATTTACCTTTTCACCTAGTGTTATTCATGTCAGAATGGACACAGCTTTTACTTGATTTTAAAATGATGTTTCTTTTGCGGTTATGTAAGTTGTAAGTATTTACATGAAACTGTACAAAGGAAGGCGTACGATTTTGTAAATAATACCAATGGGGGAGAGTGATATACAAGTACATGGTTGAGATCCTGTATGAAGTATGGTTTGAAAATAACGTTGGGTAATTTTTTCCCTTTTTTCTGTTCTATGTATTAAGCATAAATGTTATTTACTAATATTTATACTTACTTGTTCTGAAATACTTGTCGGAAACCCCGAGTCGACTATTTCGTGAAAAACGTATAGAAAGGTAAATATCTAGACCTTTTCATAGAGCAATAAAACTGTCAGCAGTTTTAAGCTCCCCCGGTTTAATTTAGTGGACTTCTCTTTTTGAAAATATTGTTACCTTTTCAACTAGTATTAGTTATGTTGAACATAACTTTTATTTGAATTTAAATGATTTTTTTTTATTTTTTTTATTCTTTGTGATAGTACAAGACGGAAGTATTTACATGTTATTGCAAAACGAAAGCTTACTTTTTGTTAATACCGTGCGGGAGAAGTTATATAATTTTAAACAGCTGAAGAGTTATGTATAAAATATGGTTCGAAAATGAAATTATGTACTTTGAAATGAATGTTTGAAAACGAATTTTTTCTTTATCTGTATTCTAATTAAATATAGTCAAGATTTATTTATTTTTTATCTCGTGCTATTCTTGTCAGAAGTAACACAACTGCCTCTTGGTATTAAAATGAAATGGTATTAAATGTTTCTTGAGGTTATATAAGTCGTACGAATTTGCAAGGAACTATATAAAGGAATCTGTACGATTTCTTAATAATACTGTTGTACACTGTAAAAAATAGGTTCTTAAAAATAAGTATATATTGTCTCAAAATAGCCCCGAAACAATATATACTTAAATTTGAAAACCCGTGAACTCATTTTTGAGTACATTGACATGCCAAACATGGCGATATTGGGATTCTTACTGGTCAACTCCATTTTTGAGCATGTCAATATACTCAAAGATGAGTACACGGGTTTTCAAATTTAAGTATATATTGTTTCGGGGCTATTTTGAGACTATATACTTATTTTTAAGAACCTATTTTTTACAGTGTACGAAAGAAGTTGTACGGTTTTGCCAACAGTTCCGCTGTACAAAGGTAGGCGCATGACTTTGTTAATAGTACTATCTGTTTACAGGGTAAAAGAAGAAGAAATTAAGTATTCTCTTTAAATGACCATCTTTTCCATTTCTTAAAAATGCTCAAAGATCTCTATTTCCTTCCCCTAATTCATTCAGTCTTAATATCCAATCCATGCCACTTTAAATGTGCAAAATATTTTCTTATTTTATTAACATATATATTTTGACTATTTAATTTGGCATTAAAAGTATTACTATAAATTTTAGGACGTTAATTGTTTGAAATTTTAACTAAAGAAAGAAAGAAAAGTAGCCGCGAATCTCATAGTTACTACTGGCTTTTAACTACCAACGAAACTGCCTGTTTTCGAAGGAAGTGCACACTAAAAAATTTCAGTAAAATTAGGAGAGTTGACCGCTTAAATTATATGCCCAGTTCCTTTCTCTGATATGTCCAGGACCCGTAAAATTTTGTAAAATTCACAGGGTTGAACGTTTATTAAAGGATTACTTCATTTCTTCGAGAAAAAAGCTTTACAGGCATAATATTATTTTAACGGCCAACGACTGGAACATTTTTTGCCAGTTACTGTCAGTAATTGGTGAAATTTCTTAGAGTGTGATAATGCAAACTATTGAGCAGCCTTGCATGCAGTATGGTTTGAAAATATGGTTTGAAAATAATGTTCTGTAAAAATTGTCCCTCTATTCATATTCTATATATTAACTATAAGTATTATTTAATAATATTTATTGTAAATATGTATATATTTACAGTCTGTAAATATTATTGTTGCTGTTGAGTGTAAATATTGTTTAATAATATTTACAGTCACTTGTGCCAATATATGTCAAAAATAGGCACTCATCACATTTCTGGGAGAAAAATTGAATGTAAAACAATAAATGTATAGGTTTTTACATTGAGCAAGAAAGCCATCAACAGTTTCAATCTCCAAATTTATTGGATTTTTCTTTTTTTTTCTTGAATATTTTGCACCAATATTATCCTTTAATTCAGTGTTATCAGTGATAAAAATTTTCAGGGGCTACCCCTGAATTCAAGGTTTTTGAAAATTTTGTAGTCGCTAAATTTCATATTAAATTTCTTTGTTTCTATAGAGATTTCTAATTTTCAATAGGTTTTATTTGCTTAATGAATAAAAGGCTCTCCAAATATTACTTTTTATGAGCATAAATAAATACTTTTAATAAAAGCCTCATGATATATCACTACATTTTTGAAAATAAAATGGCATTATTAGATTTTCGGAAATTAGCACCAAAATATTTGGTGCAGTTGCATGGGAACATTTTTTTTTATTTTGTGAAGTATTTAATTTTATTTTTAACAATGTAATAAGTCTATATCTACCATTCATTCTGCATGCAAGTAGCAGTTTTTAGAATTTTTGCATGTTAAATAGCATACTTGTTTTAAAATGAAATATTATGTAAGTTTCTTTTGCGGTGATATAAGTCGTATTTACATGAAATTGAATAAAGGAAGGCGTACGGTTTTCTTATTAACACCGCCGGGGAGTAGTTTGATAAACACGTAAACATATGAACAACACTACATGAAATATGGTTTGAAAATGAAACCGGGTAAATTTTTTTTTCCTTTATTCATATTTTATTTATTACTTGTCTATTTGCATTGCAAAGTATGAACTTATTAACATCAAGTAACGAATTAAGACATTTGAAAATAAGATAAATTACTCTATTATGCTTTTAGTCAATGAAAAAGGTATATAAATCATATGTAAATAAAGAATATTTAAATTTTGCATTATAGTGTTTGAACTAATCACGTATAGTAACATATGGTAAAAAAATGTATTAAAATATGTGTGTGTGTGTGTGTGTGTGTGTGTGTGTGTGTGTGTGTGTGTGTGTGTGTATATATATATATATATATATATATATATATATATATATATATATAATACATATTCAAAGATATTTTAAAAAATAATAATAATTTGTTTCTTTTGCTTTTTTAGTGGATTTATTTAGGTGAAATATTATTTTATAAAATATTTATGTAAGATTATTATCTTATATATTTGGATTGTATTATTTAAACTAATCATGAATTTACATAATATAAAACTACGAATTGAAAAATTGAAAAAGAATATCAAAAATAATAAATTTAGTTATAAAGAACATTTTTAAAACTGGAATAAAACTGCCAGTTGTAACTGAAAAATACTTAAAATGAAACGTTCTTTGTTTTTTAAAGGATTTCTTTATGTTAAATAATACCTTTTAAAACATTTGTTATAAAAAAAAAAAAAAAATCAGAATTTTACTTTTTTGCTTGCTAAGGAGAAATAAAAAATGAAAACTGAAATCCGATAGTTAATAAATTAGAAAGTCAATAAATTTTTTTAAAAGGTTTTCAAGCACTTATTTTATAAGAGTTAAAAAAAAAAAAATCTATTTTAGCAGTTTTTTTTTTAATAATTTCTAATATTTGAAAAAATACTTTTATCCTTATATATTCGTATTGTATTATTTAAACTAATCACGAATTTACATAATATAAAACTATGAATTGAAAAAGTGAAAAAGGTTATCAAAAATAATAAATTTAGTTAAAAATAACATTTTTAAAAATGGAATAAAACTCAATTCTAATTGAAAAATGTTTAAACTAAAACGGTCTTTGTTTTTTAGGGGATTTCTTTATGTTGAATATTACTTTTTATGTTATTAAAAAAAGAATTAAAAAAAAAAAAAAAAAAAAAAAATTCAGTATTCTACTTTTCTGCTTGCGAAAGAAAAATAAAAATAGAAACTGAAATCCGATAGTTATTAAATTAGAAAGTTAATTATTTTTTTTCAAAAAGCTTTCAAGCACTTATTTTATGAGTAAAAGAAGAAAAAAAAAAAAAAAAAAAAAAAAGAGAGAAGAGAGAGTTAAAACGAGTATTATATATATATATTTCTTTTTATATGGTTTGATTTTTTTCTCTTTTTTTCACCCAAAAGATGATTTTTTCCCCCTCTGGGTGATTAAAGTGTCTAAATATATAAGCGTATTATTTAAATATATATATATATATATTTCAAAATATTTAAATGTAAATTCGCAATTTATGGATTATAAACCTCACACTTTAATAGTTTCAGTCTTATGAACTAATTAAATAACTAACTAGCTAAATAAAAAATAATAAAGCAATTGATAACCGGAATCGTAATTTTTCTCTTACGTATTTTTTAAAATTTTCTCTTACGGATTTTTCACTCAGAATAGCTATTTCTTTTGCTTACTAATATCGGAGAGTATTTCAAAATTTATGAATGCGTATGATTTTTACTCTCTCTCTCTCTTTGTGTGCGCGCGTCTGTGTTTGTGTGTCTCGCTTAAATACGGGCTAGATTCCCTTAGAAAGACCCTTACTGGGGGCATTCTACTTAAAGACCTTGGACCCTAGTGCAGTCAGTGGGCCTTAAGCGCCACAACCACAACAACCTCTCTGTGGGTAAGGGTGCACGGGAAAAAAAAAAAAAAAAAGGTTAGCTGAAACAATAACATTTTTCTTGAGGCTATATCGACGAAAAAAAGTTGATTAAACAAAATTTTTATTGTTTCAACAAAACATTTGTTGTCATGATGGCTTTTTCTTTCCCTAAAAATATAGGAAAGTGTTTCATAATAAGTCTCTCTCTTTGTGTATGTGAGTATGTGCGCGTGCATGATCGTGAATGTGAAAGCGGATTAAAATTCTGACTTTTAGAAATTATAATAATTTCATTTATATAGTATTTTATTTTATTTATTATTATAATTTTTTTTTAAGGTTGATTGCCTACACTAGACCTATATTATTAGGAAGAGTGCCCTCCGTGGAGGCCTTTTCTAAGGAGTCCTAACTCGCATTTACGCGATCGTTTACATAGGCTATTTCTTTTCCTAAAAATATAAGGAAGCGTTTCTTTCATAATGTATGATTAATGCATGGATTTTTTTTTTTTTTCTTTCTGTAATACAATTGCTTTCTAGATTTTTAAATACGATTTTATTTTATACACACACACACACATTTATCTATATAATATCTCTAACGTGGTCCAGTTACGATTAATTTTGTTGAAGCGATGCGATAGTAACATATTTAATAAAATACGCGAAGGATATAAGCAATATTTAAGCACGCGGACTTAGTTTAATGATTTAATCAGAAAAATCGCAATACTAAAAAGCATAATAAAAAAAAAGGTACCAGTTTTTTTTTTTTTTTTTTTTAACAAAAAATTATGTCAAAATAAATAAACAAGTAAAAAAGCATCACCAACATAGCAACAAAAATTGCCATGAGTGCCCTATACTAAAAAAAAGTCGCCATGGGAGCCTTATACTAAAACTGTACTGCCTGCGCAACTAGGAAAATTGGGTTGTCAAACATTAATTTTATTTTGAAACCTTTCTTTGAAAGGTTTTGTTTTCACTATCGCACAATATTAATTTAGTTCTAATAATAATTTGAATTCTGGTAAATTACAATTCAAATTGGGTAGGAAAATTTATATAAGATTTATGAGTTTCAAGTTTTAAATATAAATAAGAAAAAAATAAACAAATAAAGTGCGAAAATTTTGCACGGGTTTGCTAGTATATATATATATATATATAATTTATTTTGAAAAAAAAAAGAAAGAAAGAAAGAAAGAAATGCATGATCAAAATTTGTTATAAATATATATCGAAAATCTATGACATGACTGAAATATTGGAACACTGATAAGCACCACTCCCAGATTAAACACTCAGTAATTTTTTTCATTATTAGAAAGTAATTTTCGATCAACTGCTGCGCTAAACCAGAAACCAGCTATTAAATTTTGGCTTAGACCATGTCCCGTAAAAAACAATATTTGAAACATTTCCTACTAATTCAGATAAAATGTTCAGTTTTAGATATGTGCAAATAATTTTTAATCATTAAAGTTGCGTGAAAGACCAGGAATAAAAAAAAAGAAGAAAAAAAAAATGTGAACGAGCTGATTGATACTACACGCACATACATGCACACAGGGAGAGAGCGAGGGAAAAAAAAAAAAAAAAAAAAAGGAAGAAGAAATAAACTGTGAAATATAAGTAAGGTTTTCGTGAAAAGCAGACATCTATCATAAAACGGAAATGTTTTGTAAAATACCCCAATAATTCCATTTTTTACAATATGATTGGATTCATTGCTACTGTCTCCAGATATTAGAGACTCAAAAGTAACAAGAAAAGTAACAATAACCTATTTTCAAGAACATGACTTTTTCTTTTCTCTCTCTCCCCCCCCCCCCTTTTTTTTAAATATTTGGTAGAGTAAGAGAAAAATTGAACATAATAGTTTCTAATAATGAACTGTCAGAAGTCAATTAGTTTATTTGGTAGGTGTTATTGATTGTTATTGATATAAATTGGAATGATTGTCTGTTAAATATCATTATACTATGTATTTGTATTAAAGTCTAGTTTATCGATAAAACAAGTCGAATTGGTACTTTAAAAAATTGCAAAGATAAATTATTCTTAATGTAAAGCAGATATTTATCATAAAATTGAAATATGATAATTGATACAGTTCCTGATTAATCCCACCTTTACAAAATGATTAGATTTAATATCACTATCCGCAAAAATTATAGTAGATTCAATTAGGAGCAAGAAATTCTGGTTAAACTCTCCAAGGGTTAAACTCCTCTACCCCTCTTTTCTCTGTTTTTGACAATTTACTAACACTGAACTAAACTATTCAGACCAATATAAATTTCTCATTGTGATTGTTTAATTTGTCATAATGTATTAAAGAATTTTCTAAATGTCACTAATTATAAAGAATACGCTCTAAAAAGAGTTGTAAATAAATATGGAAATTATGTTATTGTTTTACGGGAAATAAATAACAAAAGCATGTCTTTAAGAACCATTTTTTTTTCTCTTTCTTTCTTTTTTCTCCCCCCTCCCCCCCCATCATCCGGTAAAATAAGAAAAATTTAACTACGTAGCTTCTAATAATGCCCTCCCAGAAGAAAGTTAGTTCTGTGACAGAGGTTATTGCTGATATAAATTGGATTTTTATCTTCTACATATTATTACACATGTATAGTCTAATGTATTTGTAAACGAGTTGATTTATACTAAAGAAATTGCGAAGTATAAGTAATATTTTTATTTTCGTGAAAAGCAGATTTACATCATGACTAAATGTTTCATACTGTGCCCGACTAATTCCATTTTTACAATATGATTAAAATCACTACCATTTCCTCCAAAAATTATAGATCCAAGAAGAAAAAGAAATAAGCAATAATGCCATATTTTTAAGAAAGTTTTTTTTTTTTTTTTTTTTTTTTTTTTATTCAGTAAGGTAAGAGGAAAATTGAACAAAATAGCTTCTAATAGTGATCAGTCAAAATAGTATGTGATAAAGGTTATTTTTGGCAGAAATTAAATTGTTTCCCTAATGAGATTTCAAAAACTAGCATAGATGAACATAGTTTCTTTAAAATTAATTTTGGATATCTAAGCTGTTAAGAATCTACTATTTTAATTAATATATATAGATATAGATACATATTAAATATCAAATGTATAAATTTATGAAAGATGCATCTAAAATTTATCTCAGTTAATTCTAAATTTTTTAAATATAAGGAATTTAAAGGAAAGTGTTAAAAATCATAAATATCAAAACTAAATTAATTTGAATATTATATGTTTAGAAATTAAAAAGCTTGCGATTTGAGTACAACAATGAGATTTTTCATGAGTAAATTACTGTAAATTATTTTTCTGCAGAAAATTTCCTTTCCGTTTTGGAACATAAAATATGGCGATAAGTGATAGCATAAGAAAGGATATGAAATCTACATCTAGTACGTATCCAAGTGTCAGTTACCCGTCTTTTATCGGATAGGAAAAAAACGAAACAGGTAAGCAGCGTAAATAATGGGGATTTAACCATATGAGATGTAAAATATAGCTCTTTGTCTATCTTTAATAATCGCTGTGCATTTTGTATCCTCAATTACTATCCCGTTCTGCCCGATAATTTTGTTCTTGCTTGATAATTATGTTCTTCTTTTTTGTTCTCTTTGCAGTCAATGGAAGCTTCCCAGGTATCGAACCGAAGCGGCAGCGGACAGCCTACACGAGGCACCAAATTCTGGAACTGGAGAAAGAGTTCCACTTCAATCGTTATTTGACGAGGCGGCGAAGGATTGAAATAGCTCATGCTCTTTGCTTATCCGAGAGGCAGATCAAAATCTGGTTCCAGAACAGACGCATGAAGTGGAAGAAAGACAATAAACTTCCTAATACGAAAAATGTTAAGAAAAAACAGCCGCCACAGGCAAATAACAATAATAATAACACCAACAACAATACTACCAGCACTAACAATTCTACAACCAATGCTCCTAGACCTCAACAACCACCACCGCCACAACAACCACCTATGGTCCCCTTACCAGGTAGGGGGTTACACACACCACACCTGCCCTGTACGATAGAGCCCAAAGATGAATATGGATTAACTGAACTGTGACATACTTCTTTAGGGCCGGTACCAAATAAGCTTGCTGTCTGATGATGACAGAAGTTTGCAATATGGACTCAATAATGACTCCATAAACCAAGCACTGTAAAACAGTGCACTACATTTTTAACACAAGACTATGAAATGTGTTGTCTATTTTTAGCAATGTATATTGCTACAGTGCCAGTCAGTTGCCTGTGGCAACTATCTGTGAGATATAATAAATGTTGCCTAAATCATAATTCCCCACAGTGTATTGATAACTGTGCCACATTATAGTGATATCAGTAGTGTAAAAAACACACCATAAATACGTTGCTTATTTTGATAAAAGTTCACAATAAGTAACTATCTCACATGAAGCAGTGCTTAGAGATAGTTAATGGTGAGATACAAATGGTGAGAGGGTTGATATGAGATTCACAGATTATTTATGTCTGAACATTTTTTAAAAATCATGATACTTGCCAAATATAAATTATTGCCATCCTCATATGTTTGGAAGTGTATTGGATATTTCTTACCGATATTTGGGGACAAATGAGATATGATGTCTGATATAAAAAAATGTCGATTCAATGTGATAGAAAGAGCTTAAATGCTCGATCAAAAATTGTTCTCAGTCTTATTTTAACATGATGCCATTGTAAAAAAATTCTTTCAAAAGTGTCCAGGGAAAAAACGATGGTGACCATGTGTATGATATGTGTTTACTATTTTATTTTTCGCCTTGCTCCACATAGTTTTCAGATCTTACATAATGTACATATATAATGTAACAAATTGTAGAATGCAAAAGAAACATATTATCAATGGCCAAATTTATTCATGCATGAGATTCAAAAAATATATATGCAGGAATATTTAAAAGAAACATCAATTAAACCACCATACTCAAGCTTTAATTAAGAGGAGTACTTCCACATAATAAGATTCATTCCACGTGGTTTTATTAATATACATGTGCAAGTTTAATGTTTGAACTTTAATGGATTTTTTTAATAGACCTTAATTGGTTTTGGAAGGCTACGAACAGTTTTTGCGCAGTGCAATGCAGAATTTGAATTATCCTTCTGGTTTTCCCTGGACACTTTAAATGAATTAAAATAAACTCAATATATTGAAATATATACTTATTTAAAGTTATTTTATTGCATACAAAAGCAAATCTGATACTGCTATGTATATTATGCATGCATTAATCCTTTGCCTGTTTATTTAAGATTATAATAATGATGATAATAATAAGTATTAATTTTCCCAACTTACAACATGAAAACATAAAACTTCGCAGTATTGTAATAGATTTTGATGCCCATGATACGATAAAGTAAGTCAGTTTCGAAAAAAGCAATGAACTCATGTAAAACATGAGTAGTCTGAAAACTAGTTTTGAAGAATTGTTATACTTTGTTTTAAGATATTAAGCGCTCCTTGTTTTTTTTTTTTTTTTTTTTTTTTTCAGAATTATTCTTTCAGAAATTAATTTTAATGAAAAAATTTATTTCATTTGATTTTAAGATAATGTGTTTCATTAGTTAGTAGAAATAATTTATTTAAATTTATTGGTTGAAAATGATCATAAAAATATCAGATACTGTTAAAAAATATTTCATTTTATAAAAGTTTTATCTTTGTAATTATTGTATTTTATGAAATTAAAATTCCTCTTTTTTTTTTTTTTTTTTTTTTTCTCTATAAGATTTAGGAGAGGGGGGGGGGGGAGAAACGATGAGAGAGAGGCAAAATATTAAAATCATAACTTTTTTCTTTTGTATACTTTTAACAAACTTTATTTTCTTTGTCACATTTTAATTTATTCAAGTATTTTTTATTTGTAAACATGTCGGACTTATAGAGTTTTTCGTTTTAATTAAGTGCTTTTTAGAAACCAACATAATTAAAAGTCAATTAAAAATAATAATAAATACATTTCTAAGCATTATGATATTGTTTTGTTTGTTTGTTTCTTTCATCAGTATAAATATTTTGTTTGAGACTTGCTTACTCTATACATTTGATGTTAGATATTTGTGACCGACATGGCACAGTGCCATAAGGCTATAAAATTGTTTTTGGAAAATTGTTATGGTCTATTGTTTTTGGTAATATTTTGATGAAACTCAATACCCAAGGATATTTCAAGTATTTAGAGTCAGAGTGTAACATGTGATACATTTCACAAGAATATTTTAATCAAGCCATCGAATTGAAATTTTTCAGATTTGGTTTTCTCAATATTGATAAAAAAAAAAAAAAAAAAAAGAAGAAGAAGAAGTATGATGGTTAGGGCTCTGGCCTTTAGTTAAAAGGTGCCGGGTTCGAGTCGCGGTTCAGGCGTGGGGATTCGCACTAGTTCGAAATTCTCACACGTTTCGACTTACCAGCAGTCAAAGAATGTTAGAATAAATTTGTTAATAGAATTATCCATTACCTAATGTATTTTCCAAAGTTTAAAAGTTTAACGGTTGAGAATTTTTTGAAAGGGAAAATGGAATTTAAAGAAATACCTTATGTAATAAGTAATTTCCCCGTAAAGTTACATAGTATTTAGTGATCAAGAGAAGCTTTAATAATTAAATAGACCGCTTTTCCCTTCCTACTAAAAAAAAAAAAAAAAAATTGTAGGTATTGCACTCTGGCTCTTTCAGAATATTGAATTTATTTAGTATATACTCAAGATATTTATGTGAATAAATGATAAAAAGAAATGTGAAATTTTAATATAATTTTGTCAATTTATATTTTGAATATGAATAATAATTTGTAAATACTAAATTCACTTAAAATTCTTATAATTGTTTCAAGAGTAGTATTTACAGGGATGTTATTTTTCAGCTTTTCTGTTGATTTAAGCATATTTTTTTAATACTAAAGCATAATTAATTAATTAATTAATTATTTTTTTATATATAGAATGAAGTTTAAAAGATATATTTATTACTCTAATATAATAGATTTTTGTCTTCAAAATTTTAGTATTTCATTTGAACGTCTCGCCTTTGCGTACAATTTCAGCTTTTTTTGTCTTTTTGCTTACCCCATTCTTGTTTTTAGTAAAACATTATTTATTTACTTCATTTTATTGTTCTTTTGTGATGAGTAAATCAACTGCATGGCAAACTGATGTTATTTTTATTCATTATGAAATTATTTTAATACGTAGGATACGTATATTAAAATCCATTATTAAAAAATAATTAAAAAAAAAATCAGAAAAAAAAACAAGTTTTAAACTATTATTATTTTTATGCATTAAAAGTTTATTATAAAATAATAATAATAATAATATAAAAAATAATAATAATAAATAAATAAATTTAAACTAAAATAATAAATAATGAAAACAGTGTAAAAAAAAAAAATCATTTTTATCTTTTAAAGAACTGAAAGCTTTTAAAAGAAATTCCAGCATGCACTTGCTACCTAATTACTTTAAATATTTATTTTAAATGTTATCAGTAAATTTAAATGTAAAATATTTTAAATAAAATAATTGGTATTTTAAAGAAGTTTATAGTTCTGTTGTCACTTTATAAAGGTGGCATGCAAACATTTAAAAGAGCCGTATGAGCCACTATGCCAGATACTGAAATGTATAAATAGTATCTATAATTATGAAATATATACAGTTGCGGGAAAGAAATAAACATACCCTCTACTGATTCCTTCACAAATAATAGTAGACATATACAAGTGATAGTAGGTACCAATTAAGATTAGGTACCATTAAGATTTTAAGTACCATTTATATACTTGAAAAAATTTCCTGTATGTAGAAATGAACAATAATTTTTAACGATAAACATTCAAATTGACACCATAAAAACATATACATGTATAGCGTTATGAAGAGTTCTTTCAAAATTGATAATCTGGTACATACATTAAGTATTGAAATTTTCTTAAAACATTATTTTTGTACTTATTATTACTTTTGAATATTTAATAAAAAAACAATTATAAGAAAAAAGTACTTTAGTAAGTAAATTTTGAAATCGTGTATAGAAAGCATCCGTTAATTTTGAGCAGTAATAAAAATTATTTTTTTCGAACCCATTAATTTCATAATCCGAATTATAAAATTATCATAGTTATAAGAATGATACACTTATAATTACAGTTTAAGTATCGAATTTGTAAATTATTCCGAGTATTAAAATTATTATTTCAGATATAATAGAAAAAAAAAAAAAAAAAAAAAAAAAAAAAAAATCTATATGAATAGGGGGTATACGTATATCACAGTTTTAATTAAATGCTATCAAAAAAATTTTGTTCTAATATCTTCTAATTTATATGGAATCTTACTATCGAAAAATTAAATACTAGTTCTCATATAATTATGCAAACAAGGTCCAGTATTTATTTATGAATATTTTCAAAGATTAATTTATGAAGTCATGAATCATAAATGGTATTTGTATGTGATGATTTTCCGCTGATTAAAATGGGGAATCTTTATACTTTTTCCTCCGTGACTGTATATATAAATTGGTCCAACGTAACATATCTCTTTTACAAATGAAAACTACGAAGTATACCTGAATAAAGTTTGTATTTTAAAATATAATTTACATTAATACTAACTATATCAAGATTAAATATAACTCAGTGCGTAGAACTATTTTCTAATGATCTATTTTTGTCTAGGAAAGCTTAAAGAGCGTGAAAAAAAAAAATTCTTATATTGATTTTATATGTCAATTCTTAAGTGTTATTAATATCGTAAACTAAGGTTTGTGGTTCTAAAAAAATGAGGTATATAATTAATTAAAAATATATGTGTTTCACTGCATGAAAATATTTGGATTATTTTAAAACTTAAAAATTGGATTTACTTTTAAAGAACCATGAAGACTGAAACGAATATATATATATATATAATTAAGACATTTTTACACACGCATATATTAAAAACTGCTAAGAAATTTATACAAAGAGAACCTTTCAAAATAATATGAACAGATACATCATTGTATTTAACTTTTGAAGTAAGTCCAGTAAGATAATGCTTAGCAAATTGTATTTAAAATTGCAAGAAGTATTTATTACAAGTATTACTTTAAGAACCATTAATGTACTTTGCGACTTTTCATCAATTATGTTCTCTATTAATTTCTGTTACCTCTATTACATCAGTTATCTCTAAAATGTTTGTATAAAGTTTTAACTGTATATTTTGTAGTATATATACATCTTTTCGTTGATATAGACAAATTGTGTGACTTTATATCATAGGAAAGATTAATACAAACTGCATTTCTTAACTACAACTGTCACTTTCAGCAGATTTTCAGTATCTAAGATTATATATAATATAATCTTAGATTTTTTTAGACGTTTCCGAATTTTCCCTATGTATACCTTGATTTTTTTGGTTTCTTTTTAGATTTAAATATTTTCATTATTTATTTCATGATAAGTGTAAGAAATCAGAATTGATTGTCTCAAAAATATTTTCAATATTTAAATTATTTAAAGAAAAAGAAACGCATTTAAGTTTCAATGTATTTGTAAAATTTATCATATTTCCCAGAAATTAATGAGTTCCTTGGTTTTTAAAGCTATTTCGCCAGTTTTAGACAATTTAGTGGATAATAAACGCTCAGTTTCAAGAAAAATTTAAAACAAGTATTATGATGCATTTTACTAAAATAAAAATATGACATAAATATATTTTAATTAATTTAAAAATTTTAAACTACTAACACCTAAATTTTAAATTAACAAAGCAGAAAAATGAAATAATATATACCAAAAAAAAAAAAAAAAAAAAAAAAAAAAACTTCTGAAAGTGACATGTAATCCACACAGCCATTTACATCCATAAGGTACCTTACAGATATCTATTAGCACGACAAATGTCATTTTTACATCCTTTAGATGTCTGTTAAATCTCCAAATATCCAACAGTTGGACTTGTTACATCTAATAGATATTAAAATATCTAAATCTTGTTTTTAACTAACATAATACATTTATTAGACATCGAAAAAGGCACGCCTAAATTTCGTCTACATTTAAATATCTAATAGATATCTATAATTAGTACAGGATATTCAAGACTTTTAATAGACATTCTTAAGATACAGAGGTGAAACTTTTCAGGGGCTACCCCTGAATTCAGGGTTTTTGAAATTTTTGCTGTCTCTGAATTTCAGGTTAAATTATTTTGTTTTTTAAATTTTTTTTTTATCTTGAATGTTTATTTTACTTTATAATATATTAAGAAGTCTCCTAATATCATTTGTTATAGGTAGCCATATCATATTCCATTAATAAATTTCCTTATATGCATGTAAGCAGCAATTTCCAGGGGTTTTGTCCGTTTGGTAGTTTCACCCCTGATAGATATTTTGTACTTTTTATGGATCAATAGGATGAAATTTAGATATCTAATGGATAAAAGTGGCTGTGAGGGATAGCAACGTCCTGTATCTAATATCACTTGAGAAGCACTGTATACATCCTTTCCAGGAGATAGTTTACAAAGACCATAACATCACCCAGTGATCCAATACCGAATTAATCCTGAGATTACGTCCATTTCACCTGGTCCAGAAAGAAACTTTTTAACATATTTCCGAATTTCTCATACAAAGCAGTTCAATAAGTGACACATTTCTTGCTATCCAATATTTTAAAGAAGACTGTGGGGGCACAGATAATGCATGTAATTAGTTAGCGGCATTAGAGAAATTGTATCTAAACTTTGTACAGTATATGTATTTATTTAATGCATAGGATATGCCGCTGTTGTATAGTTACTGTACAGTTATATATTTATGGAATACATTTCCAGTACATACACGAAACTGATTGCAATTATATTATAAATATATAGAGCAATTTTTGAAGACATTCCCAGTGAAGTGGTTTTTTGTGAAAGATAGAAAACATGTTTAATATAATTGATGGAAAATGAGTATCATTTGTTTTAGTAGTAATTCGTTTCTCTTTACTAAAACAATAAAGAGAAGCAACTCAGGGTGATATTACATGATGTTTAATCTGTGTTTCTTTTGTGACAAAATGATAATTTTTTTAAAAATTTCTATTAAAAAAAAAAAAAAAAAAAGGACACATTTAAGATTGAATATTGTACAGAAATTAATTTATAGAATGAACACAGTTCAAATGCCTAAAATATTACAATGTCAGATTTGTGTAGAAAATGAAATAACCTCGAGAAATTTGTTTTAAAATGTTTAAATGCACAGAACAAAATTATGCATCGGAAATCTCTTTAAACAGGTTCACTTCTAATAATTTGAAATTTGGTTGAAACGGTGAGCAAAAAATTCTGTAGAAATATCTGGGCATAGTTAAAACATATGTATGTCTTTAGAACCAAAACCATGAATGGCAAATAGTTTAACTATTTACAATGAAGAATTTTGGTTTGTTTGCATCTCACAATAGAGAAAGAGTAATTAGAGTGTAATACTAATATTACAATTTGTTTTTCGTAATTTGCTTAATAATTTGTTTTATGGTATTCAAATTAAAGACATTAAATTTACAACTTCCAGTTATAGAAAATAGTTTATAAAAATTTATTCATTTTGTCACCATGAATATTTTGTAAAAACAAAATATGAAAGATAATTCTGTGTTTGAATGAGAGAATTTTCCTATATTGTTTTGCCAGTTGGAGTCGATGTAAATGTAATGTATTCTTTTGTGATTTCCTTTGTTAGATCAAAAGTAAAAGAATTTGTAAATTGTTTTTCCTTTTAGTATTTGTATAAAATATGGTTGAAAATAAATTGTTCCTTTCTTTTGTTATATGCATACCACGCACAGAGATGTCGAGAGTTTTCAATAAATGTCAGTAAAATTTTAATTATGCTGCTGTTGTGAATATTTTTGTACCACTATTATTATACACAAGCAATAGGTAACCATGACACTTATTCATATTTCATTCATATTTTTTATAGATACAATTTTACAAAATACACATTTTACATAATATTTCCATTACAATTTACACAGGAAAATAAATGTAAATTGCATTTTTATTTCAATACTTACAAGGACACTCTTTCAAAAATTTACTGGCATACGATTTAATCACGAATATAGAATTTTCCTAAAATATTAACGCACGAGTCGCTGTTGGAAAGCTAGAAAAAAAAAAAAAAAAAAAAAATACTAAATTACTAAAAAGGAACTCGTGTCTGCTTATCTGCAAAAATTTCTATTAGCGAGTTTATGATTGCGATTTTCATCTATATTATGCTAAAAGGGTTAAGTACACTTATTTATTTTAATATTAATGTAAATTAACCAAATATTCTAATATGATTTCATTTCATATATATCGTCTGCAAACTAATGTAAATATGTATGCCAAGTGAATTTTTCATAAAACTCTAGCCTTCAAAGTTAAGGTAAAACCTGCTTTCTTGTGTTCTAATTTTGCGCATAATTTTGAAACAAATAAACACATGAATATATAAATTACCTTATGGAAGAAAATGTAATGTGAATACAGGTAAAAAAAAGAAAAATTCGATTTTAATTTAACATTTGGAAGAATGTGCTCCTTCACCTGTCTATAATGCAGCTTTGACACTCTATCTCATTTAGTTTTCTTTGTTAACCCTACAAGGCTCTTTTTTTTTTTTTTTTTTTTTTTTTTTTTTGTGCGCGACAAAATATATAGGTCGTAATTAGTGATCAGAAGATAAGGAAAACTTATAAAAATAAAAATAAAACCATATTTTACGGAAAAATCAACTTTTAGCTCAACGTACCGTACTTGGAACATTCATAAAAATGTGATTTACTAATACGTTTACTATTGTAATAAAAAAAAAAAAAAAAAAAAAAAAAAAAATTCACCTCTGCAAAATATACACTTCGTTATAACACACAGTATTTTTTTTCTAGTCAAAACTGTTCAATAACTATTCATTTTTTATTTTTGAATTCAGACAAACGACTAACGTATCACTTTCATTCCAATTTCACACTGAGTGCACTATAACAAAAACACTAACGACATCTTTAGGTAAAGATTCGTATTACTACATTGCTAAATGTCAGTAGCTTCTATCAAGATGTCAAGAGATGTCGCTACTGATAGTTTTATAGCTATAGGAACGATTAAAGTCGGTGTTCCACATATGGAACTGGGTGCCTTGTAGGGTTAAAATTGTTTAAAATTTTCATTTCTTCAATACTTACTTTTGGGAAAAATTGAAGTCACATCAGTTTGAAAATTATTACTTATATTAACGTTACATAAAATTCGATTAATAATTTTATAAATTATAAATGCGCCATCTAAGTTTTATGTTTATAAAACTTACTTGTAGAACAGTTTACAGAACGAGAAAACCGGTTGTATAACTTGCATCAGTCAGTGGTTAATGTATATAAATGTAATAACTAAATTTGAAATTTAATTTGCATTATTTTAATCTATGCAATATTGAAATTACATAAAATAAATAAAAATTGTATATATAACATATAGACATGGCATCACATTTTAAGAACTGGGGGTAATGTATATATTTAAGTTTTTTGACATTGATGAACGAGGGTTAATATGGTCTGGCTGTGAATTTTTCGTATTTGGCGTCCACAATATAAAATTTCACAATTTTTATGGCTTCTCTGTTTCTAACTCAGCAGAAAAAAAATTGGCAGTGTAAATTAATTTCAAGCTAATCGGAAATTAGTACTTCAAATAAATTCTTTGCTAATTTTAATGTATTCATTGTAGCACTAAATTGACGAAAATTGTCGCCAATTTTTGGTGAAGTGCTGAGCTTTATTTTTAACAATGTAAAGTTCTTTTGAAAAACTGTGTGAAGTATATGTTCTAATTATCTCATTAAAACCCAACAAAAAATTACAACAACCATAAGCAAGAACAAACAGAGCTAGTCAAAGTAAAGAAATCTTTTGGACTCAATGAATGTAAATAATAATAATAACACTAAAATCTAAAAATTTTAGCAATGATATACTGCTAATTAATAAAGGGACAACAATTCAAACCATTTGAAGGAAATCTATTGAATATGAAAAATTTATTAAATTTAACGAAATAATTATATAAATCATCCTGTTTTTTATTATAAAGGACAGATAAACAGAATTTTAGAATATTTAAAATACATTTATTTACTTATTTTAATATTTTATAACATAATCACAAACAGACTTAAAAAAATTTAAAATATTTTTTTTTAAATTTGATTTTAATTATCAATTAGATTTGATTTTCTAACACTGCATGTTCGTGTTACAATAAATAAATAAACAAGGAAAATATTTCTCTAAACCCAATAATAAAAATAATAAGGCCGTTCTTGAATGCCAAAGGAAATAACAAAATACCAGACAGCTGTTTCGGTAGCATTTAGCGAACAGTCATTAATGCATAAAATAAACGAAACAAAAGTGCTCCTATTTTATACGAAATAAATCGGATTTTACGACTGTTTGATCAACCAATAGATTTGGACAGAGTGTGGGGGAGAAACGGTTTTCGCTGGCATTCAAAACATTGTTTTTTTTCCTATGCTTATTTCACAAATCTAGTTCTGCTTACTACTAAAATGACACTACTTAAATTGTGAAAAATACTGCGCCAAATTTTTAATTGGATTTTTTTTTTTTTTTTTTTTTTTTAACGCAGATCTTTATTTTTAACAGTGAAAATAATTCAAACATCTTTATTAAACCATTAAACGTTATGTAGTTATAAGTGTTACGATCTGTAAAAAATTCTTAAGAGTTAATTGAGAGGAAAAATGTTTATTAAACATCCTTTTCTCACTTAAAAATGAATATCTTAGCATATTTTAAATCGATTTGTTTATCACAACAACAAACAACTAAATCAACTAAACGAATAAGATGAGATGATATTGATTTTCTACAGAGATTACAGGTTACTGCCACGGTATATCAGTATCCCTTTTGGTATATAACCTTACATTCATATGAATGAAATTATACTTGTTTAAGTATATTTGTATAAGTACATGAGTTAAGAAATGTTAAATGTGAAAACATAAATAAATAAAATAAAATTATTTAGATAAAAGGCAATTTTAATATCCTACTTTAAAAGACCCATGTAGAGCTGATGGGCCTATCCATTCGGTGTTTTCCGTGGTTTATAGGGCTATGACTCCTTAAAAAAAAAAAAAAAAAAAAAAAAAAAAAAAAAACGCGGAGGGCTCTTTTTTCTAGGCGCAGGATCCTATCGCAATCAATTGGCTTTACCAGCACCACCTACTCAAAGAAAATTATAATTTATTAATACGAAGGTTTCAAATACCACATTTTCAAACTCTTTATTGGTTACCCTAGCCAGGCTCCATGTTATTCTTGGGGAGATTTGCTACGAGAATTTTTCATTATCTTATGTATTTCTTTAATGTTCTCTATTATTTACAATCTCCCCATCTTATGTCAGCCATACCTATATACTTTATGGCGAAATGTATTAATGATTATCTAATGTATTTTTTAAAATTCCTCCTTCAGAAAATTCAGAACTGTTAAATTTGTTCTTGTTTCCCCACAATGTTTAATTTTCAATATGAATATCCCATGAATGTCAGTTTGGAAGGCTAGTAAATTTACAACCGTCATCACTCAGTTAACTCGCAAATAAATAAAAATAATGTTGATTAAAAAATTATCAAACATATTCCGATTCAAATGTAAGAAGAGTGCATTATTTGATGAATAAAATATTTATTACGAGACCTAAATTTAGCAGCAGAATAAATTAGGGCTTTGGTGATATCCTTTAGTAGAGGCTCTCTAATATCATAATTTATTTATATATTGTTAATTTTTTACTTTCTCTTACCCATAAGGTCGAGAAAGTATTGTTTTAGGGTAAAATTTTCGAACATGAGTTTTTGTTATATTTACATGTTCTGAGGTCCCCAGAATACGAAAATCATGTTTTTAGCAAATGGTCTGTGTGTTTGTCTGTCTGTGTGTCTGTTATCAGCATATCTCAAGAACAAATAGTAGCAGAAATTCCAAACTCGGTATTCTAAATGTGTATCATATACGGATGCTACAGTAAGCTTTTAGTTGAGATGAAGCAAATTGTTCATGCACAGGGACACTCAAAAGTATTCAAATACATTACGTCTATGGGAGAAATTGCAGGTAAGTAGAGTTTAACATCTATAGACGCACTAAACCAAATGAAACGAATATATATTTTGTGTAATAGAGTCAACTGGGGAAAAAAAATCTGTATGTAGGAGCCTCGCCTCCCCCCTGGGGGAGTAAATTTTCATGATGGGTATCTTTGAAAAGAGCTCGCCAATACCTTTAAAATGAATGGTTGAACCATCGATCTGCGATAATTTAAAATAAAGTTATCGATTCTTTTCATTTTTAACAAAAAAAAAAAAAAAAAAAAAAAAAAAAATTAAATATAATATTGAGAAAAAATTCAACTTTTTTTTTTTTTTTTTTTTTTTAATATTTAGTGTTATACTACTTCTCTAATATGGAAATCGTCTGCATTATCATAACAGATAATTTTTTTAAATTATTTTATAAAAACAGAATTATTTTTTAATAACCGAATTAAGTTCTATATAAATGTAGGTGCATTAATGAAACGGGGGGTTGAGGGGAGCGGTAGCCCCCCTCACACAGAACTAATTATCATATAAAACTCATATGATATAAAGCCTAATTTGAATTGTTTAACACAGGTTTACATAACAGTACTCATTATCTTACCGCTTAATCTGCAACCTGTATTTATAGTATTAAATTTTAGGGTAAGAGAATGTCGTTTGAGTGACACACCAGATTATTTTTTAAAGAATTCAAATTGAATTTGGTTTTTTCCTACAAAGTGCAAAAAAAAAAAAAAAAAAATCAAACAGAGTTTATTTAACTTATTTTCCTTTTATTTAAATAATTCAAGTTGAGTTCGCTTATTTCAATCAAGTGTGTATAGTGAAAAATTACAGTTTATATCTCAAATATTTTAACTTTAAACTTTCATCCGACCAGGTATTATTCGATTATAATGACTAAAATTAAATAATTAATAGTAAGCTTACTACAAAAATTATCAAATAATATATTAAATAAATTTTGAAAATAAATACATGTTTCAGGAATAACACTTAATAAACATCTAAATGCGTGTTGTAAATTTAAAAACAGATTGAAAACGTATTCATATATTTTCAACCAAATGCACAGAATAAAAATCCGAAATATTTATCCCATGAATATCATTTTAGATGGCCTGTTATATTAGTCTAGCTAGTATTCAATTGTATTGATTGAAGCATAAATAACACAGATCTACAAAAAATAATGTTGGTAAAATTTGATTAGATAATTTTAGCTGATATACTGGGTGCCACATAAGTCTTAAGACATTTTAAAAATTAATAAAAATTGTAGGAATTAGTAGAATTGAATACGGTTTGTGAAAAAAGTTATTCTCGTGAAGGAGGGAATTTTTTTTAGTAAGGAAAAAAAAGTTAATTTTTTCGTTGATAGAGGACACTGCACGGACGCGTAACAAGAAATATACAAATCAGGTCCTATAAACAACACGGTAATGTGTGATTTTCTCACATGCAGCGACCTCTATCGACAAAAATTTTAATTATTATTTTGTTGTTTACAAAAAAAAAAAAAAAAAAAAAAAAAAAAAAGAAAGAAATCCCCCTTTACGAGAATAACTTCTTCGCAAACCGCGTCCAATTCTATACCAATCCCTTAATTTTTATGAATTTTTAAAATGTCTACAGACTTATAGGACACCCGCTATATATATTTTTTTTTTGGTGAGCTGAAACCGAAAATAAAGCAAATTTATTCCTATCAATTATAGATTTTACTCAATGCAGAGTATCCACCTACTCAATTTCTTCATTTTCGGAAGTTTCTATTTAATATGTTTCCTTGATTAATTATAGTTAATATCATATCATATTCTATACAAAACATTATTTTAGAATATTAAAAATACATGCGAATGTTTTTATGCTTTTTACAATAGAAATATTTTAAATATAAGTTTTAAAACTTTCTGTCCTAAAACTTAATCCATTGAAATTTTTTTGTTTGTTTGTTGTTGTTGTTTCTGTAAACAAACTAGTTGCACAGGATCTATTAATGTCATTTTAAATAGGGAACATTCCATAGTGAACTTAATTGTATCATTTAAAAAAAAATCTAAAAATATTTACCGACGCTAGGAGCCGGAAACAAACAGATAGAAAGGTAGACAATCGGACAGACAGATACACAAATTGAAATCATATTCCCACTAAAAATATAAGAAAGTGTTAAAACGCTTAATGTAAACGAAAGTGCAATTCTAGCAAATTTTTATTAATAGCTCTTAATGTAACTGGATATTTTTGTGTGGCCCTGTAAATCTAATGCTGATCATACTATATTATATAGAAGGAACTGTTTTGTGCAAACGAATGATTTATTTCAGTTGCATTAAGCTTTGTGCAAAGTAAAATTATGTAAATTTGGTTTATGAAAATAATTCTCACAAAAAGCAATGCTTTGGAATATTTTCAAGTGCCCCTGTACACAGAAACGTTATAAATGTACTCGATTTTACATAGGAAACATCCGAAAGGGAACTTGAATAACATATTAAAATTTCATTAAAGTTTATATGCAGTAAAGGTATTAAAATATGGTTTATAAAAACTCCTCTCATAGAACACAAAGCTTTCGAATATTTTTGGGTGTTCCTGTACACAAACTAGTAGAAGTATAAACTTCATTTTCAATAGGAAACACCCGATAGCGAACTTGAATAACATATATCAGTTTCAAAAAATTCCATAGTGCACAGTAAAGATATGAAAATATGGTTTATAGAAATACCTCTCATAGAACGCAATGCTTTGAAATACTTTCGGGTGTCCCTGTACAAAAACCAGTAGAGGTATAAACTACATTTTCAATAGTAAAACATCCGATAGTGAACTTGAATAACATATATCAGTTTCAAGAAATTCCATGAATATTTCCGGGAGTTAGATCGCGGACAGACAGACAAACCGAAGTCATTAACACTTTTCAACTTTGCTGGAAAGTGTTAAAAAAAAGACGCAGCAAGAAGGAGTAATGCAAATTGGACACAAATTGACATGCATACAGGTTTCGATGGAAAATGCGAATTTTTAAAGTTTGGCTGCCATCGAATGAGCATGTGACGCTGAAGCACATCTTAACTGAGCAATTGGCAAAATATTAAAAAAAGAGAAATTTTGATTCCAGGTCGTAAATTCTTTGAGAATTTTATTCCGTCTACTCAGATAGACAGTAACTATGCCTCGCATATAGGTGCGCAATCAATATGCTCAGATGTCAGCATTTGAGAGAAGTGTGTAGTTGGGCTCAAAGAAGCCGGTTGGTCTAATCTGCGAATTCTTTGAAAATTAGATAGGATCGATGCCGCTAGTAGATGATGTTGACAGGAATGGGTGAACCATGGCCGAACATAGTGCTAAGAATGAAGCGGTCGGCCTAGAGATAGGACAGAATGTAAGAACCTATCAATCGTCAGAGCGGTACTCAAAGCCCGAAATTCGTCGTTATTATCGATCCTACGTGCAACTGGTACTTCAGTGACTTCAAAGAGAAGACTTCTCAGAGAAATCGGGTTGATCTCACGGAGCCCCTCGTATACCGACTGCTATTAAACTTTGTACACTGACAAGCCTGTTTGTAGTGATATCGGGCACGTTCGACCTGAAATTTTACTGAATGGAGTGGAATTGTCTTCAGTGATGAGTGCCACTCCAATTTGAGCCCTGATGACCAGCGAAGACGCATCTGGAGAAGCCCTGAAAAAAGGGGAGATTCCAACTTGACTGTCACCAGCTATACGGCCCGACAACCAGGAGTGATGGTCTTCGGTGCCTTTTCCTTTCATAACAGGGTCCTTTTGGTTGCCATCCGCAGCATCTTTAAGCAGAGTTGTACGTCGACGAAATTCTACGTCCTGTTTTGTTGACCTTCATATCACGAAATTTTGAACGTATATTTCAACATGATAATGCTCGCCCACGTACGAAGATAGTTTCTACTGCTTGTTTTCTTCCTAGCCCGACATTATTTTGGCCAGCAAAGTCGCCGGATCTCTCTACCACTGAGGACGTTTTGAGGATCATGGAAAGGGTTTACGACCAGCTCGGGATTTTGCCAATCTAACTCACCAATTGAACAGAAATTGGCACGATATCTCGCAGGAGGACATCTGCCAACTCTACCAATTAATCCCAAGCCGAATAACTTCACTTTGTGAGGCACTTTCTCTTGATTAAATCCTTCTAAATTTCTGAAACTGTAATCATTATTCGTTTGTTTTTCTCCACATGTACATCACATCTACCAATTTTGATCCCATTCGGATAACTCCTCCTTGGTGCGTCCTTTTTTTATTTTTTATTTTTTTGAAGAGTCACTGAAGAAGTTGTGTCGGTATTAGATATCCTGCATTGAAAAAACAAATGTATATGCGACGGCGAAATATTGGCCTCAGTTTCGGTTTCAGTACAACAAAAAACATAAAGATAAATGAAAATCATCACATCAAAATTTTATCTATAGACGAGAGTAATTAATAATACAATTCATTAAAAATCGTCAGAACATCTTGTTATTCAATTTCAAATACTTGAAATTCGATACATGCTTCAAGAAGAAGGATTTGATATAATATATATTATGGAATCTAAATATAACAGCAGAATAAACTACCAAGCTTTGGCGACATCCTTTCTTCAAGGCTCTCTATTATTATATTTATTATTCTCTTTCTTTCTTTTTCTTTTCTCTCTCTCTCTTTTATGATTCAAATTGCGTTAGTTTCGTTCAAGCAAGCGCACAAAGAAAAAAATCGCAGTTATTATCTCATAAATATCTTCTTAAAAGGTAATAAACTTTTATTCTCCAAATCATTATTCAATTATGCTGCTTAAAAGTAAATAATTAATAGTAAGGTTACTTCAAAAATCAACAAATATCTTCCAAATCTAAACCTTGAAATTCAATGTTTAGATTTGGCCAACCCCATTTAGATCAACCTCACCCGCTGCACTGAGGAGGAAAAAAAATATCGTCTTCGTCTAGAACGTACTAAATAGTCATTTTCTAAATCCCGAAACTAAAAATTAGATTTTCGAGTTGTGCGTAAAAGATAAACAAATAAACATAATAGCCCAAACAATTAAGAATTTCTAGTCTATACTTTTCTAGCTATGGTACGATACATTATATACTATGAATCTTTTCTATTGCTAGAAATTCTCGCTTAATTTCTAGAAGTGATTCATAAATTAGAATCATAGCTACTAAAGCTTGCCTTTTGTGTTCATATTTATTTGCAGAGATTTTTGAATGAGTTTGACCATGATAATATAGAAAAACGCTCTAGAATTTTGATAGAAGCTCCTAGAACTCGCTAACGAAGAGGGCTAGATTTTATAAGGATGACAAGGAGCTATTTTTATAAGAGCCATCATTTTTTTTTTCTAGATATCAGTCGTAGAATTTCTTTTTCTTTTTCTTTTTTTTCCCCACTGCCGTTATTATTCAATTACATCGACTAAAGTGTAAATAATAACAGTACCGTTGCTTGAAAAATCCTCAAATAAATTTTTCTTCCAAATCTTGAACTTCAATACTTATTTTAAGAATAATAATATAATAAGTAGATATATTACATGGCTAAAATAAAAAAAAAATAATCTGGTGTGTCACTCACACGACTTTCTCTTACCCTGAAATTTAATACTATAAATACCGGTTGCACATTAAAAGGTAAGATAACGAGTACTGTTATGTAAACCTGTGTTAAACAATTCATATTAGGCTTCTGAAGAGTTTTATATGATAATTAGTTCTGTGTGAGGGGGGCGGTAGCCCCCCCCCCCCCTCAACCCCCCGTTTCATTAATGCACCTACATTTATATAGAATTTAATTCGGTTATTAAAAAATAATTCTGTTAAAAAAAAAAAAAAAAAAAAAAAAAAAAAAAAAAAGCGATTTTTTTTCTAAGTTTTTTTTCGTTAAAAAAAAAAAAAAAAAAAAAAAAATCGATAACTTTGTTTTAAATTATCGCAGATCGATGGTTCAACCATTCGTTTTAAAGGTATTGGAGAGCTCTTTTGAAAGATACCCATCATGAAAATTTACTCCCCTCGAAGGGGGACTTCCCCCTAGGGGGGAGGCGAGGCTCCTACATACACAAAAAAAAATTTTCCAGTTAACTATCTCTATTACAAAAAATATATTTTCGTTTCATTTGGTTTAGTGCAGTCTATAGACGTTAAACTCTACTTGCCTGCAATTTCCCCCATAGACGTAATGTATTAGAATTCTCTTGATTGTCCCTGTACACGAACCATTTGCTTGATCTTAACGAAAAGCTTACTGTAGCATCCGTATATGATACACATTTAGAATACCAAGTTTGAACTTTCTGCCATAATTTGTTTTTGAGATATGCTGATAAGAGACATACAGACCATTTGCTAAAAACATGATTTTCGTATTCAGGGGACCTCAAAACCTGTAAATATAACAAAATCTCGCGTTTGAAAATTTGACCCAAAAACAATACTTTCTCTACCTTATGGGTAAGAAAAAGTAAAACTGTGACTTTGGTGGGACTTTTTTTTTTTTTTTTTTCACGACTCTCTATTATTATAATTATTTAATTCTTTATTATTATTATTCTTAATTCAAACTGATTTTTTTTTTTTTAACGAAGTGCACAAAGTGAAAAATCGCAGTTATTATCCCATGAATATTATTTTAGAAAGCTAGTAAACTTTTGCCTGTCCAGCTACTGCCAATTATACTGAACGTAAATAATTAATATTAATGTTGATTTAAAAATGATCAAAACATCTTCATATTTAAATTCGAATCTTTTAAGTTTGATATGTACTTTATGAAAAGGATTTGATAAATATATATTACGTGACATAAAATTAACAACACTATAACTAAGACTCTCTTGACATCCCTTTTTCACAGTTCTCAATTATGATAATCATTTGTTTATTCTATTAAATAATTCAAAACGTGTTTATATATTTTCAACCAAGCGCACAGAGTGAAAATCCGCACTAATTATGTCATGAATATCATTAAATAGAATGAAATTAGGCTTTGATGAGGACATTCTTTCTTGTTCCTTCACAGGCTCTCTATTATTATGATTATTTGATTCTTTTTCTTAATTCATTCAAATTGTGCATTGTAAAAAAGAACGATAGTTTTTACAGCAGAATGTGCTGGCTCCCATATTGCCAGCATATTCTGTTGTTATGTAAGGCAATTTACAGCGAAAATATCTGTAAAGTGAGTCTCTTTTACAGTTGTTTCTGCTGTAAGTTACTTCTTTCTAACATCAGAATACTGCAAGCATATTTTGCTGTAAAAACTACTTTTTTTTTTTTTTTTTTTTAAATATATATATAGTGTATTAAAATTTGAAAACTTCTTCACACACCATAAAATTAATGAAAGCACTACCAGTTTCGAAAGGATGTGGCCTTTCTTTTTCAGGTGAAAAATACGTAGTATTGCATTGGAGGTAAAAGCCAGTTTTTATACCAGTTATTTAATTTAGTGTTGTAATTCAAACTGAATTTTTCTTTTCAACCAAATGCTCAAACTCAAAAACCGCTGTTATTGTACAATAAAAATTATTTTAGAAGGCCATTAAACTTTCGTCTAGTCCAGACTGTGAAATGCTATTATGCAGACTAAAGTGTGAATAATTTACTGTAACGTTGCTTGAAAAATACTTCAAGTATCTACTCCTTCCAGTTCCAAACCTTGAAATTCAATACGCGTTTTAAGAATAATGATTTAATATACATATATATATATATTACATGACCTAAATTTAAAAGCCTAATAAATTAAGGCTTTGGTGACATTCTTCCTTTACTGTTTTCTATTATTATTATTATTTGATTCTTTTTTTTTTTTTAAACCAAGTGCACAAAGTGAAAAATCGCAGTTATTATCCTATGAATATCATTTTAGAAGGCCAGTAAACTTTTATCCGCCCAGCTATTACTCAATTACGCCGATTAAATCGTAAATAATTGTCTTTCTCAAAAGCATAATTCATCTTTCCGACATGACACTGTGAACTGCTCCTGTGTTACGCCATAATCTTTTCGCGCCAATGGTGATAAACAAATAGCATTTCAACGCCTGGAAATATACCCACATGATGAATGAATACCAATCACTGTGAATAACTGATCACAGCGAATAACAAATTGTTGTTTCCCCGCTCGTGTACCCTTGACCTAATAGTATTACATTCCTTCATCATTATTTTCTTGGCGCATTTTGATATTTCTTATACGTCATGTGGCATTTGGGAACAAATGTATTTGTCTGAGGAAGCTCTAACAAAGAAGTTGTCTATTTACGGGTGTGGCTCTATTCTACATGCTAATCAATCAGTTGAATATATCCAAAGTTTCTGGTCGCTGAAAAAAGCTCTAGTTTCAATCATAAATTAAATTAAATTTCTGCATTAATCTTTACACAACAGAAAAAAATTATAAATTGCACGGATTCATAATAAAGATATTCTATATCAATGGGAAAACCAAAGCATATACAAGTTAAGCAACACAATGTCTATGGGAAATATGTCCGCCCGATTATCGGCCATTTGGTTCGGTAAAGCAACATATAATTTTTTTTATTTCATACCGGAAATACTTCAGAAAGAATGCTTATACTACAAATAGTTTTCCTGATTAATTGATTTCTTATATTTTCAGATTTTAAGTTTTCTTTAACCTTCCCTGAAAAGTAAATGTTGGATTTGAAGCGTACTTTTTTTTTTTTTTTTTTTTTGGTCTACTCGCAATACTTTGCCGCTGGTTGCATGCTTTACTGCCACCCTGCAGGCGGTTGCCGCTGCTGTAGGCAGTCATTTCTTTAAGTATAACGTTATGCCACATATCTTGTACACGCTTTGAAGGGAACTAAATTATTATAGTCTAAAATTTGTTTTAATACTTTCCTCTTATGAAAAATATCTGATGCGCACATATTTTCCTAGAATGCCTGATAAACTACAGATAATTTATTTTAAATAATGAAAATATCTTCTAACGTTTAATGGAAGGGGAGTTCATATAGGGAACAAAAATGTTTTGGTCATTAAGTTAGGTTTTTGGCCCAACTAGTTGCTTTACAAGTCTTAAATACTAAAATTTCTACTGGTAACCGGGTTTATTTATTGTGGATATCGCTAAAAGGATAAAATGAAAATGGAAGATCATATGGTAACAAAAAAAAAAAAAAAAAAAAAAGGGGGGGGGGTAGGATGCATAATTAGGTGTTATAACAATCCTATACACAAAATTACAGTATAACAACAGTTTTTGAATTATACGAGATGAGTATTCTGCATAACTTCGCAATGTCACGAAATAATAGTCAAATCGTGGATATCTAAAAAACAAGAGGTCGTACAGTGATAAAAAAAAAAAAAAAAAAAAAAAAAAAAAAAGATGTACCACTAGATATTATAGAACATAACCAAATATCAAATTTCGACATTTTACAAATAACCTGATGTGAGTCATGCGCGAACGTACATTTCGTTTTCCATGAAGACAATAATTTATAGACCAGATTACAAGGAAGTAAGATAAATACCAAAATAAAAATCTTCCAACTGTTTGCTGTAAAAAATTTGTTAACTTTACTCTTATATATCAAATACTTTCCTGGTTTCTATAATTTTAAACCAGGTTCCTGAGAATAAAAGATTTTTGTCCAAGAAGCGTTTCTTTTTTCAGGAATATAGTAGTTTTTTTAATGATATATTTGACGGTTACTTATATATTCAAGGAACATTACTACAGTGGACGCTCGTTAATTCGAACTCGAAGGTTCTCAGAAAATAGTTCGAATTATCCGAAGTTCGAATTATCCGATGTTAAGAGAAAATAATTTTAAAAGTATCGTTGAAGACGAAAAATCCTCTAATATGTATAACATAAATTAAAATTAAATATACTGTGAAAGAGCAATAAAAACTTACCTTAAACATAAAATGAGGCAGAAGATATTTCATAGAAAGTAAATTTTAATTAAAAATGTAAGTTACACTTTCGGGAAAAACTGTAAAACGGATGCTTGTTTTTGCCTATTATGCCTACATTTTTCAGCCAGCTTTTCTATTTGAAGTAGGCATTTCAATTCCTTTTCAGAGGAAGGTTTCATCTGAATAAATGCTTTGAGAGTTTTTATCGAGTCCATTATGGCTTGATCATTAGGACGCTTAAAAGTTTCTTCAGTCTCATCTGAATCCGATAAGGTTTCTTCTTTCTCATCTTCTCGGATAGTTTTTATTATTTCAACATCGTTCAGTTTTCCACAGATTTCTACGTCTTCATCTACACTTACATAATCAGTAAAAGTAACGTTATCACATTTAAAATTTTTGAATTCTGAAAAATCAGTATCAACAGTATCACATTCTTCGGTTTGATTGCTCTCTTCGGCATGCATGAATTTAGCATGACGAAAGGAATTTCTGATTGTGCTTTCTTTAACAGCATCCCATGCAGCATATAGATCATTTATAGCTGTCAGCAGAGTAATGTCGTAATTTTCACCACAATCTAAAGAAAAAAGGATTTGTTTTAAGAGTCTCTTACGGTAATTTACTTTAAGATTCTGTATGATTCCTTGATCCATTGGTTGTAGCTTCGCAGTTGTATTTGGCAGCAAATATTCAACCTGTATGGAACTCAGCTCTGGAAGATTATTGTGGCAGGATGCATTATCCACAATAAGGAGAATTTTACGTTTTTGCCTCGAAAACTGCTTATCTATTCCTTTTAACCAATTACTGAATATTTCTCGTGTCATCCATGCTTTTGTGTTGGATACATAATCAACTGGTAGTGTTTTGATTCCTGTAAAACACCTTGGATTCTTGGACTTTCCAATCACTAATAATTTAAGTTTTTCGCTCCCATCCATATTAGCACAAACTAAAGCTGTAACCCTCTGTTTACTGCTTTTACCTCCTACGCAAGCATCCCCTTTAAAATGCAATGTTTTGTTAGGCAAAAGTTTATAAAAAAGTGCCGTTTCGTCCGCATTAAAAATATCTTTTGACAGATAAGTAGATAAAAGCTCTGCTGGGAGTCTCCTACCGAAGATATTGCATACATCTTCGTTTACATCAGAGCTTTGGCCACATACATTTTTATAAGAAATATTGTGCCTTGACTTAAATCGGGAGAGCCATCCATCACTGCATTTAAAATCTTCAATTTCCATTCGACTTGCCAATTCATCAGCTTTCGCCTGCAATAGGGGTCCATTTATTGGAAAATTTCGAGATCTAGCATCTTTGAACCACATTAGTAAAGCTTTTTCTAGATCTTCTTGGGACGCATTTCTCATGCGTTTCCTTCCTTTAGCAAATTTAGATTTTTCCCACGCATCTAAAATTGATGCCTTGTTTTTCAAATAAGTTGACAATGTATTCTTTTTTATTCCATAATCAGCTGCTAACCTTGTTTTACATTCGCCATTCTCAACTTTCTTTAAAATTTCAACCTTTGTCTCTAAAGTTAGGGTTTTGTACTTTCCACGTGTAGACATAATGAATTTTTACACGTTTACAACACACACTGAAGGAGAAACACTAAAGCACATTAACATGTCTGAACTGCAGGCATAACTGCCGCCGCTCTCTAGAATCGATAACAAAGAGAATCGAAAGAATTTTCTGAGAATCGATAAAACAAAGAAACAGATGATTCACCCCCCCCCCCCCCCTTCAACCATGATCCATTCATAAAGAGTTTTCATGGAATCCAAAAAAGCAGGTAAAGTCAGGGAGTTTTAAGTACTGATAAGAATTGGACAATAGCGATTAATGTTTAGCGGAGATAGGAATGCCATGTGCCTCTTTACATACACATACACACATACAAAAGAAAACAACCAAAAAGGAAAGAAAGAAAGAAAAGAAAAAGAAAAAACCTGATTATTTTATGACACAAAATAACAAACACAGCGTGTATTTTCTCCATTAAATGAGAAAAAAAAAAAAAATTGGGGGATCATTTTTTTTGTTCGAATTAACCGAACTGACAAAAATTTAGTTCGAATTAATGAGATTTTTTTAACATTATTCCAATGCGAGCTTTTGTGGGATTTCGGATTAGTTCAAATTAACCGAAAATTCGAATTAACCGAGTTCGAATTAACGAGCGTCCACTGTATTATATAACGGGCATATTAGATCCCAAAATTTTCCAGGATAGTACAAGAACTTCTTTTTACAATGTTATTTTATATTTTATTGCAATGAAAATTAAAGTAAGGAACTGGATTATAAAAGTCAAATTTACCCACTGATTATTGGTTAAAAATATTACAAAAATAATTTTCATAGAGATGAGTACACTGTAAATAAAATTGGCAACGTTATCCTTATATATCAGAAAGCGTTCCTATTTTTATAACTTTGGAACAGATCCCTGTGAATGACAGGCGTAACGTTCCAGATATTAGGAATTCAATAGTATTTTTAGCAATATATCAGACGGTTACTGAAATAGGTAAGAAACACCACTAGTAAATATGGGAAATTAATCAACCCGGATTTCTCAAAAATGTTCCAGAATTTTTATTTATTTATTTATTCATTTTACACTGTTAGATGTTGGTTACAAAATACAATATTTACGTAGCCCCTTTACCCGTTTTACCGAACTGTCTTTTCGAATCGACTTCCGAAGTACCTCGCTAGGCTCAACGTGGATTTTCAATTTAATCTCTCTCGACTAGTTCGCAGTCCGCCGCCAAGCCACATAACACCAGATAAAAAAAAAAGATACATGTACCCACACTTGACTAAAGACAGCAGAAATTTTTCTTTTCACAATTTCTCTCCCTTAGGTTACACTTTTCCGTTACGATAGATTTTTTTTTTCTCTTCTTCTGAAAACATCGTGCATTTTTAAATGAAATTAAATTTTTCGTCGTTCAGGAAATAAAATAAAATGAACAGCGCGAAAAGGGGCTTTTTGCATAGTCGATTTAAATAAGATATAAAAAGTTTAAAGTTTGGTTTATTTTTTACTAGCAGGCATTGCCCGCTTCGCAGGACATTATATTTAAAAGTTTGCAAAATCATTATTAATAAAATCTCAAAAAAAAAAAAAAAAAAAAAAAAATTGGTAGAAGTCTTCCCACTTGGAACGTGAGTTGTCCGGGTCTCCACTGCCTTTGGCAGCAACTTACGCTTTCTACTTCCCTTTTCCCAGCGGGTAAGTTTGAAGTTTCGCGAAATGCCACCAAAGGGCATAATGCGTACATTTTATGAACACCCAGACACCAAAATTATACATTTGAAGGTAATTTGCAGCAAATTCAAACGTGAAAACGTGTCCCAAACATTTTTGTCCCGATCGTCCCAAGGGAGGGAGGCTAATTTCGCAAAATTCCTTTAGAGAGTTGTGTATGCCTACACATAATCAACCGACACATGAAAAAATCGCTTCCCTGAGATAATTTGGTGCTGAGTTACGTTTAAAAACGTGTTTTTGCCCTTATCTGCTTTTAAAGGGTGGGAAGGAGGGTTTAATTTTGCAAAATCTCGTTATACTACGTGTTGGATACGTATAACCGACCCATACATCCAAAACCGTTTTTCTAAGGTAATTTGGAGCATATTTAAGCTTGAAAACGTGTTTTTCGCCCCCTACTCCTCAGTGCAGAAAGTAATTTCGCAAAATTTCTTTGTAGTGTGAGTATTGCTCACGCATAGCCAATCGACACATCAAAAAATCGCTTTCCCGATATAATTTGGAACAGAGTTACTCTTAAAAACGTGTTTTCGAAGGGCGAAGGGCAAACGTTACAAAATTCCTTTATAGTGCGTGTTATGTACGCATAACCAATCCACACATTAAAAATAACTTTATTGAGATAATCTGGGGAAAGGTTGCTCTTGGAAACGTATTTATGGCCCGGACCCCAAAAGGAGTAAGGGAAAGGGGAATTTCGTAAATACCGTTACAGTAGCTGTCGGATACATATAAACAATTTACGCACCAAATTTCGTGACCAGATATCCCATAGATTTCCAAAGACAAATTTTGCGCTAAAAAGCTCGAATTTGCTCGCTCTCTCGTCACCCCCCCACCCCCCCAATATATATATATATATATATATAAATTGAAAAAAAATTATTAATTAATTAATTTAATTAAAAAGAAAAAAAAACGAAAATGGGTTTTTGGAAATATTCTAAAAAAGACGCATGACTGTTTTTAATATCTTTGCACCATTTTTCGTAGAACTCTACTAAAAAATGCGAAATTTACGAAATTTACCCCCGAAAAAGGTTTTCTCCCTTTCACCATTAAGAATCAAAAATTCCAAACTCGCACGTAAAGTTTTACTTGTACTCAAGTTTAGTTTCCGTATGTGAAATTTCTTCAACTTGAAGTAATTTGGGGCCGAATGGAAACAAACGCTTCTTTTTGTCCTGTTCCCCAGGGGGAAGGGGGAGGAATTTCGATACATCGTGACTTTAGGTGTCGGATAGATGTAAAAAAATCCAAACACCAAAATTCGCGATCACAGCTTCTATAGTCTTCCCAGGACAAATTTAGTGCTGAAAGTAGTGCCTCGATTTTGCCCTCTCGTACTCCCCCCCCCCCTCCCTCCCAAACATACAAAAAAAAAAAAAAAAAAAAAAGAAGACAAAAATGCGTTTTTGGGACTATCCTAAAGAAGACGCATGGCTGTTTTCAACACCTTTGTTTCATTCTACTTAAAAATCCGGAAATTGCGAAATTTCCTGCCAAAAATCGGATTTTCCCCTTTCTCTCCTTAAAAATCGAAAACTCTTAAATTGCAAATAATATTCTATTTCTACTCAAATCTATTTTCGTCATATGTATTTATTTTTTCACCCTGAAGTAATTTGAAGCAGCGTTATGCTTACAAACGTGTTTTTGCCTTCTGCCCCGGGGGGAGGGGGGGGGGGGGGGGGGGGAACGACGGAGGGGAATTTCGCCAAAGTTGATCAATATAATTTTAAATAGGGTAAAGACTTGAATTCCTGTCAAGTGTTGTTGAATTCCATCCAGCCTTTCTCACGTGATACCGGGACAAAAATAGCGTTGCAGACATACAGACACAACGACACACACGCACGCACACAGAACATTTTCTGAAATCATTTTTGGCATTCACGATGTGTGAAACGTGAAGATATGGCGAAATTTTTAGGTTCTGAGAAATTTACAGACAAAAGTCTTATTTTATTAATGTAGATTATTTCTAAAGGGTGATTCTTACTTGTTACATAAATGACTGTTGACAAGTTTAGTATACATTTATTTGAATTTCATGATTACAGTTGAGAAAGGACTGAAAAGGATTTTTAAATAAAACTAGTAAAATGTAGCCATCCTAATTTTTTCTATATTTTCCTCGGTGAACGCAGACGACTTTCTTCTCACAAAAGTATAATTCTAAATATATATATAGAGAGAGAGAGATCCATTTTCGACTTTATCGATGATATCATAGAAAATACATTTTTTTCCAGGATTTTTTTTATTGATAAATTTGTGTAAAATTTTTACAGATGCATGGAAGGGATTTTAGAATTATATATATATTTATAATTTATTTGATTAAAAAGAAAAGAATTAGAACGAAGAATAGTCAGTCAAATAAATCACCACAGAAACATACAAATGCCAACAAAGTAACAAGTTATGTAAAATTGATTTAATTGTATAAGATTAATAGTATTAATTACTTTAATTTATTAGATTACATAACCTGTTGAAAACATAAAAAAGGACCGTGCATTGTGATGCTATGGAACAGAAGGAAAATTATAGGATAGTATTATAAGGGGAAATAATAGATCTTACATTAATGAAATGTACCTTTTAAGTTGAGATTAGCAAAAGGTTCGGACCAAAGCATAATATTAAGAGTGAATAAATATATTTAAAAGGAAAGAGAAAAGAAAAGAAAATGGATACGAATAATAAAATATAAACATGCATATTAGACTATAGAAGATAGAATAATAAAATATAAACATGCATATTAGACTATACAAGATAGATAAGAAATCTTTTTTCAACCCTGCTGCTGTGTTCGGGTCCATTTTGACCCTTAATAATCGTATATGAAAATTTGTATTTTATGAAGAGTACTCTCCATAATATATATATATATATATATAATATATATCAATTGTTACATAAATTTACGTTCAAAAATAGGAAATGAAAGTATGGTTATGTATTGAAATTAAAAACGTTGGGGTCTGTTTGGACTCCATTTATACATTCGAAAACGACTGTTCATTTTATCCACTGAAAATGAACACAACAGAATGTCGGGATAACATGTCGGATTTATGTAAAGTTATTTACAATTTTTTTTAAAAAGTACTTACTAAATGTAGAAAATACTATATTTAAGCATACAAAAATATTATAAGATAAGTAATTTGGATTAAACGTTAGAATATTTTTGCATACCGATGTAAATAATAATTTTTCCTGAAATTATTATTATTATACATTTTTTTTCTGAAACGTATGTATTTCTTCAATTTAGATTTATAAATTAATCATCGTTCTTTACAATTACGTGGGGTTAGAGATTCGTCCTTTTTTCATCGCTTAAAAAAATGCAAAAACGTAGAAAAAGGGTAATTAAATGCTTTCGCAAATGAACTTTTTAATTATTGTTAATTACTAAGAGTAATTATACACAATATCCCCGCAATCAAAAACACGTTTTAATTGTATACTAAACCACACAGTAGTGAGAAATTGCCCGAATAAAAAATTATACTAAAAATCTCATCTAGTGAAAGGATTAAATAAAAAAATGAAATAAGGTAAAATAAACCGTAAAATAATGCCATATCAAGGTGTAAAATTGAATGATAAATCGTTTTTAAGTATGAAAAACAGTTTAATAAGGAGATTTTTTTTTCGGCATATGTACAAGAACGAATAACAGATATAATTTTTCTTATAAAAAATCGCCACTTATTCTAAGATAAATTGTTCTTGAAACATGAGGCTAATGCATCAATGATATAATGTAGATCATTTAACCTTTTCTTAAAAAAAAAAAAAAAAAAAAAAAAAAAGCATAATAATTAGTGATATCTCCCTCTCCCCCTCCTTTTCCAAAAACCAAAATTGTAGTAATTTTTATCTTTTAGTACATCTTGTTACCCTTCATTTCGTACACAGGAAAAAAAATCTGACACTAACAATCTAGGTAACAATTTGCGACTATATAAAAAATAGTTCCATGTCATCCTTATAAATTCTTAGTTCCCTTTGCTAAATCTCTTTTTTAAATCTCTGTTTAGAACTAAAAAAGTGTTTTCCTGTATATTAACGTGACCAAACTTATTTAAAAATCTCGATCAGATATAATTTTTCTTATATATATATATATATATATAATCGCCATTTATTGTAAGATATATTGTTCTTAAAACATCTATTTAATGAATCAATGATGTAATGTAGATTATTTATCCGTTTCTTAAAAAAAAAAAAAAAAAAAAAAAAAAAAAGAGAAAGAAAGAAAGAAAATATATATATATATATATATATATATATATATCAACGATAGTTCCCCCCCCAACCCGAAAAAAAAATAAAAAGTAGTAATTTTTATCTTTTAGTACACCTTGTTGCCCTTCATTTGGTACACAGGAAAGAATCTGACACTAACAATCTAGAAAACAATTTACGGCTATATAAAAATAGCTTCATCTCATCCTTATAAATTCTAGTTCCCTTTGCTAAATCTCTTTTTTAAATCTCTTATTAGAACTAAAAAAGTGTTTTCCTGTATATTAACGAGGCCAAACTTATTTTAAAATCTTGATCAGATATTACAATTTTTCTTATAAAAAAAAAAAAAAAAAAACATTTATTGTAAGATAAATTGTTCTTAAAACATCTATTTAAGGAATCAATGATATAATGTAGATTATAATCCGTTTCTTAAAAAAAAAAAAAAAAAAACTAGTATGTTGTGGCCACCACAAGACTTTCTTCTATATTTACCTATACATATTCAATCAGTAACAATATTTAAAAAAAAAAAAAAAAAAAAAAGTACGATTTTTTTTTTTTTTGTTAAAAGTAAAAAAAAATCGATAACTTTGTTTTAAATTATCACAGATTTATAGTTCAACCATTCGTTTTAAAGGTATTGACGAGACCTTTCGAAAGATACCCATCTTGAAAATTTATCTCCCCGTGGGGGTACTTCCCCCCCAGGGGGGGAAGCGATGCCCCCCATGCAGAAAATTTTTTCCTAGTTACATACTACTATTATCAATAATTCATGTTAATTTTACAATCACAAGTTTAAAACAACTCTTATTATGCACATTTATACGAATTTTTGTCCTATGCTGCCATGTTAAAAATTTAGATAAAATGCTATCACAGCGCCACCTGTTGAGCTATTGATCCTCAAACATAATCAGCACCAGTTAATGTCGGGGACAAATTAATACCAAGTTTGGTTAAATTTCGTTAAAAAAAAAAATGCGATTTTTTTTCAAGTTTTGTTTTGTTAAAACTAAAAAAAATCGATAACTTTGGTTTAAATTATCACAGATTTATCGTTCAGCCATTCGTTTTAAAGGTATTGACGAGATCTTTCGAAAGATACCCATCTTGAAACTTTGCCCCCCCGGGTGGGAACTTCTCCCCCCGGTGGGGGGGAACCGATAGCCCCACATGCACAAAAATTTTTTCCTAGTTAACTACTACTATTATCAACCTGATCTTTCGAAAGATACCCATTGTGAAAATTTACCCCCCCTGGGGGGTATTTCCCCCCTAGGGGGGGTAGCGATGCCCCCTCATGCAGAAATTTTTTTTCCTAGTTACATACTACTATTATCAATAATTCATATTAATTTTACAATCACAAGTTTAAAACAACTCTAATTATGCACATTTATACGAATTTTTGTCCTATTCTGCCATGCTAAAAATTTAGATAAAATGCTATCACAGCGCCACCTGTTGAGCTATTGATCCCCAAACATAATCAGCACCAGTTTATGTCGGGGACCAACTAAATACCAAGTTTGGTTAAATTTCGTAAAAAAAAAAAAAAAAAAAAAAAAAAAAATTGCGATTTTTTTCTAAGTTTTTTCTTGTTAAAAGTAAAAAAAATCGATAACTTTGTTTTAAATTATCACAGATTTATGATTCAACCATTCGTTTTAAAGGTATTGACGAGACCTTTCGAAAGATACCCATCTTGAAACTTTGCCCCCCCGGTGGGGGGGGGAACCGATGCCCCCACATGCACAAAAATTTTTTCCCAGTTAACTATTACTATTATCAACGAGACCTTTCGAAAGATACCCATCTTGAAAATTTACTTCCCCGGGGGGTACTTCCCCCCCAGGGGGGGGGATACCGATGCCCCCACATGCACAAAATTTTTTTCCTAGCTAACTACTACTATTATCAATAATTCATATTAATTTTACAATCACAAGTGTAAAATAACTCTCTTTATGCCCATTTATACGGAATTTTGTCCTATGCTGCCATGTTAAAAATTTGCATAAAATGCGATCACAACGCCACCTATTGAGCGATTGATCCCAAAATCTAATCAGCACCAGTTTATGTCAGGGTGCAACTAAATACCAAGTTTGGTTAAATTTCATTCATTGTTTCGTGAGATACAGCGTCCACAAAAAAATGATACAGACAGACAGACAGACAGACAGACAGACATTTTCTAAAAACTATTAATTCGTGTTCTTCACATCCCAAAACATGTAAATCCATCAAAAAGTGGACTTCGAAAATTTTCGCGAATCCAATACTTTCTCTATATTACATATAGAAGAAAGTAAAAAAAAAACTAGTATGTTGTGGCCACCACAAGACTTTCTTCTATATTTACCTATACATATTCAACCAGTAACAATATTAAAAAAAAAAAAAAAAAAAAAAAAAAAGTACGATTTATTTTTTTTTTTTTTTTTTATTTTTTTTTTGTTAAAAGTGAAAAAAATCGATAACTTTGTTTTAAATTATCACAGATTTATAGTTCAACCATTCGTTTTAAAGGTATTGACGAGACCTTTCGAAAGATACCCATCTTGAAAATTTATCCCCCCAGGGGGGTAAGCGATGCCCCCCCATGCAGAAATTTTTTTTCCTAGTTACATACTACTATTATCAATAATTCATATTAATTTTACAATCACAAGTTTAAAACAACTCTAATTATGCACATTTATACGAATTTTTGTCCTATGCTGCCATGTTAAAAATTTAGATAAAATGCTATCACAGCGCCACCTGTTGAGCTATTGATCCTCAAACATAATCAGCACCAGTTTATGTCGCGGACCAACTAAATACCAAGTTTGGTTAAATTTCGTTAAAAAAAAAAAAAAAAAAAATTGCGATATTTTTCTAAGTTTTTTTTTGTTAAAAGTAAAAAAAATCGATAACTTTGGTTTAAATTATCACAGATTTATCGTTCAACCATTCGTTTTAAAGGTATTGACGAGATCTTTCGAAAGATACCCATCTTGAAATTTTGCCCCCCCGGGTGGGAACTTCCCCCCCCGGTGGGGGGGAAACCGATGCCCCCACATGCACAAAAATTTTTTCCTAGTTAACTACTACTATTATCAACCTGATCTTTCGAAAGATACCCAATGTGAAAATTTACCCCCCCTGGGGGGGTATTTTTTTCCTAGGGGGGGGAAGCGATGCCCCCCCATGCAGAAAATTTTTTTCCTAGTTACATACTACTATTATCAATAATTCATATTAATTTTACAATCACAAGTTTAAAACAACTCTAATTATGCACATTTATACGAATTTTTGTCCTATGCTGCCATGTTAAAAATTTAGATAAAATGCTATCACAGCGCCACCTGTTGAGCTATTGATCCCCAAACATAATCAGCACCAGTTTATGTCGGGGACCAACTAAATACCAAGTTTGGTTAAATTTCGTTAAAAAAAAAAAAAAAAAAAAATTGCGATATTTTTCTAAGTTTTTTTTTGTTAAAAGTAAAAAAAATCGATAACTTTGGTTTAAATTATCACAGATTTATCGTTCAACCATTCGTTTTAAAGGTATTGACGAGATCTTTCGAAAGATACCCATCTTGAAATTTTGCCCCCCCGGGTGGGAACTTCCCCCCCCGGTGGGGGGGCAACCGATGCCCCCACATGCACAAAAATTTTTTCCAAGTTAACTATTACTATTATCAACGAGACCTTTCGAAAGATACCCATCTTGAAAATTTACTTCCCCGGGGGGGGATTTTCCCCCCCAGGGGGGGAACCGATGCCCCCCCATGCACAAAATTTTTTTCCTAGCTAACTACTACTATTATCAATAATTCCTATTAATTTTACAATCACAAGTGTAAAATAACTCTCTTTATGCCCATTTATACGGAATTTTGTCCTATGCTGCCATGTTAAAAATTTGCATAAAATGCGATTACAACGCCACCTATTGAGCGAGTGATCCCAAAATCTAATCAGCACCAGTTTATGTCAGGGTGCAACTAAATACCAAGTTTGGTTAAGTTTCATTCATTGGTTCGTGAGATACAGCGTCCACAAAAAAATGATACAGACAGACAGACAGACAGACAGACAGACATTTTTTAAAAACTATTAATTCGTGTTCTCCATATCCCAAAACATGTAAATCCATCAAAAAGTGGACTTCGAAAATTTTCGCGAATCCAATACTTTCTCTATATTACATATAGAAGAAAGTAAAAAATATATATATATAAACAATAGTCCACCCCCCCCCCCAAAAAAAAAAAAAAAAAAAAAAAAAAAGTAGTAATTTTCATCTTTTAGTGCACCTTGTTACCCTTCGTTGGGTACACAGGAAAAAATCTGACACTGACAATCTAGAAAACAATTTACAGCTATATAAAAAATAGTTTCATCTCATCCTTATAAATTCTAATTCCCTTTGCTAAATCTCTTTTTTAAATCTCTCATTAGAATTAAAAAGTGTTTTCCTATATATTAACGAGGCCAAACTTATTTAAAAATCCTTGATCAGATATAATTTTTCTTATTAAAAAAAAATTGCCATTTATAGTAAGATAAATTGTTCTTTTCAAACACCTATTTAATGAATCAATGGTATAATACAGATCATTTATCCTTATATATACATATATATATAAAGAAAGAAAGAAAGAAAAGTGAATAATTATTAGTAGATAGAAAAGGCCGGTTCTGGCTCAGGAGGCGGGTGCACCGGTGCACCGGCAAGTCGTGCGGGTGCCGCACCACCCCCTGAGGGGTCTAGATGGGTTAGTATTGACCTTGAGACGTCCTCTAACTTAATTGTAAAAGATGATGAGGGTATTAATGAGGAAATTTAATTAAAAAATTTAATGAGTGATTTATTGTAAAAGGTGATGATGGTTTTAAAGCGATGTTTTGTCGTAGAATGAAAAAAGGAGGATATTGTTTGTGAGTCATTAGGAAATTAATTAGGAGGGTAATTAAGAAATTAATTAAGAAATTAATTAAAAATTTAAAAATTTGAAAATAAGGAATGAATAAAATATACGAATTTAAGAATGCGAATATACTATGAAAGAAATAGAGAGGTTTGACTGGGGTTCGAACCCGGCACCTTGCAGTAAAAATATTTCCATAAGACAGTAGTTTTCGAGCGCGAAACCACGGACCTATGGAAATATAGCCTGATGACTGTATCTTAGATATAAATATGAATTTTTCGATTGAATATCATTTAGTGTTCGTCATGTTACCGTCCCGAGAGGAAGGGATTTTCGTGTTCTGCATTTATTTTGTGATGTGTGTTGTCTTTTCGATTCTTTATATTTTTTCTGAAGGTGGGAAGTTTAACGTTGATTTTATTTTAAATTTAAACGATACGGGAAATTTATCCTTTTAAATGTGATGTCTTCACATACGTGCTGCCATGGAGGAAACTTATCGAGACCCGAAAGCGGCTGCAAGTTTTGGAGGTGTAGATGCCTTACACCGTGCTGTCCGCGGCAAATTATCAAAGAAAAAAATTCGAGAATGGTTACAAGGAATAGATGCATATTCACTTCACAAACCGATTCGAAAAAAATTCCCCACGAACCGTGTCATAGTATCCAGAATTGATCAACAGTGGCAAGCAGATTTAGCTGATCTGACGTCTCTTCAAAAGTTTAACGATGGATTTCGCTACATTTTAACTTGTATAGACATCCTCTCAAAACGAGCGTGGTCGATCCCTCTGAAATCTAAAAAAGGTGAAGAGATTGTGAAAGCTTTTAAAAAAAAAATTTCTCTGAACGAAAACCCAACTGTTTGAATACGGATGCAGGAAGGGAGTTTTTGAATAACAAGTTTCAAAAATTTCTCAAAGAGGAAGGTGTGAAATTTTTCAGTACTTTTAACAACACGAAAGCGTCCGTAGTAGAACGATTTAACCGTACTTTAAAAACTAAAATGTGGAAATATTTTACCAGTCGTCGTACTTACCGCTACATAGACGTGTTAGATCAATTACTTTATAGTTATAACCATACTTATCATTCGAGTATTAAAAGAGCGCCCGCCGAAGTAACTCCGGAAAATGAAAGCGAGGTGTGGTTTACTCTGTACGGGGATATGGGGAATGAAAAGAGGAAGTCTTGCGTGTTTAAACCGGGAGATACGGTTCGAGTATCCAAACAAAAATTAACCTTTGAAAAAGGATACGAAACTAATTGGACGGAAGAACTCTTCGTCGTTACCGAGTGCGTGCCACGGGAACCGCCCGTCTACCGGATCAAGGATTTGATGAATGAACCTATCTTAGGGACATTTTACGCAGAAGAACTTCAAAAAGTTCAACCTAAAGAGAACTTTGCTATCGAAAAAATCTTAAAAAAGCGAATGAGAAAAGGGCGATTAGAGTATAAAGTGAAATATAAAGGTTATCCTTCTAAATTCGACCAATGGATACTGGCTTCTAATTTATTTCATTTATAAATTGAAACGACATTTCTTTTGAGAGTCATTCACCAACATGTCTTTCTACGTGACGCTACCTTCGGACAGTTCTTTGAAATTTTACCCAGAAAATAAAATTTCACATTTTATTACGAGATTACCTTCCCCTCTTGATCTGAAAGGTGAATGGGAGGTCGGACTTGTGGAGTTGATTTATCCACATATGTGGAGTAATATATTTGACGGGGGGAATGAATACGAATATGATGCAGGTATTGGAACGATGAAAAGAACTAAAATCCCCTTCGGATTTTTTGAAAGCCCTTCAGACATTATTAAATGGATGAACTATCAAGACTTCAACGGTTTAATTCAGATAAGCTACAACAAACATACTAGAAAAGTGAAAATTGGATTAAAACCAACAGCTAGAATAAAGTTATTACCAGGACTCGCCGAAACTTTAGGCTTTTATCCTATCGAATTGGCTAACAATGAGGACCCTATACGTGATAGTCCTTTTAAATACTTTGAAGGGATTAAAGAAGCTGACCCGAATTTCGATTTAAAATTACTTTACATATATTCGGATATAGCAGAACCTCAGATCGTTGGTCATATAGTATCCCCTTTGCTTAGAGTAATTACTGTGAAAGGTAAAGATGGTGATATGATTCACGAAATGTTTGACAGACCACACTATGTCCCTCTTTCAAGGAAAAACTTTCAAACAATTGAAACTGTTATAAGGACACACACAGGACGATTGGTGTCATTCGAGCGTGGACAGTTGATCGTGAAACTTCATTTTAGACAAAAGTACCTCTCATAATGTTTGTTCCTTACAAGTGTTGTGCGAAATCTTTTGAAGATTATTACATTCACCAGTCAGGTAGTGGTTTGAACTACTACCAAGGTTCTACATTACAAAAAGGATATGGATTAGGTGGACTGTTTCGATCTCTTTTTCGAGCTGCAGTACCCCTTTTTAAATCAGGTGCGAAAGCGGTTGGTAAACAATTGTTTCATACGGGTGTAGATGTGTTGAATGACCTGTCACGAGGTGAAGATATAAAAAATGTTGCTAAACGTCGGTTGAAAGAAGCTGGAAAAAATTTAACTGACAAAGCTGCTACAAAAATGAAAACAATGATTGGTTCAGGACAACGCTATAAAAAGAGAAAGCGATCTAATAAAACCATCATTCGTCCTAAAGTGAAGAGAGCGAAGACACACGATATTTTTGCTTAATCATGTCGGGTCTCATTCATAAAGATTCCCCCGCCTGTGTCAAATCTGAACTGGACTTGTTTTTGATACCACCTACACAGATAGCTATTGAAAAAGGACATTTCGTCGAATTTCATCCTCTCGCGAATATTCGTGATGGGGGACCTGTGGAATTTAACATCACGGGTAATGGCGAAGAATACATAGATTTATCCTCCTCGCACATGTACCTAAAAGTGAAAATTGTGAATGCTGACGGAACTGCTCTGGCTGATAAAGAACCTGTTGCACCTGTTAATTTATTTTTTCACGCATAGTTTTCTCAAATCGATGTGAGTCTGAACGAAAGATTAATATCTTTTTCGAGTAACACTTATCCATACCGTGCCTACATTGAAACTTTGTTGAATTTCGGTGAAGATGCTAAAAAAAGTTTACTAACCTGTGAATGTTTTTACAAAGATGAAAATTTAACTGTATCCGATCCCACACAAGCTACTCCCCAAAGCCCTGGATTGGTAAAAAGATATGAACTCACCAAGACGAGTAAAATTTTAGATATGATCGGTCCTTTACACTGTGACATTTTTCAACAGAATCGACTTTTACTGAATATGGTGGATTTGAAAATTAAAATGATTCGAAGCACTCCCCAGTTTTGTTTAATGGCAAAGCAAGTGACTGGTCAGGAAAAGAAATATAACGTTGTGTTAGAACATGCCTCGCTGTTTATTCGCAAAGTGAAAGTGAATCCAGGAGTTTTATTAGGACATGCTAAAGCTTTGGAAAAAAATTCTGCAAAATACCCCATCGATCGAGTTCTATGCAAGACTTATACAATACCTGCGGGAAGTATGTCTTTTATGCAAGATAATGTTCTTTTGGGTGCTATGCCAAAACGTGTCATAATTGGATTGTTAGATAATGCCGCCATGAGTGGTAAATATGAATTAAACCCTTTTTACTTTCATCACTACAATGTTAACTTTTTAAGCGTGTATATGGACGGTCAACCTGTTCCTAGCAAACCTTTGGAATTGAATTTCGAGGATAAAAACTATATAAGAGCTTATCATCGATTATTCTCTGGTTTCAATCGTGATGCTGGAAATTATATTTCACGAGAAGATTTCGTGAATGGTCATACTTTGTATGCTTTCGATCTAAGTCCTGATTTGTGTGACGGTCCCCACCTCAACTTACAACAACAAGGAAATTTTAGAATTGAGATAAAATTCTCCGCAGCTTTACAATCCACCATTTCTGTGTTTGTGTATGCAGAATTTGAAAACATTATTGAAATTACCAAGTCTCGACACGTTTTATGTGACTTTGCCAATTAATGAAAATGGATTCTCTGCAAATCAAGAATATTTTATCCAGTGATACAATTACGAAAAAATATTTTTTAGATGTTTTCCCAAGTGATCATCTACCCGAGGTGGTCGTGCGTTATCCAGCTTGCCTCGTATGTAACACAGATGACTCGTCTGAACCTGGAACTCACTGGTTAGCCTTTTTCATACAATCTGATGATGAAGTGGAATTCTTTGATTCGTATGGAAACGACCCCAGTTATTTTAAAGGACCTATCTTGAACTTTGCATCTCGATTTTCACATGTGAACTATAATCCTCTGATGCTTCAGAGTGCTATAACCGCCGTTTGTGGCCAATTTTGTGTTTATTATCTATATTGTAGATGTAGGGGAAAAACCCTGAATGAATTTTTGTCTATGTTTGTAACCAAGAATATCTGTAACGACCATCGAGTCTACAATTTTGTTGCCAAAAGATTTCGTGTGTATGCTAATTTTTATCAATAAACACTTATTTAAACTGTATACATTTTGTGTCTCTGTTCATTTATCATGGAGTTTCCACGTCTACAACATCCTTGCACTATGATTCTTGCCGGTCCTACGGGATGTGGCAAGTCTTTTTTTATGAGAGATTTGTTACATTTTAAAGAACAAATGTTTCATCCTACCATCGACAAAGGGGTTTGGTTTTATGGTATTTATCAAACTTTATATGATGAAATACCTAATGTTACTTTTGTAGAAGGTTTCCCATCAAATTATAAAAATTATTTGAATGGTAATACTTTGTTTGTGATAGATGATTTAATGACCGAATGCAGTAACGATAAACGTTTGACTTCGTTATTCACGAAAGGTAGTCACCATTTAAATCTAAGTGTTGTTTTTTTAACCCAAAATTTTTTTCAAAAAGGGAGTGAAATTAGAACAGTGTCTTTAAATGCTCAGTACATTTTTCTGTTTAAAAATCGTCGCGACATGAGCCAAATTATTCATTTGGGTAGGCAGTTGTACCCTAAAAAATCTAAATTTTTTCAAGAAGTGTATGAAGATGCTACAAAGAAACCCTTCTCATACTTGTTTATCGATTTAAAAAATGAAACGGATGAAGATATGAGATTGCGAACACAAATTCTACCCAATCAAATTCAGTTTTTATACAAGTATAAATAAAGTAATAGTGTGTGTGAAGAGTTAGTTGCTAACATGACTTTGTCAAGAGAACAACTTAGAGACCTGGAATTGATTCACTCATGTCCCAATAAATTACGTAAACATTTTCTTAAAAAATTACCTAATCGTACTGTTAAAGCTATCAGCGAGTGTACGTTGAATGTTTTAAAAGGAAACGTGCCTCTTTCTACTACTCAGAAACGATCGTTGGCGAAATATAAATCGACTCTTAGAAAGATTGGAACGAAAAAAGGATCCTTATTCACTAAAAAGAAACTGATTGTTCAACAAGGTGGATTTTTAAACATTTTAATCCCCGCTGCCATATCAGCCATCGGCACACTCTTCCATGGAATTCGCTAAAAAATTTGCTTTGGTACCTGAAGAGGTGTTGAACAAACACACACCTTCTCAAAAACAGCTAAGTGAATTGGATAAAGCTTTGCTAAAAATATTAAACAGTTCCTTACCAGATTATGAAAAAGTGCAACCTTATTATGAATTATTGCAAAGAAAAATGAATTTACAAGAAAACAATCTACCGTGGATTCATCGTTCTGATGAAGAAGTTGAGCAACAACCTGCAAAACCCGAACAAGATTCTGTGAAACAAGATTCTGCGAAACAAGAACCCACAACAACAACAACAACACAAGAGACTGTGAATCCTGAACATATCAAACAAGAAATTGATTATAACCAGCTTCCTTTAACTTTAGTACCTTCAAGAATGAAAAAACAAGCTTTGAAATTACTAGAATTTCTTAAGACAAGTCCCCACAAACTAGAGTGGAATGAAAAAGGAATAGTGTCTTTTAAAAATAAAAAAATACAGAACTCTAATATTGCAGACTTTTTTCATTTAATTTTTTCTCCAAACAAAAAAGTACCTATTAACGCACAGGGTGAATTGTTACAAGTTCTCAAAGAAATGCACGTACCTCAAAGTTTCATTAAAAATAAAAATTTGTTATCACATCCTATGTCAACGCCTAAAGTTCGAAAACAATCCCATGTAAACCCATTTTGGATTAGTCTTAAATAAAATTAATTTTTTATTATTTTCTGTCTCCTCATTCTTTCATTAAAATATGTAGACACGTGCAAGTTTGGACAAGACCTGAGAGGGGTCAGGTGGTGGGGATGAAGACATTCCTTGAATAGCTTTAGGGTATGTGGTAACAATTGGGTTCCCACAGTTGACCACACAGGTTGGTTGGAAGGTACCAGGTGCAGGTAGACGACATACCTTTAACAGTCTTAAGTTGTGTGGCAACTATTGATTTCCCGCGTTTGACGTCACAGGTTGGTCATTGGTTATTTTTGAACAATTGCGGGCGTGGGTTTGACGTCACGAGTTGAGGGGGTAACATTCATTCTGCCTCCTGTTCTCGGTTTTGTAAGTTGTATTTTTTCATCGTGCTAAACTTTATTTCAAAATGAGTATCCACTTTTATGAAAACGGTCTTAATGTTAGTTATTATCCTAACTTTATCGAGAAAGAAAAAGCTGATGGCTATTTTAATGAGTTGAAAACTTTACCGTTTTACACTCCCACCTTCAACATTTGGGGAAAAGATGTTATGTCGAAACGTCAGGTGTTAGCATTTGGCGACGAGGGCCTGGTGTATGCATTCAGCGGTGCTCAAATTGCTGCCCAACCTTGGATCCCAATCATGATGGAACTTAGAAATATCGTCGAAAAGCATGTTGGATGTGCCTACAACTATGTTTTATTAAATCTGTATCCGAACGGACAAAGTTACATTTCCCAACATAAAGATAACGAATTCAGTCTGGATGATACTTTCCCTATCGCAGTCCTCAGTTTTGGTGTACCAAGGAAAATTGAATTTAAAAAGCCAAACACACCTTCTACAGTGATTGAATTAGACAATGGGTCTTTATACACTATGGCTGAACCTTCGAATGAACTTTTCATTCACGGTATTGCTGTAGACCCTTCGATAAAGAATGCAAGAATAAGTCTTACTTTTCGTCATATTATTACTGTTTCTCGACCTTTGAAAAGACCTAGATTGGACTTAGAACAATCATCTCCTGATAATGGTGGACAGTCTTCTAGTGAAAAAAACGAACAATCGCCCTCTGATAATATTGGACAATCATCCTCTATTGAACTATTAGCTTCAAAATGTGATAACGAACTTTCTTGTGTTAAAAATGAACAATCTACTAGTGGTGAACTGTCTTGCGAAATTCCAAATAATGACTGGTTGGATAAATTTTTTCAACATAGGCAGAAATCAAATCCTATTCTAGGAGAATGGGATTTAGGTTGGTGTACATTCTTGCAAATCGTTTTGGAAAATGAAAAAAAATTAAGAGTGCACATTCGTAATTTTACAGAAATTAGTACTGGTGATCGTTTTCCTACAAAATTGGGTGTTATATTAACACCGATAACGTGGCTAGATTTCCAAAAAAATATATCTTCGTTTAAATTCAATTCTGTGAAGGATAGTTTTATATCAAACAACCAACTGTTAACAGCATTTGTGAATGAAGACATGTGTTTGTTGCAACAAATGTTTTACACAAATAATGCAGGTTTTAACTCAAGCCGAATGGTTTAAAATTGTTCAAAGATCAAATGAACAGATTGGTCGAATTGAAAAGTCAGATTTCACATCGCCTTATGGAAAGTGTTCTCGTGAAACAAATCCCAACTTTGATTTCAAACAAGAGAATTGAATGTGAGGAACATATGATTTTCGATGAAGCGCAAAACCATTATCTAACATCAATTTGTAGTGAAATTCAATCAAATATTAATACATTTTTCGAATGTAACGGGTGCGATTTGAATATAGATTGTCAGTTCGATCACGATTGTTTAATGTTAAACACTTATGACAAATATATCTTCTCTCAAGAATATCTTGCTACATTTGAATACTTTTAAAATTGTTCAAAACATTATTTCAAAACATTGTTTATGTAATTTCAATGAATCCTTTTTTAATAAGTTGACTATGCAATATGTCCAAACTTATTTTGAAAATTTTTTCTCAAATAATGTATAAATGGTTTGAATAAATCACTTTTTGTTTCAATATAAAATCCGTCTATGTTTTATTTCAAACTTATTTATTTAGATTCTATATGTATTTTATTTTCTAGGTAAAAAACTTATTTGAGAAAAGAAGAAAAAAATAAAAAAGAAATAAAACCTTATTTGATAAATAAAAAGAATATATTTAATCGGAAGAAAAAAATTACTTGAAAAACATTAATTTACAAAAAATATTTATATGTCTGAAAGAGTACAAATTATTAACTTATTTATTTTTTTCTTCTTTTCTCAAATAAGTTTTTTACCTAGAAAATAAAATACATAAAGAATCTTAATAAATAAAATCTTAATAAATAATTTTTTTCATTTTCCAAAACGATTTGCAAGAATGTACACCAACCTAAATCCCATTCTCCTAGAATAGGATTTGATTTCTGCCTATGTTGAAAAAATTTATCCAACCAGTCATTATTTGGAATTTTGCAAGACAGTTCACCACTAGTAGATTGTTCATTTTTAACACAAGAAAGTTCGTTATCACATTTTGAAGCTAATAGTTCAATAGAGGATGATTGTCCAATATTATCAGAGGGCGATTGTTCGTTTTTTTCACTAGAAGACTGTCCACCATTATCAGGAGATGATTGTTCTAAGTCCAATCTAGATCTTTTCAAAGGTCGAGAAACAGTAATAATATGACGAAAAGTAAGACTTATTCTTGCATTCTTTATCGAAGGGTCTACAGCAATACCGTGAGTGAAAAGTTCATTCGAAGGTTCAGCCATAGTGTATAAAGACCCATTGTCTAATTCAATCACTGTAGAAGGTGTGTTTGGCTTTTTAAATTCAATTTTCTTTGGTACACCAAAACTGAGGACTGCGATAGGGAAAGTATCATCCAGACTGAATTCGTTATCTTTATGTTGGGAAATGTAACTTTGTCCGTTCGGATACAGATTTAATAAAACATAGTTGTAGGCACATCCAACATGCTTTTCGACGATATTTCTAAGTTCCATCATGATTGGGATCCAAGGTTGGGCAGCAATTTGAGCACCGCTGAATGCATACACCAGGCCCTCGTCGCCAAATGCTAACACCTGACGTTTCGACATAACATCTTTTCCCCAAATGTTGAAGGTGGGAGTGTAAAACGGTAAAGTTTTCAACTCATTAAAATAGCCATCAGCTTTTTCTTTCTCGATAAAGTTAGGATAATAACTAACATTAAGACCGTTTTCATAAAAGTGGATACTCATTTTGAAATAAAGTTTAGCACGATGAAAAAATACAACTTACAAAAGCGAGAACAGGAGGCAGAATGAATGTTACCCCCTCAACTCGTGACGTCAAACCCACGCCCGCAATTGTTCAAAAATAACCAATGACCAACCTGTGACGTCAAACGCGGGAAATCAATAGTTGCCACACAACTTAAGACTGTTAAAGGTATGTCGTCTACCTGCACCTGGTACCTTCCAACCAACCTGTGTGGTCAACTGTGGGAACCCAATTGTTACCACATACCCTAAAGCTATTCAAGGAATGTCTTCATCCCCACCACCTGACCCCTCTCAGGTCTTGTCCAAACTTGCACGTGTCTACATATTTTAATGAAAGAATGAGGAGACAGAAAATAATAAAAAATTAATTTTATTTAAGATTATCCAAAATGGGTTTACATGGGATTGTTTTCGAACTTTAGGCGTTGACATAGGATGTGATAACAAATTTTTATTTTTAATGAAACTTTGAGGTACGTGCATTTCTTTGAGAACTTGTAACAATTCACCCTGTGCGTTAATAGGTACTTTTTTGTTTGGAGAAAAAATTAAATGAAAAAAGTCTGCAATATTAGAGTTCTGTATTTTTTTATTTTTAAAAGACACTATTCCTTTTTCATTCCACTCTAGTTTGTGGGGACTTGTCTTAAGAAATTCTAGTAATTTCAAAGCTTGTTTTTTCATTCTTGAAGGTACTAAAGTTAAAGGAAGCTGGTTATAATCAATTTCTTGTTTGATATGTTCAGGATTCACAGTCTCTTGTGTTGTTGTTGTTGTTGTGGGTTCTTGTTTCGCAGAATCTTGTTTCACAGAATCTTGTTCGGGTTTTGCAGGTTGTTGCTCAACTTCTTCATCAGAACGATGAATCCACGGTAGATTGTTTTCTTGTAAATTCATTTTTCTTTGCAATAATTCATAATAGCGTTGCACTTTTTCATAATCTGGTAAGGAACTGTTTAATATTTTTAGCAAAGCTTTATCCAATTCACTTAGCTGTTTTTGAGAAGGTGTGTGTTTGTTCAACACCTCTTCAGGTACCAAAGCAAATTTTTTAGCGAATTCCATGGAAGAGTGTGCCGATGGCTGATATGGCAGCGGGGATTAAAATGTTTAAAAATCCACCTTGTTGAACAATCAGTTTCTTTTTAGTGAATAAGGATCCTTTTTTCGTTCCAATCTTTCTAAGAGTCGATTTATATTTCGCCAACGATCGTTTCTGAGTAGTAGGAAGAGGCACGTTTCCTTTTAAAACATTCAACGTACACTCGCAGATAGCTTTAACAGTACGATTAGGTAATTTTTTAAGAAAATGTTTACGTAATTTATTGGGACATGAGTGAATCAATTCCAGGTCTCTAAGTTGTTCTCTTGACAAAGTTATGTTAGCAACTAACTCTTCACACACACTATTACTTTATTTATACTTGTATAAAAACTGAATTTGATTGGGTAGAATTTGTGTTCGCAATCTCATATCTTCATCCGTTTCCTTTTTTAAATCGATAAACAAGTATGAGAAGGGTTTCTTTGTAGCATCTTCATACACTTCTTGAAAAAATTTAGATTTTTTAGGGTACAACTGCCTACCCAAATGCATAATTTGGCTCATGTCGCGACGATTTTTAAACAGAAAAATGTACTGAGCATTTAAAGACACTGTTCTAATTTCACTCCCTTTTTGAAAAAAATTTTGGGTTAAAAAAACAACACTTAGATTTAAATGGTGACTACCTTTCGTGAATAACGAAGTCAAACGTTTATCGTTACTGCATTCGGTCATTAAATCATCTATCACAAACAAAGTATTACCATTCAAATAATCTTTATAATTTGATGAGAAACCTTCTACAAAAGTAACATTAGGTATTTCATTATATAAAGTTTGATAAATACCATAAAACCAAACCCCTTTGTCGATGGTAGGATGAAACATTTGTTCTTTAAAATGTAACAAATCTCTCATAAAAAAAGACTTGCCACATCCCGTAGGACCGGCAAGAATCATAGTGCAAGGATGTTGTAGACGTGGAAACTCCATGATAAATGAACAGAGACACAAAATGTATACAGTTTAAATAAGTGTTTATTGATAAAAATTAGCATACACACGAAATCTTTTGGCAACAAAATTATAGACTCGATGGTCGTTACAGATATTCTTGGTTACAAACATAGACAAAAATTCTTTCAGGGTTTTTCCCCTACATCTACAATATAGATAATAAACACAAAATTGGCCACAAACGGCGGTTATAGCACTCTGAAGCATCAGAGGATTATAGTTCACATGTGAAAATCGAGATGCAAAGTTCAAGATAGGTCCTTTAAAATAACTGGGGTCGTTTCCATACGAATCAAAGAATTCCACTTCATCATCAGATTGTATGAAAAAGGCTAACCAGTGAGTTCCAGGTTCAGACGAGTCATCTGTGTTACATACAAGGCAAGCTGGATAACGCACGACCACCTCGGGTAGATGATCACTTGGGAAAACATCTAAAAAATATTTTTTCGTAATTGTATCACTGGATAAAATATTCTTGATTTGCAGAGAATCCATTTTCATTAATTGGCAAAGTCACATAAAACGTGTCGAGACTTGGTAATTTCAATAATGTTTTCAAATTCTGCATACACAAACACAGAAATGGTGGATTGTAAAGCTGCGGAGAATTTTATCTCAATTCTAAAATTTCCTTGTTGTTGTAAGTTGAGGTGGGGACCGTCACACAAATCAGGACTTAGATCGAAAGCATACAAAGTATGACCATTCACGAAATCTTCTCGTGAAATATAATTTCCAGCATCACGATTGAAACCAGAGAATAATCGATGATAAGCTCTTATATAGTTTTTATCCTCGAAATTCAATTCCAAAGGTTTGCTAGGAACAGGTTGACCGTCCATATACACGCTTAAAAAGTTAACATTGTAGTGATGAAAGTAAAAAGGGTTTAATTCATATTTACCACTCATGGCGGCATTATCTAACAATCCAATTATGACACGTTTTGGCATAGCACCCAAAAGAACATTATCTTGCATAAAAGACATACTTCCCGCAGGTATTGTATAAGTCTTGCATAGAACTCGATCGATGGGGTATTTTGCAGAATTTTTTTCCAAAGCTTTAGCATGTCCTAATAAAACTGCTGGATTCACTTTCACTTTGCGAATAAACAGCGAGGCATGTTCTAACACGACGTTATATTTCTTTTCCTGACCAGTCACTTGCTTTGCCATTAAACAAAACTGGGGAGTGCTTCGAATCATTTTAATTTTCAAATCCACCATATTCAGTAAAAGTCGATTCTGTTGAAAAATGTCACAGTGTAAAGGACCGATCATATCTAAAATTTTACTCGTCTTGGTGAGTTCATGTCTTTTTACCAATCCAGGGTTTTGGGGAGTAGCTTGTGTGGGATCGGATACAGTTAAATTTTCATCTTTGTAAAAACATTCACAGGTTAGTAAACTTTTTTTAGCATCTTCACCGAAATTCAACAAAGTTTCAATGTAGGAACGGTATGGATAAGTGTTACTCGAAGAAGATATTAATCTTTCGTTCAGACTCACATCGATTTGAGAAAACAATGCGTGAAAAAATAAATTAACAGGTGCAACAGGTTCTTTATCAGCCAGAGCAGTTCCGTCAGCATTCACAATTTTCACTTTTAGGTACATGTGCGAGGAGGATAAATCTATGTATTCTTCGCCATTACCCGTGATGTTAAATTCCACAGGTCCCCCATCACGAATATTCGCGAGAGGATGAAATTCGACGAAATGTCCTTTTTCAATAGCTATCTGTGTAGGTGGTATCAAAAACAAGTCCAGTTCAGATTTGACACAGGCGGGGGAATCTTTATGAATGAGACCCGACATGATTAAGCAAAAATATCGTGTGTCTTCGCTCTCTTCACTTTAGGACGAATGATGGTTTTATTAGATCGCTTTCTCTTTTTATAGCGTTGTCCTGAACCAATCATTGTTTTCATTTTTGTAGCAGCTTTGTCAGTTAAATTTTTTCCAGCTTCTTTCAACCGACGTTTAGCAACATTTTTTATATCTTCACCTCGTGACAGGTCATTCAACACATCTACACCCGTATGAAACAATTGTTTACCAACCGCTTTCGCACCTGATTTAAAAAGGGGTACTGCAGCTCGAAAAAGAGATCGAAACAGTCCACCTAATCCATATCCTTTTTGTAAGTAGAACCTTGGTAGTAGTTCAAACCACTACCTGACTGGTGAATGTAATAATCTTCAAAAGATTTCGCACAACACTTGTAAGGAACAAACATTATGAGAGGTACTTTTGTCTAAAATGAAGTTTCACGATCAACTGTCCACGCTCGAATGACACCAATCGTCCTGTGTGTGTCCTTATAACAGTTTCAATTGTTTGAAAGTTTTTCCTTGAAAGAGGGACATAGTGTGGTCTGTCAAACATTTCGTGAATCATATCACCATCTTTACCTTTCACAGTAATTACTCTAAGCAAAGGGGATACTATATGACCAACGATCTGAGGTTCTGCTATATCCGAATATATGTAAAGTAATTTTAAATCGAAATTCGGGTCAGCTTCTTTAATCCCTTCAAAGTATTTAAAAGGACTATCACGTATAGGGTCCTCATTGTTAGCCAATTCGATAGGATAAAAGCCTAAAGTTTCGGCGAGTCCTGGTAATAACTTTATTCTAGCTGTTGGTTTTAATCCAATTTTCACTTTTCTAGTATGTTTGTTGTAGCTTATCTGAATTAAACCGTTGAAGTCTTGATAGTTCATCCATTTAATAATGTCTGAAGGGCTTTCAAAAAATCCGAAGGGGATTTTAGTTCTTTTCATCGTTCCAATACCTGCATCATATTCGTATTCATTCCCCCCGTCAAATATATTACTCCACATATGTGGATAAATCAACTCCACAAGTCCGACCTCCCATTCACCTTTCAGATCAAGAGGGGAAGGTAATCTCGTAATAAAATGTGAAATTTTATTTTCTGGGTAAAATTTCAAAGAACTGTCCGAAGGTAGCGTCACGTAGAAAGACATGTTGGTGAATGACTCTCAAAAGAAATGTCGTTTCAATTTATAAATGAAATAAATTAGAAGCCAGTATCCATTGGTCGAATTTAGAAGGATAACCTTTATATTTCACTTTATACTCTAATCGCCCTTTTCTCATTCGCTTTTTTAAGATTTTTTCGATAGCAAAGTTCTCTTTAGGTTGAACTTTTTGAAGTTCTTCTGCGTAAAATGTCCCTAAGATAGGTTCATTCATCAAATCCTTGATCCGGTAGACGGGCGGTTCCCTTGGCACGCACTCGGTCACGACGAAGTGTTCTTCCGTCCAATTAGTTTCGTATCCTTTTTCAAAGGTTAATTTTTGTTTGGATACTCGAACCGTATCTCCCGGTTTAAACACGCAAGACTTCCTCTTTTCATTCCCCATATCCCCGTACAGAGTAAACCACACCTCGCTTTCATTTTCCGGAGTTACTTCGGCGGGCGCTCTTTTAATACTCGAATGATAAGTATGGTTATAACTATAAAGTAATTGATCTAACACGTCTATGTAGCGGTAAGTACGACGACTGGTAAAATATTTCCACATTTTAGTTTTTAAAGTACGGTTAAATCGTTCTACTACGGACGCTTTCGTGTTGTTAAAAGTACTGAAAAATTTCACACTTTCCTCTTTGAGAAATTTTTGAAACTTGTTATTCAAAAACTCCCTTCCTGCATCCGTATTCAAACAGTTGGGTTTTCGTTCAGAGAAATTTTTTTTAAAAGCTTTCACAATCTCTTCACCTTTTTTAGATTTCAGAGGGATCGACCACGCTCGTTTTGAGAGGATGTCTATACAAGTTAAAATGTAGCGAAATCCATCGTTAAACTTTTGAAGAGACGTCAGATCAGCTAAATCTGCTTGCCACTGTTGATCAATTCTGGATACTATGACACGGTTCGTGGGGAATTTTTTTCGAATCAGTTTGTGAAGTGAATATGCATCTATTCCTTGTAACCATTCTCGAATTTTTTCTTTGATAACTTGCCGCGGACAGCACGGTGTAAGGCATCTACACCTCCAAAACTTGCAGCCGCTTTCGGGTCTCGATAAGTTTCCTCCATGGCAGCACGTATGTGAAGACATCACATTGAAAAGGATAAATTTCCCGTATCGTTTAAATTTAAAATAAAATCAACGTTAAACTTCCCACCTTCAGAAAAAATATAAAGAATCGAAAAGACAACACACATCACAAAATAAATGCAGAACACGAAAATCCCTTCCTCTCGGGACGGTAACATGACGAACACTAAATGATATTCAATCGAAAAATTCATATTTATATCTAAGATACAGTCATCAGGCTATATTTCCATAGGTCCGTGGTTTCGCGCTCGAAAACTACTGTCTTATGGAAATATTTTTACTGCAAGGTGCCGGGTTCGAACCCCAGTCAAACCTCTCTATTTCTTTCATAGTATATTCGCATTCTTAAATTCGTATATTTTATTCATTCCTTATTTTCAAATTTTTAAATTTTTAATTAATTTCTTAATTAATTTCTTAATTAATTTCTTAATTACCCTCCTAATTAATTTCCTAATGACTCACAAACAATATCCTCCTTTTTTCATTCTACGACAAAACATCGCTTTAAAACCATCATCACCTTTTACAATAAATCACTCATTAAATTTTTTAATTAAATTTCCTCATTAATACCCTCATCATCTTTTACAATTAAGTTAGAGGACGTCTCAAAGTCAATACCAACCTATCTAGACCCCTCAGGGGGTGGTGCGGCACCCGCACGACTTGCCGGTGCACCGGTGCACCGGTGCACCCGCCTCCTTAGCCAGAACCGGCCTTTTCTATCTACTATTATTCCCCAAAAACCAAAATTGTAGTAATTTTTACCTTTTAGTACACCTTGTTACCCTCCATTTTGGTACATAGAAAAACATTCTGACACTGACAATCTAGAAAACAAATTACGGCTCTAGAAAAAATTGTTTCATGTCATCTTTATAAATTCTAGTTCCCTTTGCTATAGAGTTCTAAAATCTCTCATTAGAATTAAAGCTTTTTCCTATATATTACCGTGGTCAAATTTTATTTTTTAAATCTTTGAACACATATAATTTTTCTTATCTATCTATCTATCTATATAAATATATATCGTCATTTATTGTAAGATAAATTGTTCTTAAAACATCTGTTTAATAAATCAATGATATAATGCTAATCATTTATCCTTTTCTAAAATATATATATATATCAACGATAACCCCCCCCCCCGAAAAAAATAAAAAATAAAAGTAGTAATTTTTACTTTTTAGCACACCTTGTTACCCTTCATTTGGTACATAGGAAAACATTCTGACACTGACAATCTAGAAAACAAATTACGGCTCTAGAAAAAATTGTTTCATGTCATCTTTATAAATTCTAGTTCCCTTTGCTATAGAGTTCTAAAATCTCTCATTAGAATTAAAGCATTTTCCTATATATTAATGTGGTCAAACTTTATTTTTTAAATCTTTGAACAGATATAATTTTTCTTATCTATCTATCTATCTATCTATATAAATATATATCGTCATTTATTGTAAGATAAATTGTTCTTAAAACATCTGTTTAATAAATCAATGATATAATGCTAATCATTTATCCTTTTCTAAAATATATATATATATATATCAACGATAACCCCCCTCCCCCGAAAAAAAAATAAAAGTAGTAATTTTTACTTTTTAGTACACCTTGTTACCATTTATTTGGTACATAGGAAAAAAATTCTGACACTGACAATCTAGAAAACAAATTATGACTCTAGATTTTTTTTTTTTTTTTTCATGTCATCTTTATAAATTCTAGTTCCCTTTGCTAAAGAGTTCTAAAATCTCTCATTAGAATTAAAAAGAGTTTTTCTATATTAACGTGAACAAACTTATTTAAAAATCTTTGGAAAAAAAAGGAGGGGGGGGGGGGGAGGGAACACAAGAGGCGAGTTTGATCAATTTTAGAAATTAAGAGATAGTTTCTGGCAATTCAAATGATTCATAATATAATGTACCATTTCACCATCTGTAAAGTACATACTAGAAATTCTCTATCATTTCGTCCATTCAGTTTATTTGTTTATAATACATTATTCGCATAACTCGGAAATATATATTTCTATTTAAGGGTATGAATAGAGGAAAAATTATATATATTTATATTTTATATTTATCTATACATTTACAGTGCAAAAAATTAACAAAATGCCGATTTTTATTTTTATTTATTTTTTCTTAAAATATACATTGACTTTCCTATCCTGTCCTATGATATTTCCTATGATATATCCTGATCCTATGATTTTCTTATGATATATCCTGACAAAGTTTGGTATGAAGATACGAGATCTATACGTTTATCGATTTTTTTTAGTCCTCTTAAAATAGCTATGTTTTTCAATGTAAATTGTTTCAGGCTTTAGTTTTTCTTATTTGTGTTTTTATAGATATAATTGTTCCAGAAAGATATAACATATATTAGATTTAAACCATTTCGTGTATATGGAAACATTATATCTACATTTAGAAAGTCTTTATTAATCAACCTTAATTAATTTAGAAAGTTTGGAGTGGAAGGATGATTTTTTATACCAACTATGTGAAAAATGCCTAGCTGGTTATCACCCAGGGTAGCTCAGTGGTAGAGCATCCGCGCGTCAAGCGGAAGACCCGGGTTCGATTCCCGGCTCTGGTATTTTTCACATAGTTGGTATAAAAAATCATCCTTCCACTCCAAATTTTGTAGATTTTAATTTCTGCCAAAATATCTGCACTTTATTTTTTAAATTATTATTCCTTATGGATGTTTAAAATCTTCTTTTTGTGAAACCATTTCACCATTTATTCTCTTACATATTTTCATATAAACATTTTTTGTTGTTAATTGTTTAAATTTATGAATTTATTTCTTATTACTTTCAGTGATATGTATGAAAAGGCGCTATGAATATTGCACTATCCCTCTTTCATAGTGTATCATTCTTTTAAATTCTATTTTTTCTGAATAATACAGTCGGCCCGCTTAAATGAATATCTACGGTTCCAACTTATTAATTCAATTAAGCGGGGAATTCGATTATGCGGGTAAGACTAGGAAAGCAATTATATGCCTTACTATTAGCAATTTTATGCTTACATGAAATTATAAATGATCCGTGAGCACGATACTTCTTTCTTATTTAAATATTTAACCAAACTTTTACTAAGTTAAAATGTAATTTATAAATGAAATAAATGCTGAAATAAATACAAAATAAATAAAGTATATCTGAAATTTTATTTCTTCAGGAAACACCCCCCCCTCCCAAAAAAAAAAAAAAAAAAAAAAAAAAAACAGTTATGATTTATTGCTTCGACATAGACATAACTAAATATCATTCGATTTCTTTTTCTGAAGTATAGAGCAGGTTAAGTATTTTTGTAACTTTATTTATTGTTGGAAGAGGAACTGCTTGTTCTTGTTTATCACTTTCATTTAAAGATTATATTGGAAGATTAATGTCTTAATCTCTTTCTGTTTCTTCATCTTTATCCACATCTATGAAATCATAAAGTTTTCTTTCAATCATCTTAAAACTTTTAAAATCTGTGATTTCTGAATCCTGGAAATCATTTCATCCTTTCTAATTTCATCACCAGCTGCTGATTTTATAATTTTAGCTTTTTTTAAAGAATTCTTTATCTTCTCAGCAGGAATATTTTCCGATGCTTACTTTAAAAATGAATGAGAATCAAAAGGTTTATTTTTTTACGTACTCCTTGCAAATGGCTCAATGCAAAAATCCTTTGATTATTTAAGTTTTTTTTTTTTTTTGTAGGAATGAGAGGAAAAATTTGATAAGAAATAGTGGAAATTTATTTTAAAAACTTTCAGTGTTTATGCGATCAAGCGGGGTGGCGTTGTAAAAAATATTTCTTAAAACAAGAAAATTTAACATTATTTCTATGAAAAAAAAAAAAAAAATGGTTCCATAGCTTTATATTTTTATAAGCGGGGTATTCAATTATCCGTTACCCGATTAAGTGTTGATATCGTAAACGCCGCACATATAAACGCAGCAGTAAAGCAAATGTTGATATTTTAAGTTAGTGAAAAATATTGTAAATTGATAAGTAGATATATATTGTAAATAGATTCATTGAAAATTAGATAGAAACTTCTCTAAATGTCCACCTTTTCTCAAATATCACCTCTTTTTACGGCCAGTTTTTAAAGGTCTCGAAATCTTTCTTGTTTAACTTAATACTAATGTACCTCCATTAAAGGCCTATGTAAAAAATGCATACTTCTATAAATTGTCACATTTTGCGAGAGTAGATTTTTACCCTTAATAGGAACTTGGTCATTGTGCATTATACAATTTACGTAATGTCTATGCGTGTAATAATAGTGTTTATGTAGAGAAAATAAGCGAATAATAAGATTTCATATATCTTAATATACATACTTAGAGATTAAGTTCAAATTTTAAAAAGTAAATTTTGTGTCGTACCATTCTTTCACTAATAAATTTATATGCAATTGCTTTTAAATAAGCAAGCTGACTTTAGAATTGAGTATCTCTCTCTCTCTCTCTTGATTGCGGAATTACTGGGGAAAAAAAAAAAGAAAGAAAGAAAGAAAGAAAGAAAGAAAAACGCCACGGCATTTTTTTTTTTTTTTTTTTTTTTTTTTTTAGAAATTTAATCCAATTTATAGAGAAAGAACCCTTCAAAGAACATCATATATAAAAATTGCAAAAAAGTTAGAAATTGTAAAAAAAGAAGAGTCTAAATTTTTTAAATATTATTATTATTTTAATTGTATCACACTGAGAAAAAAAAAATATACCGCCTTCATCTGGAATGAATCTGTGACCATTTTCTAAATCCCTAAACTAGAAATACAGATTTCCGAGCTATGCGTATAAGGCACGCCAGTAAACTGAATAGATGAAATGATCAAGAATTTCTAGTCTACGCATTTCTAAATGGTGAAACATATTCTGAATCTTTTGTATTACGAAAAATTCTCTCTTGATTTTCTAGAATTGGGTAATAAACCAAGATTATAGTTGCTGAAACCCGCCTCTTGCATTCTCATTTATTTGCAGAGCTTATAACTTTGCCCTCTATAATACAGGGAAATGCTCTAGAATTCTAATAGAGGTTTCTAGAACTCACTTACAAAGGAGACTAGAATTTATAAGGATGACATGGAATGGAACTATTTTTTCTAGAACCACAATTTAGATTCTAGATGTCAGTTACAGAATTTTTTTTCAGTGCCTTTATATTTAATAAAATTATTTAATTGAAAAAAAAAAAAAAAAAAAAAAAATTAGTAATTAAAAAAAAGAATATTGCGAAGTTCTTAAAAAATATAAATAAATAAATAAATAAATAAATAAAATAAAATAAAAAGAATGTTCTAAAGAAGCCGAGTTTCTTTAAACCACGCGTAGAAACTCACATATAGTATGACATGGTGTGCATAAATACATTTCAACAATATAACAATAAAAATTGTTAAAGTAGAAGAATACAGTAAAAATAACTGACCACACCCGAAAAAATTTCAAACGTTAGAAACCAACCCATGTAATCATCAAAGGGTGTTTCTAAAAAGAATTCAAGGTACAACATAACTTTGATAACGTGTTATACAAAGAAAGAAAATTCAAAGATCAAAAGAAAAAAAATTACGTTACACGCACGCGTGTAGAGAATATAAAGAATAAAAACATTTAAATCTAGAAAGAGGTTTTAAAATTCAGTCAAACAACCGAAGATATTCTAAGAAATTAGAATAAGTAAGACAAAACTTCGAAATAAGATAAAATAATTATAATGTAGGTCAGAGCTTTTTTTCTTTGTTATATTTCATAATATTGCAAGCGACATTAAAATTACAAAGACAGAGTTCTTTTACAAGAAATTAAATTGAAAATAAATAAATAAATAAAAATAAATAAAAAATAAAATAAATAAATAAATAAATAAATAAATAAATAAATAATAATAATACTGAAAATAATAATTCTCCCTCTCTTTATACATTCCGCAAATTTCTCTGTCTCTCACACACACACTCACAAACAAACACACAGTCACGTACGCACACGCACATATACACAAATAAACATGCACACACATACACTATTTATTTATTTATTTTATTGAATTTTCATATGAATAAAAACTTAACTTGATTATTTTATTGGCTTTGAAATTGCTTCGAAAATCAATAATGTAACATCAACACTTGTAAGAATTTATTTTTAAAGAGTAACTAGATATTTTTAAAATAGAGTTTAACCCGTTATTTTCCAAAACTAATTTTCTCTTAATTAATAGATTTTACATGCTTTACTAAAGAATATTAAAAAATTACAACAAATTTCAAGCACATGTGTATATTATAACAGATCGTACTATTTTTGGGACAGTGGCAAAATGCAATGAGTAAAATATTGTCTGAAACAATGAAAAATGTAACGTCCCAAAAAAGCGACAATGATAAATAATGGGTTGAAAGATCACCTTATATATATATATATATATATGTATATATATATTAATGAACAATGATTACTGAGTTGCATGAAATTTAAATTTTATAATCTATTTAAAAAAAAAAAAAAAATCTACCATCCTTGCCTACAACTTTATTCATACAAAATTTATCATTATAGAAAATTAAATCAATTGGAAATCAAAATTGATTTTTTTACAACAGATTTTTATAGTTTCGCATACAATAGCTAATTTTTTCCTCTACAAATATGGGAATGTACTTCACAATTTATGAGTCATACATAATTTTATTGCTTGTGTGTACGCACTTTTCAAAAGATGGAACTATAACTATATCCTGCAATACTGGAAAGTGTTTACCACTATTTTATTCCCAAAGGCCAATTAAAAAGGTGAGAACACTTTTATCGCAGATTGAAAATTGAAATCAGTAGCCTGTGGGAGCTATTGATAAATATAGGGCTCAAAATGAGAATAGCTCAAAATGACCCTTTGTTTATCCTAACCTTCGTATAAAAACTTGATTACACTAAAAAATTTTAGCAATTTTAGAACATTTTGAAATATTTGTTTGAAAATTTTAAATAGATTCTTGCTTTATTTTATTTGAATATTTAGTAGCATTTTCTATCAGAAAATTCCATCTTAGAGAATTTTTTCTTTGCTAGTTATCTTGTAGATTTCCCGGACAACAAATTCATAACAATTTTTGTCAATTTCTTTCTTGGTTTGAAACATTATACAATTTTACAGAAATAATACGTTAATATCTAAGTTTTTTATGTGAACTGAAATAATCAAGAAGTGGTGATAAAATTTTGTGTTAAAACATTATGTAGTGTTTTTTTTCTTTTACTTTAACCCTCTCAGGGGTAAGCAAATTTTCTTCATTTAAAATCACTAGCCACCAGAAATCACCAACAATATTTAAAGACAAGAAATAAATGAAGTTATTCGTGTAAGCTATAAAAGAAAAAATTTATAAAAAAAATTCCGGAGACAGTTTTTGCAATTTTGAATTAAAATTTGTAGTTGCACTATGCAACCACCGCCCCTGAAAGTTTTTATTCATTGAGTCAATAGGAAAATTTTCAATATTTTACATTATATGACTGTAAAACGTCGTATTCTTTTTATCAAGGCTTCACACCAATCAGATGCACCCATTCTTCCTTCCCATGTTATCCTATGGGATTTCTGTTGCTTCGTTTTATAAGGATATCTTTTACAAAAGTGAAATTTTTACGAATTCTGTTTTTTGAATCTCACTCTTTGAACATGTCGCCTTTTAACTTAGGAAGATATTTTTTTGAAAAAATAAATGTAGTATAAATGTTTTATTCACTGAGAAAAAAATATATATCTACCGCCTTCATCTAGAATGCATAAGTGGTCATTTTCTAAACTCCTTAACTAGAAATATAGATTTCCGAGCTATGCGCATAAGTGACGCCAATAAGCTGAATAGACGAAATGATCGAGAATTTCAAGTCTATACATTTCTAGATGGTAAAATAATATTCTGAATCTTTTGTATTGCGAGAAATTCTCGCTTGATTTTCTAGAATTGGGTTATAAGCTAAGATTCTAGTTGCTGAAACCCGCTTTTCTGTATTCGCATTTATTTGCAGAGATTTTTAAATAACTTTGCCCTTGAGAATATAGTCAAACGATCTAGAATTCGAATAAGGGTTTCTAGAACTCGCTTTCAAAGGGGACTAGAATTTATAAGGATGACATCGAACTATTTTTTCTAGAGCCACAATTTAGATTCTAGAATTCAGTTACAGAATTTTTTCTCAGTGTGCCCTAAAGTTCCATATCAACTTGTTACATATGTAAAATACATACATATAGTATAAAAAATTATGTGTTAAAAAAAAAAAAAAAAAAAAAAAAAAAAATTGCGATTCTCAAATTTATTCAGTTTATTAACACCAAAAATTATTTATTGTTATTCAACAATAATATGTCCTTCCTAACAATTACAGAACAATTGATTGCTGAAAAGGTATTCTTGGAGTCATCAAAGAAAGTGAAATATATAATAACATGCGTCAAAATTTCTAGTATGTTATTTGGACATTTATGTACAGTAACATATAACTAGAAAAATATGCTAATCTGTTTTAACAATCCCTGATTTGCATTATCATGCTTAAATATCTGCACGAAACAAAGACCTTTGAAAATTATACAGTGATACTACTGATGAATGAGTACAATAAAATATCTGTCATCGTAAAAATCAGTCAGCTAAAAAATGAAGGTTTATGATTTGATAGAAATTAATTGAAAATTAAATGATCACTTATTTTATTTTACTTTCATGCAAGATTTTTGAAAGTGAAATTTTGTTTATCATTGTTTGACTGTTAATCAATTTACTTTTCCATTTTAAACCAAGTGAGAAACTGATAACCAAACTTTCCATGATAATATAAATAATTGGGTATTTTTAAAAATTCGTTTGAAAGAGGAAAGATATGCCTCAACTAAAGAAAAAAAAAAAAGTTTATTTTATAATGTCTCGCAATAACTGTGATGAATAAACTTTCCCATTGCAATTCAGTTCAATTTCAGTTGTAAATTCCGCAAGTTATACGAGATTAAAATCAAATAGGGTAGTGTTCCAGTGGTTGATACCTTTAGAGTTATTTCTCATGTTTTTAAAGTTTTAGTCATCAGAAACAATTTCTGGAAATCTTAAGTTAATGTATCTGGCATGAAAGACTTTCAGAGCCACATATATGTTAATAATTGATAATACAGTGAAACCTCTCAAGTTGGACACCCCTATAAGTTGGACACCCCTCTAAGTTGGACACTTTTTCTCGGAACTGAATGTATCCATAGGATTAACATTATGTCCAACCTTTATAAGTTGGACACCCCACTAACTTGAAAGTTGGACATTGAAATACTGTCCTAAGTTGGACAATTTTACCCGATGAGACAGGAAAAAAAAAAGGAATAAAACTTCCATTTTCTCCCTCTTTTTTTAGAAATTTTACTTACACCTTGTAAAAATAGCTGTAAAAATCTTAAAAGAAAAAAAAAAAAAAAAAAAAAAAAAATATTCACTTCTGTTTTATCTTATAAAGAAAATTTCTTTTCTTCAGTTGAAACATTCACAAATTACTGTAATTTAGTGCATAATGCAAGAGTCTTTCTTTTTTATTGAATTGCATGAATTATCCTTGCTATTTTCTTTTGAAAATATTCCACAGAGAGCCTACAGGCATGCTTTGACTTAGACTGCTTTAAAATAGGCTTTAGAAAATACGTTTTGGTTGGTAGGGTTCCTCTTCATTTGTACATTTTATTTTTCCTACCAAATTTAACTTGAGTGTATAATTGCACTAAACTTAATATGGGAGAGATCTATAGTGAAAAACGATGCTGATTCAGTTTGGATGCATATCAGCTGACAGGTGTTGCTGCTATGATGCATATTTTCCTGTTCGCCGGAAAACCATATCCCAGTTTCTATAGTGAATAAATTCACCAAACTTCATATGTGAGATGGTCGTTATGAAAATAAATGTTAGCTTAATTTTGGTGTGGATCAGCATACAGGTGGTGCTAGTTTTACTCACCTTCTCCGATTTTCCATGTGACTATCTCAACGTCTATTGGATAAAATTGTACCAAAATGCATATGCAAAATCTTTATTGTGAGAAGCTGCATTGATTAAATTTTCGTTCATATTAACTGGTAGGTGGCGCTGTTATATCAAAAATTATCGAAGAATGTATTATAATAACCACAACACAACAGTTTAAATTTAAATTTTAAATTGACAAATTAATTATTTTTTGTATATAAGTCGTGAATACGTAATTGTGTTATATTTAGATGTGATTAAAAGTTAAAAATCATGTATAGATACAGTTTAATTACATCAAAAAAGTAAGCACCCCTATAAGTTGGACACTTTTTCTTGGAACCGTAGGTGTCCAACTTAGAGAGGTTTTACTGTAATTATTATTTTTTATGAATTTTTATTTCTCACTCACTCAATGTTACAGTAATTGACACTGCCAGTTTTTCATTTTACCAGTAATTAACATTATATACTCCAGTATTTGACGCGGCTAGTGTTTCATTTTATCAGTTATTGGCACAATATGCTTCAGTGTTTACATACAATGTTACAATTTTTATACTATGTAAAGCATGTGCTTTTTTTTCTTATTCATTAGTCATTTCGTGAAAGATGTCAATTACTAGAGCCTGTTAATCACTGAAGCACCTACCCTACAACTGATAAAACTTTTGCTTGCAATTTTGACTGTGATATAGTCATATGCATTATGTTCTACCTCAAAACTGTACACATGAATTTCCAGTCGTATGTGTTCTTCTTTAAAATTGAATTTTTAACATGTTTAATTGGTTTAGAGTATGCAAGTACTATTACCTTTTCCCAGTTTTCCGTTCTTAACATCATGTCTTCATAGTTAGGAATAATCAATAATATAACAGACTGTTCTGTATGAAATCTACATACTTAGTTTAAAATATTCAACGTATAATTCGACATAATGAGGGAAATATGCTAATTTGTTTTAACAATCAACGGCATGTGTACAACATAACGTCAAAATATTTAAATGTAAAACAAACTTTAATGGTTGGCTACTAGAAATTTTATAACGTTTAAAAATATAAAATCCAAAATTCCCATATTTACTTTTTTATTTGCTGAAAGTAACTCTAAACATTCAAATAAATAAATAAATAAAGCCTTTTTTTTTTTTTTTTTTTTTTTTTTTTTAATATTATTAATGATTGATTTATTTATTTTAAGTTTTTAAGAAGTTAGCCTCACAAGTGCCCGAGGGTTCTTGTGAGGGGTACTAATCTAGTACACGGGAGGTGCTAGATTCTAGCCCTGGCCCCAATCGTTGGCCTAGCCGTTTGGAGTTTTCTGTGGGTTTCGCCGAAACTCCCGTAAGTACGTATTAAGATACTTTAGAAAGATCATCTAAGGAGGGCATTCTTCACAGGCCTTACTTAGACATTACAAAAATTATTATTATTATTATTATTATTTTACGATTTTAACAAATTTGTTGATAAAAATGGTACATTTTCTAATAAAAACACATTATTATTTATTAAACGATGGTAACGCAAACATTACAGAAGAGAAAAGAATATATTAATACAGTATTTATAAAAGAAGAAAAAATGCCAATAACTATTGCCTTGAAATTATTGTTAATACTTTTATATATAATAACTGTAATTAAATTATTGTTAACAACAGTAATTAGAATTTAAGCATGCATGAAATTTAACCCGCCAGTACACTGGTTGGGTCTGTGAGACCCATTTTATTTATTAGAATGCAATGTAAGAGAAACATTTTATATGTTCTGAGAAAAAAAATTTATAATAAACGTTAAATTTTATACTTCGTATTTTTATTGTGTGATTTTATTTTGTGGGTGTTATATTGTAACCATTCAAATATTGAAAAAAAAAAAAAAAAATGTGTCTTTTCCTCACCCGTGCCCTGGCGGGTTAAATCATCTAAAATGGTGGAAAAACTTAAAAAAAAAAAAAAAAAAGTTCATTTTTTTTTGAATATCAAAATTTCACAAAACATTAAGAAAAATAAAACGTTTGTAAAGATTTATAAATTTAACAAAACATTAAGAAAAGTAAAACATTTGTAAAGAGTTATAAATGAGAGCATTTCCATCTATATGCAACATTGTTTCACAGTCCACTTATTCATAAATTTCTTTGTATTTAGAATGAATTTAATGATACATTAAAGAATCTTTCCAGTTATATTTTTTGACGTAATTTCAAATTGTATCATCCTCACATATGGAATTTCTCACATATGTTTTGTTAAATCTTTATAGCTATAGAATTTGTCAAAGAAAATCTTTTGGCATATTGCCACCATCAACAATTGCGTGAAGTGAATCAAGAAGAACGGAAAATCCAATGAACATGAATACTGGGATAAGCATAAGTACATTTTGAATTGTATGCTTAATTTAATATAAGATAGTGTTTGGAAAAATCAGCCATGAACATAACAAGGTGAGTTTTCTGAAACATATGCAAAAGGATACCAATAAGCATTTTTTGCTTTCTGTTGGAGAATTTAAGTTAAGAAAAGGAAGAATAAAATATTTGATAGAATATGGAATGCTAATTATGTAAAGGTGGCAAAATAATTCTTTTGTTTGATCGAATTCCTTTCAACAAAGAAAGTTTTTATTCTAATTGTTAAACTAATTTTACATTTTAAATTTTTTTTTTTTTCTCCTAATGTATACCTAAAGACCTGGAACATCTTTTACAGACAGCCAAGTTTATATGACTTTTCTGTAACTTTAAATATTTAATACACTTTTATGTTCTTTTTTTTTTTTTTTTTTTAGCAGTGCGAAAATTTCCTTTTTATTTATTTATTTATTTTTAAGATTCATTTATTAATCGAAAATTCATAAAATTATTAGGAATCGTTATTGAAATGACGTTTAATCGAGCTTTTTTCGTTTTCCTGCGATATATTTTGAAAAAAGCTAGGACATTTTTATATAATCGATTATAAGATTTATATAATCGATTGCTCATTGAAAATACCTTATTTTCATGTCTTTAATATTGGCTTATTCTTAAAAGTCTAACACTTTGACAACCCTAAGACCTTGCTTAATATTTTCCAATATATATATATATATATATATATATATATATATATTAATCCAAGGGAAATTACAAATTATTCACGATTGTGTGGTGTCACCAGAACTTTTATATACTTGTAAAATGAGAATGACTTTCTAGATGTATCTAAAAACTGTCGAAGTTTACATTAAAAAATTGCTTTACATTGAATAATGTAAAGTTTTCTTTTCAGTTTTATTTAAAATCCTACTTATCTTCCTAGAAATATTTTTAATAAAGAATATAAATAGGAATATTTCTACATTATAATTGTTATTATTTATTAAATCATGTGATTTATGAAGAATTGTGCGGTGTTCTACTTTTTACGTTTATAGGAAACAAAACAACCATTATAGAATATTAATGTATTGAAAAAAAAATTAAACGTATATTCGCATGTAACGATTATACATATATATATATATATGTATATGTATATATATACATATATATATATATATATATATATATATATATATATATATATATATATATATATATATATAGTATGTTAGAGGTCTGCACGGGCCGGAATTTTGAGGCCCAGCCAAAAGCTTTGCTTACCCGGACCGGCCCAGTATGAAATTGAAAAATTCGGCCCGGGCCCGGCTCGTTTATTTTTTTGTCAGTGTACGGTCCGGCCCGACCCAAAAACGATAAAATCAGGCCCGATCCAGCCCGATTCAAAAATATGAAAAATTTAAAAAAATGCATGCCTTCCTATGAAAAAGATTTTTAGTATGTGTTTTGCAGAGGTTTTAGTTCATTATTACAGACGTACGGAAGGCACAATGACAGATAGAAAGTCAAATCGAAAATATTAGCATTCATCAACCAATATAGGTCGGTATTTATAATGGTTGTTACTGCTAAAAATGCACGTTCAACCATTTCCTCTTATGTACCGTAATGTATACGAATATTTCATGTGATCCGGTAAACAAAATTTTAATGGTAATCCAACCATATTCAATAGGAAAGAGGCTTTTGTGCATGCTAAAAATGCTGATACTTTCATTCAGTGCACTGGAGAAAAGAAAAAGGAGTTTAGAGAAGTTACAGCGGCAGGATTTTTATAGCCTTCATACCACCTAAACTCTACAGACCATAGGACACAAAGCCTTATACACAGTAACGTATCTAATTTCTTTTGTTACAACATGTGCTCAAATTACTAGTGACATGCATACTATTTTGAATAGGAAACCATTTAATATTTCTTGAAATAAAATATATTAATTTCGAAACATGCTAAAAATATTTGCGGAAAATCAGATCGCGAACAGACAGACAGATAAGCAATTAAATTGAAGTTACAGACATTTTTTTTTAACAAAATAAAATTTTATGTGATATACCAGCCTGTAGAATTATGTGAAATAAATGACCGAAGAAATATTTTATGATTTTCCTTTTTCGTGGATTAACGAGGAAACAAGAAAAAGATTCGCGCCTACACAGCCCGGAAATATTTCATTTAGGTCCAGCCTGGCCCGAGTATAGCCAAAAAAAAATTGAGCCCGAGCCCGGCACCGCCCGAGCTTGCAAAAAAAAATTTTAAGCCCGGGCCCCGTCCGGCCCGAGAAAAAAATTGAAAAATTCGGCCTGAACCTGGTCCAAGCTCGGGCTCCGGCCGTAAGCCCGGCCCGCGCAGACCTCTAGGGTAGGTGCTCCAGTGATTGGCATGCTGCAGTAATTGACATCTATCTCGAAATAATTGATAAATAAGAAAAATAACAAAATCATATATTTTACATATAAGAATTTTAACGTTTTATGTCAAACACTGGAGCATAGGGTGATAATAACTGGTAAAATGAATAACTAGATGTGTCAAACACTGGAACATAGGGTGCCAATAACTGATAAAATGAAAAACTGGCAGTGTCAATTACTGGAACATTGAATCGGTGTCAAATAAAAAAATAATAATTATTATCAAATGTATATATTTTAACATATATGTGGTTCTGAATGTCTTTCATACCATATGTGCTAACTTAAGATTTCTAAAAATATTTTCTGATGACTAGAACAATAAAAACATCAGAGATTGCTCTAAAAGTGTCAATCACTGGTGCACTTACCCTATATACAGTCGGCTGCAAAATTATTCGAGCACTAGCCAATAATTCCTATATTAAAAAAGTACACTTAAGACTGTTTTGTTAAAAAAATCCTTGTCGAATCATGTTCTTAGACTGACTAAGAACATGACTCGATAAGGATTTATTTAACAAAGCAGTATTAAGTGTACTTTTTTTAGACAGGGATTATTGCTAGTGCTCGAATAATTTTGCAGCCGACTGTATATATATATATATATATATAATTAGAATAACGTAAGACTATTCTTAAATATTAACCCTCTACTTTAATGAATACGTTTTAACGCATTTTCTTTTCTTAAATGCATGGTGGTTCCAAACATTTAAAATTTCATATAGAAAGTTGAATCTTTTTTTCTTGTTTTATTACACTGTAAAACATTTTGTGTAAGAATATGCAACATTATTGAGGGAATTTATTTTCCTCAACCATGTTGAGAAATGTTATCAGCTATAGCTATGTAACAGAGGCATAATGTTACACAATTACAACTGGTAACATTTCTCTACATAGTTGTGGCAAGTGAGCTGCCTACAATGTAAATGACCAAAGAATTTTCAGAAAATTCTATTGTGTGTATCTTAAATCACTTTTTTAAGTTTCATCATTAAAGGGACAGTAAAGACGTATTAGAATATAGTTTTCTAACTAAAAATGTGTCATATTCAGCAAAAAATGATAAAAATTATTGAACTTTTAATCTTATTTTCTTTAAATGCTTAGCATTTCAATCTAAAAGTAATTTTATAGATATTTCTGTATTTCTCACATTGTTTAGTAGAGATTTGTTTTCATGACTCTCAGTCTCACCCCCCCTCCCTCCTCACACACACACACACTTTTTTTTTTTTTTTTTTTTTTTTTTTTAACAAGATAAGCTTGTTTTCTTCTTCAATTTATCCAAGTCATTTTCTGTAGAATTTCTTTTAAAAAAATTACTTTCTGAAAGATAATATAAATTGTCCTTGGACATTTTCTTAGTCCACGCAAAGGATATGTTATTTGAATGTCTATATGTGCATTGAGGATTTTAGGTTTAAAAAGATAAGTATGTTGTTATTATTATTATTATTATTATTTATTTATTTATTTATTTTAATAAGAAAACAAAATAATAATAAGTATAATGCTTCTAAATGATCTTTTTTTTTATGTGATTCACACAGTCTGCATCAAATTTTGTGTCGTACAAACATGTCTCTCAAGACAACTTTTATATTTATGAATATAACTCATGCGTGCTTCTCATAGTTACTAGTCATTCTCATTGTGTATCAAATTATTAACGGCAAATATTTATTTTAAATTGATCATAAAGTTAACTTTTGAAAAATGAATGTCTTCAACCTATAGTAGAATTTTACGAGAGCTCTTTTCAGTAAAACATCATAAAGTATGTCTTTCTTTTCAGTTAAAGTGACACAATTTTAATTAGATTTTTAAAAGAGTTTTATTGTTTAATATTATATTCTAAAGAATGTTGTCAAAACTTTTATTTATATGTACAGAACTTACTCTTCATCTGAACATTTCATACATTTAGCTGTAATTTTATAGGGAAAAACAAATTGTCTTCCATATTCCTTGTGTTATTTTATAAAAAATGATTTTTTCTATTCTAGAAATTTAATTTCGGTGCAGTAAAGGTTAGATAATATCAAATGCACCGTTTTTTAGGTAACATTTTAAGTTCTGTAAGAATCATTTGAATCAAATACCGGTAGATGTTGTATATTGATGTTAGTGTTGCATTGTAATAGTACGTGAATCCTTTTTTTTTTTTTTCTGTATATTCATTTATCTACTGATGATACTGCAAGTACCATTAGTTAATAAAGCGTGTAAAATCAAATATATCGAATAAATGACAAAAGTACTTATAAGAATAGAAAAGTATTTATAAGAATATCTCACTTTAAGTTTTCTATTATACATGACACTAAACGCTATATATGTAGCCGTTTTTATTCCAGAATGAATTTTATAGAGTGCTGTCGCTACCTTTACTTTCCATTTTTTACTATTTTCATTTGTGTTATAATTTATTCCAATAGTACCCCAAGAATCTACCAACAATCTCAGAAAAAATATAAGGAGCATAAAAAATATAAATACTGTTTTTTCATTTCCGGACATACATATGTAAGGAAAGTATTGTAATCATGTCAAAAATCCGAATTTTGATGTTTCTATACGTTTTAAGGACACCTGAGTCAGTTTTGACTATTTTTACGATGATGTATGTATGCGTGTGTGTACGTACAGTGGATAACAAAAGTGTCCGAACACTAGCAAAAATTCCTATGTAAAAAAAGTATACTTCATACGGTTTTGTTAAATAAATCCTTGTCGAATCCTGTTCCTAGTCAGTCTAAGAAGATGATTCCATAAGGATTTATTTAACATAACCATATGAAGTGTACTTTTTTTACATAGGAATTTTTGCTAGTGTTCGGACACTTTTGTTACCGACTGTATATGTGTGTATCTGTGTGAGTGAACGTGTTAGCCGCTTTGCTCGAATGAGCTGAAAGTTGGTACATGTTGTAAGTCACCGTAGCACGAACCCTATTATTGATTTTGGTGAATCTAGTGCTTGTAGTTTTTTTTACAGGGACACTAAGAAAAATTCTTTATCATTATGGCCTATAGGGACAATTTTTTTTTTCGTTCCTGATATCTTTATTGACTGCAATTACTATGGTGAGGTAATATACATAATTTTTATTGCATATATTGTAAAATACACTCTTTTGAATATCTTTCTTGCAATTTTGTAACTGCGTTTGCACATATTTAAAAAAATACTCCCAAGTAATTAAAAAAGTGTACGTTTTAAGTAAATGTTTTCTCTGTTTCATATTGCAATAAATACAAGGGCAGGGGTGAAGGAATTTAAAATGTTCTTCCTGTGTTTAACCTGCTCGTGATTCTCTGTTTTCAACGCATCACAGTCATTTCTTTCCTATGTTATGAAAAAGGAGGAATTCACAGCAAGAAAAGCATGTTATGAATACGATTCTTAGATGCATACAAGTTGACGCATTCAAGTTCTTGGTGATGGGTTTATCATTACTTAAAAAAATAAAAAAATAATAATTGAATCTTTTATAAAATGATTTTGAAAATGATAGTTTGAACCAACATTCCTAATAGGACAGGCACAAAAATGACTACCTTTACGTAGAAATAAAAGAATGAATTACACTCAGTATAAATTCGAAAATATTTTTCGTTGCTTTGCTACTTCAATAAGACAACATAAAATTTTATTTTCCAATAAATAGATGTGAGTTCTTAAATATTTTGAAAGGATTCATGACTCACTCTCTGTAACGATGAAAAAGAAATTTTTGAGAACGTCTTTAAACTCATGCCACCAAGAAGATCATCCTTGGAGTTTACAGTCAGATCTTTCCACGTAAATAAAGAGTCTAAACGGCGTAATACTTTCATTTTACAGCATAGATAAACTACCACCAGAATCTTCTTTGTAGCTATGTCTCCAGCGATTTGTGGTCCATCCGCGGTGGCATCGTCATCCATCAAATTCAGAAAATAACTGGAGACTCTCCCCAATACTCCCGTTTTAGTACCAGCTGTTTCTAACCAGCCGGCGAGAAAACTCACCGATATTAAATTACAATTCGATCAATAATCTTCTGCCTTCTCCTCCACCTCCTCTCTAGGGGCTGGCGGTGTAAAGTCTAGAACGTGAATTCTCTTAATCGAAGTTCTGCCACCTCTTTAAAAGACAGGACTGCCTCTAATGGACATATCAGATCCCATACTATACTTCGCCTTCTTTTCCCTTCACTTCATTTTGACGAGCAGTTATTTATGATTTACATATTTCTCCCCCACTTTCACTGCTGATGGCCTGGCTCTTGTTTTGTACACTCCGTAAGACATTGAGGAGTTACGTAAGAAACATCGAATGATAAGACGATTATTTTGTGTTTAGTTTTGTTATTTGTTCCGGGTAGTTCATTAGCAGAAATATTCACTGCTGTTTTAAGAAGATTTGCTTCATTTTATAAAGGAGTACTTTTAAATGAGAGCATTCATGTTGGCGGGAAGAGTTGAAAATAAAAGGTGAAAAAGCTCCTTGAGAATACTTTTTGGAATGCGATTTAGATAAAACGATAACAAGATGTGCCTTCAATAGAACATAGAATTCTAATTCATGATAACATTTTTTTTTTTTTTTTTTTTTTGCATAAAACCCCCTGTAATTCAAGGCGTGGGTGATTGACCTTCTCAACACACAGAAAAATATGTTTTGTTGGAATAACAGAATTTTTTTTTTATCAATCATACTTTTTGTTGATATAGCCTCAAAAATTTTTGTTAACAAGAATAAAATTTTGTTGTTTTAACACTTTCAACTATATTTTTGATTCAACTAACATTTGTGTAAACCAACAAAATTATTTTGTTGATATAAGCAAACAGTTTTGTGGATTCTGTGCATCAGTAGCTCATTGGCTGTTTACAGAAAGACATAGCCTATAGGACTATCCAGTAACAATGGATCTTTTTTCAATGATACAGTTTTGATCTTGAAGGAATGATATAAGAGGGGTTTACATACGGCGTATCAGTATACATAGCAAATGAAGTTAACTGATGTCTACCGCAATAGCAGACAAAGGTACCGCAGGAGCCATATTGAGTCTACCAAAACGCTGGCTAGCACTGTGTTATTTTATTTATTTGGCTGCTTTGAGACCTTTAATTACAATGACTTTCGTCTCGAATGATACATATTACATAATTTCACAATATAACAAAGCACAATTACTTATACAACCTTATTATTCACTGAGAAAAAATTCTGTAACTGACATCTAGAATCTAAATTGTGGCTTAAAAAAAAAAAAAAATAGTTCCCTGTCATCCTTATAAATTCTAGTCTCGTTGGAAAGCGAGTTCTAGAAGCCCCTATTAGAATTCTAGAGCATTTGCCTATATTATCGAGGGCAAAGTCATTTAAAAATTTCTGCAAATAACTGAGACTACAAGAGGCGGGTTTCAGCAACTATAATCTTGGTTTATGACCCAATTCTAGAAAATCAAACGAGAATTTCTCGCCATACAAAAGATTCAGAATATTCAGAATATTGTTTTACCATCTAGAAATGTGTGAACTAGAAGTTCTCGATCATTTCGTCTATTCAGTTTATTGGCGTGCCTTATGCACATATCTCGGAAATCTGTATTTCTAGTTAAGGGATATAGAAAATGGCCACTTATTCAATCCAGATTAAGGCGGTATATATATATATATATATTTTCTCAGCGTTGAATGGCTTCTGCGGTTGCGAATTTGGTTTCATGTTTTTCCGGACATGTTATCTTTTCTTCTATCATTCCTCCAAGGTTTTGGTCAATCAAAGCAAGCTGGTGTGTTTAACTGTACTAAATTATTGTTAATATAGCAAAATAAATCTTAAAATCACGCACACACACACACACACACACACACACACACACACAAAAAAAAAAAAAAAAAAAAGATTTTAACTCTCCAAAAAATATTTTTTCAGTGTCACTGCCCATTTTTATATTTAACCGACGACGCCAATAACAACGGGGTCCTAGCAAAAATTGTTTAAAGCAGCCCTCCCTCAAAAAAAAAAAAAAAAAAAAAAAAAAAAAACTTGACGTTCTAGTAGTTTTTTTTTTTTTTTTTTCCAGAAATTTATAGTTTAACGAACTACCCAACCAAATACGCACAACTGTCGTGCTAATACAAAAAAAGATGCATTTTGTTAGATAGCAGATGTATCATTTTGATGCGAGAGAATCGTAATATTTCTGGCTCTAAAATGTCCAAAAAAGGTACGCGAAAAGAGTCGTCGATTTGGTATTAGAAATCTGACGAAAAAAAAAAAAAAAAAAAGGACTTCTGACACAGACACGATTCTGATACTTCTGGCATGAAAGCAGTAAAAATAAGAGACGCAAATTTATTTTTACTGGTGCCGTATGGCTAGTATCGTATAGCTATACTCTGAATATTATTTTTGAAGTATTATATATACGAAAATTATCAAAATTGTGCCATCTACCGACATTTATACGAACATCAGAATTTTTGGGCACTAGTTTCATAAATTGCGGGAATCCTTCAATTGAAGGGGTGTTTTTTATTTTCCTTTATGGACTTGGCCATATACAAATTAGTATCTTTTTGTTAAGTTAGTAGTTTATTAACATAGAAGCAGGTTACATGGCACGTTCGATATGTTCGTGGTAGTAGTCTGAGGTGATGGAAGAAAAATGGCTTAGTTTGAGAGAACGAATTGTTGTAAATTAGTAGAAACTCTACTTAATATATATATATATATATATATATATATATATATATATATATATATTAAATAAATAAATAAAAATATTGTGTTACATGAGCAAACGGAAGGCCAACTTTGAATTAGTAGACACAAGAGGAATTTTCTTCAGTTACATTTATTACCTAACCATTTAAATAATTAAAGCAATTGATGTAACCTACTGTAGTATGCTAAAGTACGTATACACCATAGCTTAAATGGTGAAATAACAATAATGCGCTTTCCACTTTGTATATGCTTTAATAAAGTTGTATATATACATATATTCGCTCAAAATCTCTTGTACCATCACCTGTTTGTATTTTACAACAGTTTATAATTTCTATAAAATTCTGATTTTGTAAATTAATAAGAATTTATGTATCGTAAATTATTTAATTTATAAATATTACACTGATTAGAATATTTGTGTAATTTTAGAATATGTTGAAACAGTCCTTCATTTGTTACTATAGGTAGTTATGTCAGGAAATTTCCGGAAAATACAAGTGATTACAATAGGCAATAATATACCTATTACGCAATATTTCATAACGAAATTCAACAGAATTTACAAGAAAAAATTCCAAAACAGAAATTCAGATGTGGTTAGAACAAACCAGGACCATCAGCCCTAAAGCCACGCTTAAACTTTTTTAATTCTTACGAATTTTGTCTTTTCTAGATCATTTGACGAAATGATTTTAAAGAATAACGTTAAAATTAACATTTAACAGTTACCGTTAACATTTTAATGATTTCTAGGTTAGTTCCTTAAATAATAATTGTAGAGCTTCAAAGTTGGAACTTTGAGGAACCAGTAATTTAATGCTGAGAAATTTGACTATAGTTCATCAAAAAAGACTCCATAGGAGATGCCATATTGATTTTTTTTTTCAATGTAAGAAACTCTGCTTCCAGAAATATTTTAACTTTTAATAGTATGTATTAAGTGTTCAAAAATATTAGTTAAGATACCCTGTATCGTTGCCAGACATCCAATTTGACGTATTTCAAAATGTACATTTCAATAAGCTAATTTTTTGAAACGATACAAATTAAAATTTGTAAAATTTATTGAATTACATTCTTCAAAGTTTCACATCTATTGATTCGAAAACTTAAGAAAAGTATATCAACTAAATATTAATGTATATAAATATAATTTAATCTGAATATTTCAGATTAAAATAAATGTGTATCACAAGAGAGAGAGAGAAAAAAAAAAATAAAAAAAAATAAAATAAATAAAAAAAAAAAAAAATAAATAAATAAAAAAAAAAAAAAAAAAAAAAAAAATAGATCAATATAATTTACCATACATAAGTGATTCTTTCAGTGAATAAGATATATATATATATATATATATATATATATATATATATTGAAAACCTTTTCAAACATTGAATAGATGAAAACAAGAAACATTGAAAAAGATAAAACAGAAAAATTCAAAAAGAGATTGCGACTATCAAACATCCATAAATGGAAACATGCAAATTCATTACGTTTTCAAGGGAGCAGAATGAATGTTGCATGTAAATTAGGTGTTATTTCTGTCTTGTTGTATGCAAATTGCTAAATATTTACAACAAGCTACCCCCAATAACACCACCAATAAAGAGAAAATTAAAACTGAAAAGTTATGAAAACCTTATTAAAATCAAACATTTAGAGTCATGCAGCAATAAACAATATTATTAATAAAAATAATAATAAAAATAGTTAAATGAAATACTAGTAATAATTAATAAAACTAAAGTATAACATACATTACATCTGAAAAACTATATATATATATATATATATATATATATATCCACTAAATAAGAAAGAAGAATTTCTTTTTATATATAAGAAAAAGAAGAGAAAAAAGATTGAAAAAAAAAAAAAAATAGAGAGAGCTTATTCCTAGCCAAATGATATTTTTGCTATTGACAACCATTATTGTTCGAAGTTTTGTAGGTATTACTTATATTCTGTATACTATTTTATTTACTAAATTGCCCGAATTAATAATATGACATACACTGCAAATTTATCTTTATTTATTTATTTCTTTGTAATAAATGCAAAAATTAAATTAAAATGTTATCAAACTACTTTAATTATTTAGAACAGAAAAATACTTCTAATTAACATTTTCTTATGAATTATCTAAGATAGTTATTTTAACACAAGAATTCAAATATATCAGATTCTGAAATTATAATCTTTTGCTGATTAGTTATTGTTTAGAGTTATAATACGACGCAAATATGTTAAAACGTCTCATTTAAATATATTGCCAAATATTTATACCATCAACTTTATTATAGGTCACAAAATGCGTCTCATTATTTACAAAAACAACAACAATTAGTTGTGTTTCGGTGACCTAAATGGAACAATATTCATTGTTACTTACTCATTATGTAAGAATTATACAAGTGTAGGTGCAACATTACAATATTACTAGATCAAAATAAAAGAATAACAGATGATTTACAGCAAATGATAAACCGATAAAAGATTTTAAAAAATAAAATAAATAAATAATAAAATTTTCATTGAATATAAAACAATATACAAGTTATCAAGATTCCCTTAAAAAAAAAAAAAAGTAAAAGAATAAAATTTTAAAATCATCATTAATTTATGTCATAGAAAATTAAACCAGAGATATAAAATGTTGTTCATATTGCGAAGTTTTTTTTTTTTTTTTTTTTTTTTTTTTTTTTTGAGTAATTTTAAGTAAAAGTCTTGTGAGAATATGCAAGAATTCTGTGAGAATGCTAAGATATCTCATTAAATCTACTTGTGCGGCCCCTGTTATTTATTTATTTATTTACTTTAACAGGCGATATTTTTATTTATATGTAAGATTAGTCGATTTGCGCGCCAAAAAAATTACGGTTTAAAAAAAAAATATGCAGTTTTTTTTTTTTTTTTTTGTAAATTATAAAACATTTTCACACAGTATTTATTCGTTACTAGAAGTTTTACCTGTTAGAAAAAGAGAAATGTTATTTAAGCTATTTCTATTTACATTCCAGAATTTCTTTCAATACTTTAGCATGACCCTGTAAATCAAATTTTAGCGCTAATCATACTTTATTATATACCTTTCAAATGCTTTTATTTAGTTGAATAAGTTATGTTAATTTCGTTATATTTTGTAGAATGTGGTGATATTAAAACACGCATACCTCTCATAGACCATTACGTACTTAAATTACTTTTGAGATTCCAAGATTCCAGTAGTGTGCATACGAATAGTGTTATTTGTACCATTTTCAAAAAGAACATTCTGTAATCAACCTAAATAACATACCACTTTCAAGATATTGTAAATATATATGTGGAATGAGATCATGGAAAGGCAGATGGGCAAGCAAATTTAATTCATACTCCATAAACAATCGTTCCTGCAAATTGTTAAAATGTCTGATGATGATATTTATCCAACAGAAATTGTGCACTTTTTCTAGAATCCTTGTTTTGATCTAAGTTGAAATTTATGTCTAAATTCTATATTTAAAAAAATTAGTTGCTAATTTCAGATTTTACACTGAATTAAACATTTTTTGAAATTATAAAAAACAGTTTAAATTGAATTGAATTTTACATTTTCATTTTTAATGTCTTCTAATAATTTAATTTTTACAGTAAAATTGGGAAATGAAATAAATTTGATATTCTTATTTATTGATTTACTTAAATATATTTCTAGTTTAAAATTATATATTCCATTACCTAACCAAATAATTTAGATTTTGCCATATATTTTTTAAATACTTAACAGTATTGGACAATCTTTACTTTATTATTTAGTGGTTCTGTTTTTTTTCTTTGTTTCTGTAATTTATTTATTAATATATGGTAGTAATTATGATATATAAAAGCATAAAATACTATGCGTACATGATTAAAAATATGATAATATAAATATTATTTTATGATAATATAAATACTATTTTTATTTTTATTTTTACTTTAAACTTACAATTAATAAAAAAATATTGTTGAACATAATTAATATTGTTACGAATCTGTAAATGAAAGTAGTTATTTCTATGTAAAACCCTTCAAAGATGCTTAGTCAGGTTATAAAATGTTAATTTTCAACCTTTCTAGTTTGTTTTTGAGTTAAAATAGCTTATTTTCCCTTAAAAACCCGTTAAAAAGCTTGATTAAGGCAGATAATGGCTCCGGCACCAAATTTGACGCCTTTCTCACTCCTTGGCGACTGTTTTGGAAACCTTGGCGAGAAAATCCTTATTATCGATATACCAAATATCTAAGCTCTAACTTGACTGGTTAGGAAATTTCTGGAACATTCTCAATTTTCTACGCGGGTATTTAAGGAATCACATCGCGCCAAGCACTTTCGCCAAGCCATTGATTGCTGCGCAAAGAAGCACTGAGCCTCTTTGATTACAGCCTTTGCTGTGTATTAATACTATGCTACAGTTTATGCTGTGAATTTGATGCTGTTATTTAAGCTGTGTTTTCTGGTAATACTGAAGTTGATAATTGGTTTATAGACCTGTAATCTTCTAGAATTTTCTGTAAATGAACTTTTGAGCCTCTGCAAGATTCGCCTTTCATTCAGAAGCAATTCACGAATCCCGAGTACGGAACAATATTATATATGCTTAATGATAAATTGATTTTGAATCTGGGTACTATTAAATTTAGAGTGCAACAAGTTTATTTAGAAAGATGTAATCAGCAAAATTCTGAAATTTTAACTATATAATTTACATAAAAGATAGTTTAAGTAAGATAATGTTACTGCAATCAGACCGCTTTAAATGTACACCTTCAAATACAAAATCCTCTTTCTTCCGTGAATAATCATTTCTCTTGTAGATAATAGGAAGTGTTATTAATATATGAGACATGAACGTTTATAAAACACTTTAAATTCATATGTATGGGACTGAGCGATGTATCAATTCACTAAGAAATATCGATTTAACGTCCACATCGCTAAATAGATTTAAATTCACGCCGATTTCTGATATATGCATATTATTGATCATAAAGAAAGTAACATTAGTGCATGCGTCATATTGAAGCTAATTATGACTGATAGAAAAGTGTATGTCTATTAAGCTTGGACTTGATTCACGAAAGTTTACGTAATTATTTGATTTACGTATATTTACGTAAGTTAAATTAACTTTAACGAGACCTTTAAAAAGAGAACCACAACATCAACAACAAAAAAGACAGTTTCTTCTGTGAATATATTTCCTCATGTAGCTGGTAGGAAATGTTGGATACAACATATCCCGATCTCGTTAAATTCATACATATGATTGCAATTTAATCAATACGAATTTCATGATTTCTAATAATATGCATATCAAGTAGTTAATCTAAAATAACATAATCTCGGCAGGATCACTTAAAAAATCCTCTTTCCAACATAGCGACGAAAATAGAAGGTAGCGAGTATCTGGGTTGTTGGGCCGATTGACTGCACTAGGAACCTAGGCCTATCGAGTATCTGAAATGGACTTTTTAATAACTAGTAGGTGCAATTTCTCGTATGATATATTGCATACTTAAATAAAGTAAATAAAAATATTTATAATTTTACGTTGGAAATATCTTTATTTATTTATTTATGTTTAAAATCAACTATGGTTAAGTGATTTAATATTAAACATTAGCGTACAATATTATACCTCCACTTTTTCTAATTTAAATTTATCAATTTTTCTTAAAACAGCGATATATACAGTACATTATTCTATTTTTAAATATTATGAATTGTTAGGTCAAAGAGTGCTCTGCTATACCTTTTTCACCCAGAGAAAGCTCTTGCACTCGTCCTCCCATCCTTTACAGAATAAAAATATGTATTTCCATGTACCTGTACATCTCCAAGGCGCCCGGAGATGTATTTTTGACTTTTAGAGAAGGAGCAAATTCCGCTGTCACATTTTTGCTTTATCTTTTGCCAGTTACCACACATCCCTTCCCCAAGGGTCTGTTTTGCTGCATGTCTCATATCTTTCCCACCTTATCCCTTGCCGCCATCTATGACAAATCGTATTCGTAACAAAGGATGCAGGAAGGTATGGTATCGTTTTCATAGGGAACTATGATGCTTAGGGCCTATTCTGCTGTCTGTGAGCTCCGTTACCCCCCAGAGGGTGATATTGCTTAGGAATGGGTGAAAGATTTATGAATATAGGAGAGATTTATGATCCTAGTGACAAGTGGGACCCATAACTAGTCCCAGATGGGCATTGGTCAACAGCCAGTTTCCTGAATCAAGAAACATTTAGAACGTTTACTATACAGTTTAGGGTTCCAAAGGGTAGAAAAATTTTTCTCAGATAATATCGTTTTCTCATGATCGTTCTACATACGTAAACATTGTAGATCTGATAATAACCTTAAAACAATACCGGAGTGTAACGTTGTTTAAAAGGTAAAGAAGCACATTTACAGTAATAAAATGTATTTCTTTTCCATGAATGATGGATCATTGATTTTTGAACGAATTGTATAGCATACATTATTCCTAATAGTAATTTCATTTTAATATATTAATGCATGTAAAAGTTATTAAAAATAAAATTAAATGATACAATAACTATAAACGTAAAGGGAAGTAAAGAATGTATACAGGTACGAGGTAAACTAAATAGAAAGTGCAAACTGGCAGGAATATATATATAAAGTAAAAATAGTTCAGCATCGTTTAATACAGTAGGTCCCAAGATTGGTAAATATAGTATACACATTTTGTTCAAAATTATCTCGTTGACCTTTAAAAAAATTATCATTATCATAAATTTTAATTTAAAAATGAAAAAAAAAAAAAAAAAAAAAAAAAAAGATGTTTTTAATTATTCATTTGAGACCTATGATGGCATGGCAATTTATCTCGTTTTAGTTCAGATTTTCTTTCTTTCTTTATTAGTGACAATGCATAATTAAACTTAATTATTAATAACTAGACGTGAACTTATATATCTGAATTATATTTTAATAAACGAAGACATTTTCTTTGAAGTTATTATTGACTAAAACAGATGTAAAATCCAAAGTTTTCAGTGATTTTCTCTCTCTTCCCCCCCCCCCTCTCTCTCTACTTTTGTGTATAATTTACTTGTTATCTTGAAGGTAAATAAAACCTAAACGCATCGACATCATTCAATTTGCAAAAAGGTGAAAATCTTGTCAATAATTTATCTCCAATGGATATGTTGAAAATCATTAGTTTAACATTTTCCAAGAGAAACATAGTTATAATAATTTTATTGCGGAAATGTATTTGTAGCATTTAATCATGCAGTAAATATGTACGTGAAGATAATTATTGTCTTATCTTAGAATTTACCCATGAAACTATAAGAAAACTGAACATTAAATTAACTTTTATATGACCGATATTTTACATTTTAGTCAAGAAGTGTTTTTATAGATTATCATTTATCCCAAAGAATAATCAATGCAGATGTAGAGAGAAATATGTGGCACTCCTAGTTAAAAGAAGAACATAAACTGATTACTCATCACTTTTATCGAACTCTCTCTCTCTCGCTCGATTTCATTTAATGTAGTTGTAATGTAGCTTCTCCTTGATTCTAGCAGGGCGTTAAAACGCTCTAACAATACACTTAATATATATATATAATTTTTGATCTGTACATTTAACCCAGATATTAAACTAATGGATAAAGAAAAAAGCATCCATTTAATCGTCCAAACTTACACATAAAAGTAATAATATTGTGCAATTTAAAGTTTTATTTACAGATAGAATCCAGACAGGAAGCACAAGAATGACTGGATATTATTCAACATCGACGTATGCTGAACCAGTGCTGTATGCCTTATCCAGGTAAGTGAAATCTTACCTCTTCATTATTAATGTTATTTAATATAAATGAAAAATAGTAAAGCGCTCTTTCTCTATGCAAATATATATATATATATATATTAAATCAACTTACATTATTTAAGACAGCGCAATAATTTGCACTACTGAGCATTTAATATTATATTTAGTTATTTACCACAGAAACAATTTACGACGTGCTAAAAATCAGTAAATTGATACTTCCCGATTTATTTCTCTCCCTCCTCCTCTCTCTCTATTGCTTTATGCATAATGTTACACCGAGAAAAAATTCGGTAACTGACATCTAGAATCTAAATTGTGGCTCTAGAAAAAATAGTTCCATGTCATCCTTATAAATTCTAGTCCTCTTTGAAAGCGATTTCTGGAAATCCCTATTAGAATTCTAGAGCGTTTGTCTATATTATCGAGGGCAAAGTTATTTAAAAATCTCTGCAAATAACTGCGAATATAAGAGGTTGGTTTCAGCAACTATAATCTTGGTCTATTATCCAATTCTAGAAAATAAAGCGAGGATTTCTCGCAATACAAAAGATTCAGAATATTGTTTCACCGTCTAGAAATGTGCAGACTAGAAATTCTCGATCATTTCATCTATTCAGTTTATTGGCGTGCCTTATGCGCATAGCTCGGAAATCTATATTTCTAGTTAAGGGATTTAGAAATTGACCACTTATTCCATCTATATGAAGGCGATATAATTTTTCTTTTCTCAGTGTAGAAAATGTACTATTCTGTTATTTTGAAAAAGAATGATTCTGAAATTTTGAAAAATGGGAATCTGAACATATTGTTTAATTTGTGACTAAATAATAATATTACTCACAATTTACATCAAATTTATATGCTGAAATTTATAATTTTAATGTTTTATGACAAAAACTTCGTAATATAATTTTACCACGGAAGTGTTAACTTTATCACTTAATCGTTCAGTAATACTGAAGATAACCACTGTCTTATCTACAATTTACTCCCAAACAATTTACGACGTGCTGAAAATCAGTAAATTGATACTTCCCGTTATAAACTTCCAATACAGTCTACTCTATTTCATTTTCCTGTATCCACATCTCACTGCCGAAGAAGAACCCATGGTCAGAAATATTATCACCTATAACTCCCTGCGGAATGCTCTATGGGGTTCCTCAAAGAACCACGTGGTGTACGAATGAGGTTAGAATTTGGCAAGGAGGAGTGATAATGGTGATGGAGTATAGAACTCTCAGAACACTAATTTCTTGTCCATATGTCACAAAGTCACTGACTTCAATTGTAATCCCAAAATAGAAATCCACAATGACTTCTGCTAGACTACTTCCCGCACTGAATGATAAACCGGTAGAGGGTCTGGATGATTTGTGGAGTGACGGAAAAATCCCAGGAGTTCAAGAAGAATGATGCCTAATTGGTTATATTATGGTTGGAAAAAAAAAAAAAAAGTTTAAATTTGTATTTTGGAATTATTGGAATGGGTAGAATGACATCTTAGATAGTGTTAATGTTACTGAAAAGCTTAAATTTTATTTAATTCAAAATAAATGTATAATAGGTAAAGGAAAAAAAAAAAAAATAATAAAATAAAAAAAAATTGCATGTTTGTGGAGGGTAATCTCTGAAACTACTGAACCGATTTAAAAACTTCTTTCACTGATCAAAAGCTACACTATCTCTGATTGTTATAGGCTATATTTAATTTTGATAAAATAAATTTTAGTTTAAAATCTGAGCATTTTAATTAAAATGTCCATAAAAGCCATAATAGAAATGGAAATAAAATTAGAAATTCTAACTTCTAAACTTTCATTAAATTATTTATTTTAATATATAATTGTTGCCAAAAAAAAATTAAACTTTAAATTTTACATCTACTTTTTAAGATAGCACACGATCTTGTTTTATATAAAAATTAAACCATTAAAGTCATTTTTTTACTTATTTTTATTTCATATTGCTCGCGCACTTCTTATTTCCTAATTCAAAATTATTTAAAAAAAAAAAAAAAAAAAAAAAAAAAAAACTTTTTCGATATTGCTTGTAACGATACTGATTATTATTAATTTTCTTTTCTTTTTCTTTCAATAATAATAATAATAATAATAATAAAATTGATGAAATTCTGGCAAAAGCAGAATTTAGTTTAGGACGGAGGACTATTAGTTTTTTTTTTTTTTTTTTTTTTTTTTCTTTTTTCAAATTATAACATCGCTTTCAAATTATTCAATTATATTTTCGATAAATTTTAGATTTCGACAAATGTCCAACTATCGAAAACGACAACGCAAAAATCCCAGATTGAGACTAATAGGCCCTCAGTCCTAATAAATAAAAACTTTTTGAAAAAGTATTTATAGTCTTAAGTAGATATATAAATTAATCAACTTTGTTAAAAACTAAATATTAAAAGTTTGGTATGTATACATGTAATAATAATTCAATATATCGATTATCATTGTTCGCATTATTGAAATCGATAGAATTCGATTCAAACGGTTTCAATGTAGGACAAAGTATGACAGTCATCTTGAAGTATTGTTATTTAAAAAATTTAAAATATGGAAAAAAAAAAGTTAAGGAGTTAATCGTAATAATATTTCAGGTAGAAATATTTATCAGGAATATGGAATTAGTTGCATTAATCCTATATAAATGATATACACAATGCGCAGTGCAACTGTAGGCATAACTAGCACAAAAATATAAATGAAAAATTAAAAATAAAGCTTACATACAAGAAGGTGTCCTCTTAAAAATAAATAAATAAAAATAATAATCAAAATACTGTACGTGAAATCTTAAATGTTAAATTTCGTAGAATATTGTAGTGAAAAATGTTTAACGCTGCAATAAAAATCTGATGATTTCAATGTAATTGAGATTTAATATTAATTTCTGTGTTTTTACTTGATGATATTGCAACAAGGAAAATATGCGGCATTCTTTTAAAGGTACGAAAAAGATGTTGGTTTCATTTAAAAAGTAGTATACAAAATTTCTATTCTGATATTATTGCTACATATTTATTGCGAAATGGTAATGTTACAATTATAACATAATACAAGTATAGTAATAATCTATATTATGAGTTTTTAGGTATTGCCTAAAAATTCCCTCTACAAAAAATTTTATTATTATTATTATTATTTTAGACTTTCTACTTACACCTCAACTTTTACTTTCATCTAATTAAAGCACACATGGGATAATACAATAACTACTTTTTTTTTTTTTTTTACTTTAAAACTGGCCTGCGCATTTATTAAAAAATAATTACCATATTTAAATACTAAATAATAGCTAAAATCTAATCGATTTAGAATTAAATAATAAATTTTTACACCAGCCTATTTACAAAAATAGATCTACGTTAATTGTTAAAATATAATATAAATGACTGTATTGCATTAACTTCTATAAGTTGAATGGATGACTAACACATAAACTACGTTACGTCCATAAACGTGACTTTTTATTGCCATATTTCATATGAAAATCTGACGGAAATTAGACCAAAAGTTCCTCAAGGTCCTGAATATGATATTTTGAATGTCCCTTCTAAAGCTAAACCAGTTTCAAAACGGAAATTGTCAGATCTAACACCGCAAGCAACGCTCTCACTTCAAGCAGGTCACACCACTGCTAGAGGATACGAGCCAAGAAATACAGCAAGCAAAGGGTTGGAAATACCGTAAATTACCCTGTATTAGAAGTAACATAATTTACAGCTTTTCCGAGGGTCACTACAGTCCAAAGATTTCTCATTATTCCAACCGGCCGGAGGGCAGGAGTGCTAATGTATAATTAGAAGGGGAAGTTGGACTGTTTAGGAAAGGATTATTTCAGCATGTTCTCCTGATTAATACGGAGATTTGACCACCCATATCATGTCAGAAATTCGAGAAGAATTAAAAGGTCTTTGCTTCTTTTTGAAGACATAAGTAACTTACTTAGTCCATTACATTTTTAACAACAACTGTAACTTGACGAAATTTTTAAGTTACATATACCTAAAAGTTCAGACGAGGAAAGTTTTTCACGATAAAGAGTTTTCTAAGAAAAAGAAAGAAAAGAAAGGAAAATGAAAAGAAATTTTTTTAGTCATTTGGAGAATCAGTTTATGACAAAAATGCACATAATTTTCATGGATTACTTTATTTTTGTCAAAAATATTCCATTTCGCGTTAAAATTAAGTGCTTTCTGATGGTAACATCTTTCGAATGAGGCTTCCTTAATTCAGTTGAGAATTAATTCGTGCATACAAAAAGAGCATTCACTTTTTGTTTTAAATTTTTGTATGAAAAGAAACTGAAAATGTGAGATAGACAGCCAAGGTTTATTACAAGTGCTTCCTTTTTTTTTTTTTTTTTTTTCTTTTGCAGCATAATTTATAACTGAATAGAAACTATGTACTATATACTATTTTCTTTCTCACTCATTACTAACTGTTTTTCTGAACTATTATTTAATTCAAAGTCCACCAATAATTTTAAATCATATATATATAATTTTTTTTTTCTTGCCACACGTATTGCTGCCGAATCGAGTACAAGATAAACAGCAGAAAGCATTGTTAATAAGACTAAAATATATATCTGTCTACACCAGCGCCAGCTGCCTGCAGCGACTGAATGGCAGAAAAGCAACCAGCATCAATGGATTACGACACAAGTACATAAAACAAAATATACAGTCAACATTTACATTGCGAGGTAGGTTAGTTAAACTTTAAAATCCCAAATTACACGTAATCACTTAATCAGGCAAACTAATAATAGTGTATTTTTTTCCTAACATATTTCTGGTATGAAATAAAAACTTGATGCTTGCCACTCCAAATACTAGTAATCGGGCGAACACATTTCCTATAGACGTTGCGCGGCGTATTTTGTACATATTTAGTTACTGCTTTCATGGTGCCTGCATTTATCTTCACGCTATGAAGAGCAATACTAAATAATTTCTATCCGAAACAACTGCTGCTTGTTTTTAAAATTTACGGTGTTTGCTTACAAAGGTTTTATTCCTCATCATTCAGCACTAGTATATTTCAATACATTTTACTGAAAACCTAGGACTACTGACCAGTGGCGGATCCAGAACTTAACTTTTGGAGGGGGCTGAGACTTTTCAAAATAATATTCTAGACCAATAAAAAATTTACAATTGCAATATTCATTTGTGAATGTCAAATGAATGTCAGTGTTTTTTTTTTTTTTTTTTGGGGGGGGGCTTCAGCCCCTAGCCCCCCCCCCTTAAATCCGCCACTGCTACTGACACAGTAACTTTCCGTTAAAACTAGAAAGCTTTTAGCTTTATAAACTATTTTAATGAAAGTAAATAATTTGAAATTATTTTTATATAGCAATCGTCTTTGCAAAAATGTGCAGTAATGAAATCAATAAAAATCAGCACATTTTAGGATAGAAATGCATGTACAAGGCTGCCACAGGCGACATTTTATATATATTTTTTTGTACCATTATTTCGAAAAAATAAATTTATAGTACTATATTTATGTAGGTATATCTGTACTTTGCTTGCATAATATTGCCTGCACCTGTTATAAGTTTTAGGTTATAGAAATAGAGGTACGAAAATAATAAAGAAAAAGTAGCCTAGGGCAGCCCGGCATGTACTTCTCTGCATAAAAAATTAAGTTAAAAAAAATTAGTAACTTTGGAAAACACGAAAGTAATTGCCACAGACAACATGAATTTTTTTGCGTATTAAAGCATTTCAAATTAAATTAGCATTATATTTCTCTCGCTGGATTGACATCGGAATTTCTTTTTCCAATGTATACTTGATTGTAAGTTATAATCTGTTGTGGAGAGCTATATTATATAGACAAATTTGTACATGCTCATTTAAGACCAAATATTTAAGTGTTCTCAAAGAACTGCAGTTTTATTGTCTAGACATTTAATGACATACTAGTTAACCAGACGTATAATCATGCATTTTATATTTGTCTAGAGATCGCATGTTGTAAACATATGAAAAACCTGCGGCAATTATAAGTGAAATTTGTGGAATGTGTTTTGTTCCCTCAAACTCAATTTGCTGCAAAGTTTTACAGGGTTATTTTATGTGTTTGCCTGCAGCTATACCATGTTAAGACTACTATCTAACAGGCTGAATCATTCGCCGCCATTTCTCCATCAAGTCCGTCATTGCTAAACCCAAGACTACTATATAAGACTATTATATGAGACTATATAAGACTATTATATAGTAGTCTTAGGTTTAGTAATGACGGACTACTATATAAGACTATTATATAGTAGTCTTAGGTTTAGCAACGACGGACTTGACGGACAAATGGCGGCGAATGATCTGTTATAATAGTCTTATTACCATGTAAACTAACCCTTTACAAATATTCGCAACAACAAAATAAACCATATAACAAAGACTTTTTTTTTTTTTTTTTTTTTTTTATTTAAGTATTTGTTTGACATCGTAAATCTTGCGAAAATTACTTCAGATTCAGATGTATGGAAATGAAAATGTTTGAAACAAAAATTTTTAATTTAATTATTTTCTGCTATACTCAAGCTATATGCTGTATAATAATAATAATAACAATAATATATATATATATATATATATTAAATTATTTAATTCCTTTACAATACTCAGCAAATGAGAGAAAGATGAAAATACCAACAATGAATTTAATAATTAGATGTATTACGTATAAATTTATTGTCACAATTACCATTTAAGTAAATTTCACTGAATAGTAAAAACATGTTAAAGTACTTACGCATAAGAGAAATGACGTATATCACTTAAACCTAAACAGTGAGTTAGTAGACTTAATCCATTAGTCCAGTAAATTCATGCAACACAAGATAAGAATTGAAAGAAATTAACCAAAATGACTATTGAAATAAAAAGGAATGCATGAAGGAAAAATGGAGTTAAAAATGCTGAAATCCAGTACCGATCTCATCAGGAAACTAGCGGTACTGTCAACAATTAATGCAAGATTTCGAATATTGTATAGCTTTTCAGCAATATACAACACTAGTTTCAATCTTGCATAAAAAAAAAAAAAAAAAAAAAAAAAAAAAAAAGAAAGAAAGAAAGAAAGATAAAAGGAAATTGGCTGATAACTTAACCATAATGAAAATTGGAATTCGTGAAAGGAGCTGGCCACATGTAAATCAAATCCAAATCAAATAAAAATCCGGGCGGTTGCCAAAACGAACAAACTAAAAAGAAATAATTAAAAGTAGAGAATCGATTAATCGAAAGTTCATTTTTAAATTTCATGGTATTAAAAGCAATATAAGCATTACTACTTAAATTTGAAAATTAACTTTTTAATTCATTCTTAAACAATAAAATTGACACTATTTTCAATCCAAACCAAAGGCACATAAAAGAAATGGATAAATTTCTCTGAAATTTGAAATATGTTACAAATGAAAGTTTAATTTGTGCTTAAAAATAATTATTTAGCTGTAATTATTGAGATATTTTTGGAAAATTTGTCACTGAATGATGAAAAATTTTATCATATTATTATTTTAATTTAATTTTTCTGATTTATATATAACCCTAAAAAATTGAACTCAAAAACTCAAACAATAATAACAATTATAAAATCTATAAAATGAAAGTGAAGAGTAAATACGTAAATTTAGTTAAAACTTAAGAACCTTTGATTAAAGTGTATTTTTATTTATTGTTCATTCATCTTCAACAAAGGGTAAAATAACAACAACAACAACAACAACAACAACAACAACAACAACAATAATAATAATAACAGTAATAGAGGGAGATAGGGAAGTTAAAATATCACAGCATCATATTTAAATAATTACGGTATGTAATATATTTTTCTTGTAAAAGGAAATTAATATGCATTTAACAAATTTTCTTATAGTGAGCTGAAAGAAAACGTACATAAAATCGATAATAAATGATGCCGCACTCAGATTTATGCCATTATTAATGAATGAATTATTGACATGAATTATTACAGGAATTAACTTCTATTCCATTTTTTATCTATACATTGTTTAAGCACATCAGCTCACAATTATCCAAAACATTCTTTGAGGAAACATTTCTATAACAATGGAAATTGAAGAAAAATTTATCATTAAAATATAATAATATGTTTTTAATAATAATACATATTAACAACAAATACTACCGAGATTGGATAGAGAGGAAATGTAAAAGGAAATAATTAACTCATTTTCCAGTTACTACAAATTAAAACAATTGCTTGAAAATGACAAAATTTTCAACCATAATTGATTTTTTTTTTTTTTTCTTTATTTCCACTATTATTATTTTTTAATTTTTGGAAAATTCTTTCTATTCAGACAGTCTCTAAATAAAAGAAATAATTTTCCAAGTCATTCACCACATTTATGACTGCGTGCAAGAAATTCGAGAGACAAAAAGAGAGGAGTTTTAGCGTGCAGTAAACCATTAACATTTTTACAAAGACAGATGTGACGCTCGTCATTATACGGGTCCCTTTAATACAATGCTATCGTACTTATCATACTTGTTAGACAACCGTCCAGCCAACAGTAGGAACAAATGACGTAACATAAGCTCCAATGTTTCTTTTCCATGTAGCATCATAATTCTAGAAGACTGATGGCTAAAAATTTGATTTTCATAATCATTTCTCCCTGCACTGTAAAAAATTTTACGGCAATTTACAAATTATTGCTTAGTAATAGTACAGGTATTATCTCAACTACTAGGGAAAACTTTGTAACCAGATTCTCCTTGTATTCAATGCTTAAATAACATATGTAATTCTACTACTATATTCCAAGTATCTCTACGTCTCTGTCTCTCCCTCTCCCCCTCCCCGACCCCGTTGGGAGAGCGAGAGAGCGAATTCTTTTGAGCCAGAGCAAACGCCATACTGTGCGCATGCGTAGAAGATACCAGAGAAGAAGCCAAGCCGAGCCGAAGCGTCGGTTCGATCGTAATGAGGGAGGCGGACTTTTTAAATCTGCATCTGTGATATTTTATTTATTGTTAACGTTATACACATCTGCATTTTAGAAAAAGTAAGAATTCATTAATAGAAATCCTTAATTTGTAATACAGGATGCTTATTTTGACGTTATCTTATTTTAATTTAAACTTTTATTTTGATGTGAACATCAACTCTTAAGCCTGATTTTGGAACTCTGTGTTGAAAAACTAAGATTGTATGATGGACGGGATTAAATTTCTGATAAACAACCCCTGCTAGGTGGAGGTTTGTGTCAGTTAGTGATTATTTATTTAAAATTGCTAGCTATGCAAATACTTTCCTGGCAAAGCATAATTTACTAATGTGATATTAACGTTCAGAAAACAGTTGGATAAAAAGAATCAAAAAGTTAAAAAGGTATGTAGTTTTAATTATTATTATTCTGAGGTACTTATTTAATTTAATGTTTTTATTTTTTGTAAAATAAGTATTACATAATTAACCCCTGAAAATTGTATGCATAATTTATGCAGTTTAGAAATACCATATTAAGTTTCACCGACATATATTTATAAAAATATTAAATGACCTTTATTGTTATTTATTATTAAAATTCTAAAAGTGTATTTTATTTTACTTTATTACATATATATATATATATATATATTTGTCATAACAACATGTTATGGATGTTATTTCACAGCCTAATAATATATATATATATATATATATATATATATACACATAACAGTTTACTAATTCATTATGTATAAAGACAATCAGTTTTATTCCAGTTTTATAAGCTCATATTAAAAAAAAAAAAAAAAAAAGTGATAATTAAAAGAAAAAAACATAATTTTGACTTAAAAAAAAAGTTTAATAAATTATATATAAAAATATTAAATGACCTTTATTGTTATTTATTATTAAAATTCTAAAAGTGTATTTTATTTTACTTTATTATATTTTTTAATTTTTTTTATTTATTTATTTATTTATTTTTTTTGTCATAACAACATGTAATGGATGTTATTTCACTGCCTAATAATAATAATAATAATAATAATAATAATAATAATATATATATATATATATATATATATATATATATATACATAACAGTTTACTAATTCACTATGTATAAAGGCAGTCAGTTTTATTCCAGTTTTATAAGCTCATATTAAAAAAAAAAAAAAAAAAAAAAAAAAAAAATGTGATAATTAAAAGAAAAAACATAATTTTGACTTTAAAAAAAAGGTCAATAAGTTATATATAAAAATTAAGGTAATGATATTGATATATGTTTTTAATATTTCAAACAATTTTGATTTTGTAAAAGTATATATTTAAATAAACATTTTCGATCAGCCATCATTTTTAACTAAAACTAAACATAAAAGGTTTTCTATTATTATTCCATTATTTATTTAAAATGTTTAGCAATATTACTCATAATATTAAATATTGTTAATTTAAAAATTTTAGTAAGGTAACATGGGGTATTTAAGGGTAAATTTATTTATATTACTTGTAGTATTTCTGTAAACGTAACTGTAAACTTTTTGTGAATATAACCGAAATTCATTTGCATTATTAATTACATTTTCTTAGCACAATTACTGACAAAAAATCTGTATTCTAAACTAAACAAATTTAGTAAGGTTACATGGATATTATTTGAATTTACACTAATAATAACCATGTATCCTACACAAAACATTTCCTGGTAAAATTGCAGTATTACTTTCAGTAATGATACTAACACAATCTTAGTAAACATACAAAAAAAGCACTTGACCCGTGAACTAAGAGTTTCTTAGTATATTTACTAACAAAATGCGTATAATGTTTACTAACTCTAACGTAGTAAGATCACTTTTGAACAATCTGTATTGGCTACTAGAAAAGTTTATGGAATACCAGTTTCCTAGAATTTTTCTAGTAGTACTACAGAAATTTTTTTACAGTGTGGTACCATGGGTGAATAGAGGCACAGCCTTTGTTCTGAATTTCAAATTATGTTGTAGCTATTTCAGAAACCTCAGAATCGCGCGAAATTTTGATAATAAAGCGTGTTGACACGCACTTTGTGTGTGTAATTAAGTGATCCAGTTTATTTTGACATTAATAATAAAGGCTCTCATGATGACATAAATTTCCCGAAAGATTTATTTTTAAAAATAATGATGGTGTTTTTAAGAGCATTATTTTTAATAGGTATTCGCAGTTGTTAAATATATTCAAACGGTATTGTATTAGTGATTGTATTGTATATATTGAAACCTAATTATTCAAACTGTTTTTCTATAGCATTAGTTTGAATATTCATCTGTTTATTGCCGTCCATATTTTTTAATTTTTTCTTTGCTACCGTATACATAGCTGTCAACCGCTACGATTGTTTGACACCGGTGATTTTTTTATAGAAATTTTCTCCTTATTTATTCATAGAAAAAAAACTGCTACAAAATCTTATAAAAATTTTCTGTAAAAAGATACCGAAAAAATTCGCGACGGTTGGCAGCTATGCGCATAAAATCATTTGCCTACATTAAATGCGCGCTTAAATTGATAACATTTTAAAGATATACATTTATCTTTTTTAAAAAACATTTTTTTTTTTTTTTTTTTTTAATACCTGATTGTCGATTTTTTATTTTATTTTATTTTATTTTATTTTAAGAATGCATAGGAAGCTATTCTAGGTAATAAAATGCAAATTACGGTAATGATATATTTCAAAATTGAAAATATCCGAGGTACCGGAAATGTTTTCGATATTACATTAGAACAAACAGAAATTGTGAATATAGGGACCGAATTACACTCTCTTATAAATCTATGGAACATTCGGTTTTAATGCCGATTGAAATAAATTATACATTGAAAATTATTGGAATATTTCGGGCTTTGAGAGCCATTTTATGAGGAAAATAAATAAATAAATAAATAAATAAATAATAATGCTGATTCATTTGTCAAAAACACAATTTGTTTAAAAAATTAGGTCAAGTCGTTAAATTGACATCATTTAAATAATTAGAAACATTTTAAGCGCTACGTATTACAAAGGCATTCTTAGCAAAAAAGAAAGAATAGAAACATGAAAATAAATATGTATAAATTTTATTTAAAAATTTGCTATTATTTTATCAAAATAAAAAGAAAATTTTGTTAATGAGGAATAACTATCGGGTTCTTGAAGTAACATTTAATAAATACACGTGACTGTTTTGTGGTTTTAGCGTGATGATTACTCGAATATTTAAAATTTTATGATGTAGGAAAAATAAAAACAAATTCGATAAAGTAAAGACAACATATAGTGTAACCACGTTTCCTAAAACTAGCAATGTGGAACAGTCCAAAAACTTGGAGGGGTGCCAAATAGACCGACAGCTTGGGATTTGAAAAGCATCCAGTAATTTGGTGCTCTATTATCACTTATTTTATCTGAATCATATGACTATCTCCCTTGTTTTAACATTGGACTCGTTGAGTCAGCGCGTGCGCAGAGGCTTCCATTGTCTCAAGAAATGTGGTCGAAGAATAACAAAAATCATCTATTATCAAACATAGTAAGTTCAAAGCTTAATGATGATTTAAAAAATTGCGGTTTATTCAAAAAAAAAAAAAAAAAAAAAAGAAGAAGAAGAAGAAGAAGAAAGAAAGAAAAGAAAAGAAAAGAAAAGAAATTTCCTGTTTGATGGAAATCTATAGATCCTGAACACTCTCTGATAATTTTAAGCAAAACTTAACATTAAATAAAATGTCTACACAAAAGTTAACGATTAGAGATTTTAAAAGTAGTGGAAAAACAACATGTCGTTGTTTTAAGTATGTTGCTTTTTTTTTTTTTTATAAGTTTTTGTTTTTTTTAAAGGAGTAATATCTCAGTCATGACAATGCTACTATAGAATGGTGAACTTGGGTATAGAGTGGTAATACTTGTGAATGGTGAGTTATTTACACCATTTTCTGAATAAAATGCATTTTAATTTTTTTATTAAATTTTAATAGATAAATTAAATTAAATTAAATGTTAGATTTAATAAATATGCGAATCCCTTTATTTAATTGTATGTAAGTGTTTATTTTGTTTTATATTTATGGAAAAAGATTAATATAAAATCACGGCAAAAATAACTAATGAAATTAAATTAAGAGATTTAAAAATGATTAAAAGTTAATTAAATAAATCAAAGAATTTGGGAGGTTTGGAGTCAAAACAAAAGTTAAATTAGTTTCTTTAAAATGTGCTAGAACAACTTTAGTAGCGAAAATTTGTTGTTACAATCAGTAATAATTTTATAATTATCACTGAATTCAGTACTAATTTTTCTGAAACGTATGAAAATATCACTTATGTTTTGTACTTTTTTTTTAATGTTTTAAATCTTTAGCAATAACGTTAAAAATTATTTTAGTTATTTCAAACGAGAGTTATTATAAAAACATATGCATTTCACGAAAAAAAAAAAAAAAAAAACTAATAGAATTTGAACGTAAAACATGTTAAATGTAGATATAAGTAAACCATATTCCTTTGTTATTGTTACACAAAAGCAATGCTCATCGATCTTTATTATCATGTTTATAATATTCTCACTCACAACAAAAACAATTGTTACTGCGAGAAATTCCATCACGCTGTTATTTCAAGGGTACAAAATTTTCCTCATACCTCTGACATACGAAGTAAGTTAACCTGCGAATAGAGCAAGGCGGCACAAAAAAGGGGGCAGGGGTTAAAAAATGAAGCGTGGATCGTGACCCATTGTCGCTCAGGTCCACTGACCATGTGGGTCAGCAGTTATTAATGACTTGGGGTTGGTTAACAGACGTTTCAGTCAACGGCACCCTAGAGATATCCCCTCCCACGGATCTTTCATGGGAACTCCCACTCCTAGGGGACACCTGAGTATACCTAAAATTTGACCGTCTTTGTATGAAGCCCCTGCTTTATTATACATCTGTACCGGAGTGAGTATTATGAGGTTCTGTCAAAAATGGATTGTTGAGGTTAATGTGGATAAGGGTGTCACATTTCTGACAGATATCATGTCAAAAAATCTATTCACAAAAATGCATCGCCACGAAAGAATGATACAGGTACTTCAAGCATCACTTTGCCACACTGGGTCGAATAATAAATGTTTTTTTAAATCGAAGCAGTGCTTCCTTCATGTTTGATAAAATGGGGCATTCTGTATTTTTTCGTGGTTTTGTTATTATTTGGTTATTAAAGGTTATTATTTATTTTAATTTTAAGATGTCGGGGTTCTAGGGAAATTAAGCATTTTTTAAGATATTGCCGAAGGGTACAAAATAATCTTTCTTTCGTCATTTAGGGTAATACTTTTTTTGAGAAGAAAATAATCTGGTCTGCATGAGCTATGGTAAATAACTTTTATAAAGAATAATTTTAATAAAGAATTTGCATTTCAGTAATTCGTATAAGAATATATAGAATAAAATTTTGTGGTTGCCACAACATACAAGGTCTGAATTAAAAAAAAAAAAAAAAAAAAAGTACTAAACAATCAAAATTTCCTTTTGAAATCTTATGTTAAATATTAATTTTCAACTTTTATCAGTAGATTGTTTTGTTTTCAGCCTATTGCATTTTATACTGCATATTCTTCATTTTAAAAAACCACTAATGATTTTTTTTTCTTATTCCTTTTATCATCATGACAGATAAAGAGAAGATGAGGAAGACCCAAAAACAAACGCCACTCCAAAGAAAAAGTTCTTGATAATGTCCTCAATAAAGAATTTACATTATGTTAATTTTATCAGAAAATGTAAAAGGAAGTTTTGTGATGGCCACAATATACTAGTTGATAAAAATCAAAGTACTAAACATTCATTCATTGCTCTTTGTAATATTATACTAATTATTAATTTTCAACGTTTATTAGGAGATTGTTTTGTTTTCATCTAGTTATATGTAGAACCACATATTCTTCATTTTAAAAAGAAAACTTAAAGATTTTTTCTTTTACCTTTAGGCAATCTATCAGTTTAAGAGAAGAGGAGCACCCAAGTGAAAGTGCCCAAAGAGGTTAGAAGATCTTCTAACCTCTCTGGGAAGTGCCAATCCAAAAAAGAAAGTCTTGAATAAAGTTTTTATATGAATAACTTTAATCCTATATAAATCCTACATAAGGACTTTAATAACTTAAGGATATTAATCCTATACAAATTACCTTAATTTGCAAATTCATTGTAATAATTATAAATTCCATCGCAGTAATTTATATTGGAAAACACAGAAGAAAGTTTTGTGATGACCATAATGTACTAGCTCAAAGACAAATTCCAGGTACTGAAAAATCAAAATTGCTTATTGAAGAATACATTTTAACTTTTATCAGCACATATTGTTTTATTTTCATCCAATTAGATATAAAACCACATTTTCTTCATTGTAAGAAGAAAATTTTAATGGCAATTTCTTTTTCTGTTTTCCTTTTGGCAATCCGACAGATCAAGAGAAGATGAGGACCCAAGTATAAATGCCAGTCCAAAGAGTGATCCATCATCATCAACAATGAATTTTGCTCCTGCCATTTTTTTCTTTTCCTTTTCTATTCTATCTCTTTTTCGTTCTTTTATGCCACTAAAAGAAAGAGATGCCACTGTATGCATTTAAAGAAAGAATGTTGACTTTACTCAGCACTCCGCGAAGGAAGCAACTCCTCTGGGGTCGAAGCCAAATACTCGAGAAAGTTGTCAGCGTAAGGAAAAAAGTGCGACAAGTCGGTTTGCTTAATCCTTTAATTGAATCAAAAGAAATAAATGTCAGTTGGAGTAAAAAACTTGAATTGAGTATGTCCCCACGGAGGACTTTGAACAGTGCAATCTAAATAGTTGTCAGGCATAAGTTAATAAATGGCTCAGTGAAGTATTCTGATGTACTTTTAAACAAAAGTAGTTAACATTATAATGTCTTAAAATAAATAAGAGTTTAATGTAACTGTTTTTTACCTCCCTTTAGTGGTGAGTTTTATTTTTATTAGAAAGTGTGGTGTTTTATGGAGAAAAAAAAGTCCCTTAAATAGATAAGGAAAAAAAAAAAAAAAAAAAATCTGAATTATATATGTATATATTTTAGTGGATTAAGTAATTTACCATTTCATGCACTTTTGATTTTGGAGGTTGTGGAGTAAAATAATTATTATTAATATCACTGGTTAGAAGGTTTTGAATTGAGTGGGTTTTACATACTCCTAGTGCTACACTATTTACAATTGATGACGTTTTGGTACTCACCACTAAGGCTGGCCCATTTACATGCGATCATATTTCCGATCTTCCACAGAGAAAACATTACCGAGCAATAACAAAGAATTTTAGAAAATAATTTATATTTTTACTATATGAAAACTATATTTTATTTCATGCATTCTACTTTTATTATTATGTTTTATATTAGTTACATTACATAATCGGATTTTCTGTTGTCCATAACAGTTCACAGCAGTTCGTTAAGGTTTTTTGAACTTTAATTTAAATCGCATAAACAACGTATAAAAGTCGTGTAAAATTTCGTTATTTTTGGATAGTGTTGAAGAACGTTAGAGACAACAGCAACTCTGGATAACGATACACACTATATCTGCATTGTATGTATGACTTTAAACTTTTTTGCAATGTTCCTCGTTAAAGCGTAATATGGTACAAAAGGATGGAGGTCCATAAAGGGGTTTTTTGGCCCTAAAAATGACGAAAATGTTAGGTTGATCACGCTCATGAAATATTTGTATTTAATTATTTTTATACGTTTTTTAAGTTTCCACCAATATTATTTACACTATTCTAGCAATTATTTATCCACAAAGACCCATAGATTCGCAATTATTCATTTTTGATAGAAATTCCCCCATTTTTAAAGATTTGACATACTTTTTTTTATATGAGCGCATGGGTACAACAACTTCTAATAGAAATAAATATATTATGAAATACACCATACATAAAGATAAAAGTGTTTCACTACTACACTCAAGTAAATCACAACATTGATTACAGTTGTACAATTTATTAGCCCTTTCAATACGGAGTCTGGAATCTGCATCATTTGGATACCTGTAATTCCATCCACGAGTGCTTATTTTGCAATCTGTATGCTACTTTATTTCCAAGAATCTACCCAATATTCGTCTTTGTAGAATCCATATACTGTAGATACAAATAATTTGGATTAGAAAAATTATAAGTTATAATGCATATCCATGAATGCATAAAACTCTGTTCATAAATAATGCCATTTGTTACAATAATATTAACTATAAACAAACTCAAGATAAGAGTTAAATTGTAAACACGTGTCATTATTGTAATAAAATTAAAAACACGTTTAAAAATACATTTATTAAAAAAGATAAAAGATGTCCAAAGCTTTTCGCCTTAGATAAAACAAGGCATCATCAGGGATTTAGTTTTACACACTACAGAGCAGTTATATATACTTTTGTACCATATGGTCAACACTTAAGTCCTTACAAAAAATAAATTCAACTGGAAGTTATACATAGAGGCTGGAACTATTACACTGTAACGCTACATTTGGAGGCTGGAGCTAATGCAGGATGAGGAGATGCTACACTTGGAGGTTGGAACTATTGCAGGATGCGGAGGTGCTACACTTGGAGGCTGGAACTATTGTACGATAAAGAAGTGCTATACTAGGAGTCTGGAACTATTGCAGGATGCATAGGTGCTACACTTGAAGGCTAGGACTATTGCAGGAAGAGGAGGTACTGCACTTGGAGGCTGGAGCTATTGCAGGATGAGGAGGTGTTACACTTGGAGGTTGGAACTATTTCAGGATGAGGAGGTGCTGCACTTGGAGGTTGGAACAGTTGCAGGAAGAGGAGGTGCTACACTTGGAGACTGGGACTATTGCAGGGTGACGAGGTGCTACACTTGGAGACTAGAACTATTATAGGTTAAGGAGGTGCTACATTTGGATTTTTTATTACAATAATATTAACATAAAATAATTTGCAACAATGATGTTATTTAAGCGTACAAAAAGAAAGTTATTTTAACTCTCTAGCTTACTATATATGTAATTGCGGACGCCAAATAAACTTAAAGCATACAAAAGAAGTTATTTTAAACTCCTAAGCTTTCTAAAAAACTAAATAATAATTTCTAACAACAAAATCTACTTGCTGCTTTTATTCCATTGAAAAATTTGAATACTGAGAAAAAAAAACTAGATGCACGCGCACGAGCATCATCTGAATAATCTTTTCTTTTTTTTCAATAACAAAAATACATCACGTGAGTTAAAAATATAAAAATGAGAGAATAAAATAAAACATGGACAATATCTAACATCCTCCCACCTTTTGATTATATCTTATAATCAAAACTCTTCATTTTGATATCTCTAGAAGATTTCTTCTTCATAAAATCAGTCTGTCTGGCATTTTAATTAGTCTTCCAGATCTAGTCTTTCTAATTTCCCTGCAGGACTTATCCTCCAAAGGCTTTTTAATTTGTGCTTCCTTCACAGCTGGATTAGGAAACGTATTTTCAGCACCGTCACTAGATGATACTTCTAGAGGATAGATTCTTTGTATTGGTCGAAGTATCTCTGAATGAGATGTTTGTAACTTTACGAGTCGCACTTTTCCATCTTTGCCATGAATAAGCTCTATGATGCGTCCTAATGGCCAGTGCATCCTTTTTTTATTGTCCGCTCCCACCAATACAATGTCTCCTACAGAAACTGTCTGTTGGCTTCTTCTCACATTCGGTCGCTGAATAAGTAAACCCAAATACTCTGATCTAAATCGATTTCTTAAACTTTTCTGCAATGCTTGTCTGTATTTAAGCCTTCGTTTGAAAGAGTTTCCCTCGACTGCATCAATGTCTGGCACAATATATTCATGAATATCTTTCAAAAACATGGCAGGAGAAATAGGCTTAATAGATTCTTGCTCTGACATGTAAGTCAAAGGTCGAGAATTGATAATGCTTTCGCAATCAGCCAATACAGTAATCATTTCTTCATAATTCAAGCACGCTCGCCCAAGGACTCTTTTTAATAGATCTTTCATCAGTCTGATGAGCCTCTCCCACCATCCGCCCCACCACGCAGCAGTTGGCGGATTGAATTTCCATTCAATTGAATTGGTTGCTGCATCCTTTTGTATATGATTCCAGTTCAGTCGTTTCAAATAGTTGGCTGCACCAACAAAATTAGAGCCATTATCGCAATATATAATGGAACATCTTCCTCTACGAGATATAAATCTTCTTAAAGCCATCAAAAAAACCTCGGTAGATGCTGATGTAACAAGTTCAAAATGTACTGCCCGATAGATAGCACATGTGAACAAGATAACCCAACTCTTTTGATTGTCTTTCAGAAACAAAGGACCAGCCATATCAATACCAATGACCTGAAACACAGCTGCATCTTTCACTCGATTTTCTGGTAGAGAAATAGGCGAAGATTCCACGTTCTTAGAGTTGAATCTTTTACAAGTAGTACATTTAGATAAAACAGATGTCACAGTTCTTCTTCCATTCAAAATCCAATATTTTTCTCTAATCAAATTTAAAAGAATCTGAGGACCTGCGTGACAATTTTTCAGATGAAAATATGAAATTAGTCGTTTAACAACTTCATAATTAGATGGTAGAACGATAGGTGTGAGAAAATCCTTCTTGTCTTGTCTATACAAAATTTTAGTTTTCACGCGTATTATATCTTCCTCATCTTTGAAAGTCTCAAGAGTTTTCAATTTCTCATAATCTTTAGAGGAAAAAGCTTCTTTCTGAATAATCCAAGCTATTTTCATTTCTGCTTTGTGAAATTCCTGACTTGTCAATTCCCCTTTCACTTTATCCTTTGGATTACAAGTATTGTGTTTAAAACGGAGAATCCATCCCACAAGGCGAACGATTTTCTCATAACATGAAAAATAGTGATAGTACCAAGTATTCTGTGAATTTTCATCTACATTTATCAGTAATTTTGTAGATTTTAACTTTTCTCTTTCAACGTCTTCTTCATTTATATTCTGGCAGATGAAATCCATATGTTTATTATACTCATATGGATTCTTAAGCCACGATGGACCCTCCCACCATTTGAGAGAGACAAGTTGTTTGGCTTTACAACCTCTAGAGGGTAGATCCGATGGGTTCATTTCACTGGGTATATATTTCCATAAAGAAGGATCAGTCAAACTCCTGATTTCTTGAACTCGGTTCCTGGCGAAAACTGACCAGTTCTCTTCTCTGATTATCCATGCAAGAACTGTCGTGGAATCACTCCAAAAATATCTTTCCATATTTTCCCAACTGAATGCATCTGTTACTGATTTCGATAATCTAGCACCAATCAAAGCCGCTAAAAGCTCCATTCGAGGTATAGTTGGGCACTTTAAAGGACTGATGCGGGATTTGGCAGCCAGAAGGAATAATTTCACTTGATCAGCTTTTTCTATTCTCAAAAATACAACAGCAGCATAAGCCTGATTACTAGCATCACAAAATGTATGAAGAGTACATTTTTTTAAATTATCTGGAGTGACTTGAATGTATCGCGGAATCTCAATTTCTTCCAATATATTTAATTCACGAAACCATCCGATAAACTCGTTTTTTAGATCCCCGGTAATTTCTTCATCCCAGGTTAAACCAATTTTCCAGGTTTTCTGTAACATCATCTTGGGGCAAATCATGACTGGTGAAGTAAAACCAATTGGATCAAAAACTTTATGTGCCACTGATAGCATAGTACGTTTTGTTATTTTCTCCAGGTTTACATCTTTCGTCCAGGATACATTGACCTTTAAAATGTCCGAAAATCTGTTCCAGTGTAATCCAAGTACAACAGTTTCTTTATTGTGTTCCGAGTCCTTTCTCTCTTCTGTATGTTCCCATCCTCTTAGGTCGAATCCGCCTTTAGACATTAGGTTTTTAGAGCAAGTAATAAATCTCTTTAACTCTTCCTCTGTACGGACACTCGTAACAACATTGTCAACATAGAAGCTTCTCAACAATCTTTGCTTAAGTTCTGGGTCGTATTCTTCATCATTTTTAATATGGTATTCTATTACTGAAGCTAGCAAAAGAGGTGAACTCTTGACTCCAAAAACGACTCTAGCATGACGAAATATTCTCAGCTCACTTTGTTCTGGATTGCTCTACCAGAGGAAACGTAAAAAATCCCGATCTTCTTTCCGGATGCTTATTTGCAAAAACGCTTTTTTGATATCAGCTAAGACACCGAATTTATTTTCTCTAAATCGCAAAAGTATGTCAGGAATTAATTCAATGAGATTTGGACCGCAGTGTAGACATTGATTCAAAGATGGATGGTTTTGGATTCTTGCTGATGCGTCAAATACTGGACGAATTGGAGTAGTGCTATTCTCCTTTATAACTGGTCGATGAGGTAAGTAGTGTCCATAAATGGACCTTTCACATTCAGGGACCTCTTCAATAATTTTGTCGCCAAGCCATCCTAAAAGTACTTCCTCATATTTTTCATAAATATTACTCGCAAGTAGTTTTTGTGTGACATTGGTTAACCTTTTCTTGGCTAAACACAAATTATCAGGTAAAGGTGGTTTATCTTCAGCCCATGGTAAGGATATTTCATAACGACCGTCTTTATTCCGTGTTACTGTCTGTAGAAAGTGCTCTTTTACTTGACGATCTACTTCCATCTTACATAGCTTTTCGATTGGATCACTTATTCCAAGTAAATCTAATCTCCATAAGTCAGAAATTTCTGCTTCTTTTACAAACATGGAAGTAACTGATAGAGCTAAATTTTCTTTAGATGAACTTTCTTGAGGAACTTTTCCCATTAATGTCCAGCCAAAAAGTGTTTCCATTGCAACTAGCCCAGAAGACAACACTTCTCTTCGACCTGTCAATAGTTTACCGATTATATCGGCTCCAATCAGTACTTGAATAGACTCATCTGCATAGCCAACATCTGTCAAAACAATGCCTTTCTCGGCCAATTCTTTCAGCCAAGAACCTTTTCCCACAGGCTTAACATTTTCACATATAATATTTTGATCCAAAACTTCAAAATTGCATCTGAATTTCCCTGTCAAATCTCTTAATCTTATTTTATAAAAGCTATGTTCATATTCTTTGGTTGAGACTCCGCCAAAAAGTGAATGTACAACCTTTTCTTTTTTAATGGCTGCATATTTCATTTCTTCTGCTAATTTCTTCAAAATATACGATCTTTGTGAACCAGTATCCAAAATTAGACGAATAGCCTTTTCTTTATTATCAGAGACGACTTTTGCTTTGAGAGTTTGAAGAAATACCCTTGGATTTTTATTGAAATTTGCCATATTTACTTCACTTTCATTTGACTTTTCTTTCTCTTCTCGTTCATTTGTTTTGCCTTTATCAAGACTTTGGCACATCACGGTGGAATGTTTTCTATCACAGATAAAACACTTCAGGACAGCTTTACACTGTTTGGTAGTGTGACCTGACCCCAAACAGAGGAAACAGCACTTCTTATCCTTTAGAACATTCTGTTTCTCATTAAAACTCATCTTTCGTGCCGTAAAACAGTCTGAACTCATATGCTTTCCATTACAAAACACGCAATTTTTCTTTAGATCCTGTTTAAAAGAAGTCGTTAATAAAGTAGAGGCAGTGGGTATAGGCTTAACAACATCAGTATAAGTCCTTCTTTTTCTATAATTTCGGTCATCATTTTTCTTCGCCAGACCAAAACCTGCTACCGCCAAATTTATTCTTTCATCTCCTTCAACTTCACATTTGAGAAATTGCATCAAATTGTCCAACCGTTCTTTCGCATCAGAACTAGTAGAAACAATGTTACTTCTATTCCAAGCTTTCAAAAATTCAGCTGGAAAAAAGGATTCTACCATAGGATATAATATAGAAGCGCATTTATCAGTAGTGACACCCAACGTTTCAAGAGCCCTTAAATATGATTCAAGTTTATCGTACAATGAAGTAAGAGAAAAGTTTTATTTTGTATGAGCAACTATAATTAATTTTAATAATTCTCTAACGTACACTTCAACTAGAAGATCATCTCTTCCATAACGAGCTTTTAGACTCTCTATAACTTTGGCATAGTTGGCGCCAGTTGGCGGAAAACTGTCTACGACTTCTCGTGCTCTGGAACCAGCGACCGTTGCTTGAATGAGGTACTGGAATTTGTTTTCTGGAGGAATATCGTTATCTTTATCTATCTGCTCAAACTGACTCCAGAATGGTAGCCATTCTTTTAAATCCCCATCAAATTGTCGGAATTGTAACTTGGGTAAGGAAATTTTTCTTCTAGATGAATTATTTTCATTAACAGTTAAAATTGACTCCCCTTGAATGTAGGCCTGTGACTGTATTCTAGCCAATTCCAACTGTTGGTCTAATTCCATCTTCTTTATCTCTAATTCTTGATTAAGCTTTTCTAATTCAATTTTTTCTTCTTGTTCAAGTTTAAGTTTTTGTTGCTGAAGATCTTTTTCTTGCTCGACTTTCAATTTTTCTTGCTCGACTTTCAATTTTTCTTTTTCTTGCCCCTCAACAACAGCCGTTGATAGAATTTCTTGCACAAAATTGGGATCATTTTTATATTCGTTGCTATTCAAAATAATTTCCTTCAAGGTAGCAATAGTACATTCAGGAGGAATTATTTCGCCAAGCTCTTCCGCTACAAACTTCAGATCGGCTTTTCTAAAACCTTTAATTGCTTGAAACATTGTTTTACTTCGTCCTGTCGCGGACGCCATAAAATGTTATTTAAGCGTACAAAAAGAAAGTTATTTTAACTCTCTAGCTTACTATATATGTAATTGCGGACGCCAAATAAACTTAAAGCATACAAAAGAAGTTATTTTAAACTCCTAAGCTTTCTAAAAAACTAAATAATAATTTCTAACAACAAAATCTACTTGCTGCTTTTATTCCATTGAAAAATTTGAATACTGAGAAAAAAAAACTAGATGCACGCGCACGAGCATCATCTGAATAATCTTTTCTTTTTTTTCAATAACAAAAATACATCACGTGAGTTAAAAATATAAAAATGAGAGAATAAAATAAAACATGGACAATATCTAACAAATGATTCCCACAGACATTACATTTAACATAATGCTTGCTCACGGTGACCTATCATGTGAGAGGAATTTGCGCAATAAAATAGGAATTTGAAATTCTCCAGGGCTGAAAAACCCTCTTATGGATCCTCATCCTATCTTATCGATGTTTCGTTGTTTAAAAAAGTAATAATATTAATAATAATAATAATAAAATGTTTGGCTGCCAATAAGGATGAATATTGTGTCCTGTTAACTGCTTTTAATTATGGAAGTTTGAAGTTCCCTATACTAATTTCAAAGTTTGACGAAATTGTTGGAATTAATTGTCAATTTAAGGCATATGTTGCCAACCATTATTAAATGAATGAAATTTCTCGTATGCACAGGGTGATTATAATTAAAGTTGCGATTTTAAAACGCTATCATTTTAAAACTACCCATCAGAGCGATTTGATATTTTACCAGAGCAATCGTGAGGCAATGAAATTTTGTTTAACAAAAGAAAGAAAAATAAAAAAGTTCCAAAATGTGCCGTTAATTATCCGTAAAGTATTTGTTTCATGAAGCTCCTCTTTTTCTCTTTTCACTATTACTGTTACCGCTGTAAATACGTATTCTTGTCTTTTTGCTAAAAAAATTTTAGTAAACCCTTGAAGTCTATTGTTTCCTGCTATTCCATTGTGTTGCTAACAACATTCCTGTGCTTAATGAGTCCATTTAGGCGTTTCTCCTGACATTAACCTGACAGCGCCATCTATAGGAACATCTTGGAACTAATATTTTCCTCCCCTAAACAAAATGTCATTGCCTCACGATTGCTCTGGTAAAATATCAAATCGCTCTGATGGGTAGTTTTAAAATTATAGCGTTTTGAAATTGTAACTTTAATTATAATCACCTTGTAGATGAAGATTTTAAGTTAACATTACCTTTTGGAGTAATATTTTAAAATGTTTATTCATTTTGTCGTTATTTATTATTAAATTTATTAATTGTACTTTTCTTGAATATTATCTATTTAAAAATAACAAGAATGTTTTAATAAAATATGTGGAAAATTCTTTTAAATTCTTGTAATCTTTTATGTCAGTTTTAGTTTAGAACCTGTTCGCAAATAGAAGTAACGAGCATTATGGTAATTTGTATGTAAAGTGGCAGAGACCAACATAATTCCCTTACAATATAATATTTAATTCATCCACACTGCCCATACGATAGAAATGGTAATAATCTAAAATAATAATAATAATGTAACAATAATGTTAATTTTGTTCATATGTAGTTTTAATTGCACACCTAAGAGAAATGATTTGATTGAAATTACTCGCGTTTTGTTGAGATTATTTTGTTGTTTTAAACAAAATTTCATTACAAGTATAAAAACAAGTATAAAACTTACTATTATACAAGATATTTCGTTGAGAAATTTCAGCAAAATTTCTTTGTATTTGCTAATATTAAAAAAAAAAAAAAAAAAAAAAAAAAAAAAGTTTAACTTTACATTAATTTTTGTGCATTTGTACGGATTTTTTTTTTTTTTTTTTTTTTTTTTTTGTGTGTGTGTGTGTGTGTGTAAGGAAAGCAAAATATTTTTGTTAAAATGGCAACAAAATAATATTCTGTTAAAATTTTTTACTGAAATACGTTTAAACAAAAATTTTTGTTGTACATAGTCGATTTAATTTGATTCAACTTTTCTCTAAGTGCACCATATATATTTTATTATTACAGTAAAACCTCTCTAAGTTGGACACCTACGGTTCCAAGAAAAAGTGTCCAACTTATAGGGGTTAGACATAATGTTAATGGATACATTCCGTTCGGAGAAAAAGCGTCCAACTTAGAGGGGTGTCCAACTTGAGAGGTTTCACTGTATTATCATTATTATCATTATTATACTTTTATTATTATTATTATTATTTTTTATCGTAAACGTGTGAAATTTGAATGAATTCTAACTCAGATAATTGAAATATGAGTAGTATTTCTAAAAAAAGAATTTTCTTATAAAGATAAAAGAACATTTTCAAAACCTGGCTAGAGGTATTTTGAAGCATGCGTGATATTGGAAACGATTTTGAAGTAATTGCTACGGCTATTTATCCACTTATAGGAAAACAGCAAAAATTATTTGAAACTGTGTTTTTCGATAATAAAGTCATTTTTTTACATATATCTTATTTAGAAGAGATTTTGTAAGCGTGAAAAAAGTTTGTGAGTTGTTGTAAAAAGTATATTTTTAGGGCATGATAAAAAATATAATATGGTGAAAATAGCATAATTATAAACACACTTTTAATGAAAACTGAAGATTTTAGTAATATCTCTCAGAAAAGCTAAAGCATAAGTCTAAAAAGTTTTAAAAACGTACTTTACAATATTATTCCCCAGTGTGTTCATCATATTCAGTAAAAACCTTTCAAATAATCATAACAATCACAATAATAATGGAATATTTAATAAAACCTTCCGATATAATTAATGTACACAAACATCAAACCGTCTCAATTATATATATTAAAAACAAAAACTATTTTATTTACGAGACAAAACTTAAAATACATTTAAAAACAAAATATACATATAAAAATAATTAAAATCTAGACGTTTCGAAACCCGTCCGGGTTTCCTCATCAGTATGAATTAAAACATAATATGCAAACATTACATGAATACCCAAGGAATTTATAAAAGTATAGAATATTGAGGAGCCAGTGCTTATGCTTCATTAATAGTGTGGAGATGCCTGGCAGTGTGCCAACTCTCAAGGAAAATACGTGATTTATAATTATCAAAACCAGAATTTAGAACTTTTATATTGTCGAAGTCAGGAATATGATCGGCTCCAATTGAATGGATTACAATTTTAGAATTTTGGTTGCAATTTTTAAAAGATCGTCTGTGCTCCTGTAGTCTAATTTTTGCTGTACGGCCAGTTTCACCTATATAAACACATTTACAATTTTTACAAGGAATTAAATATATTACGCCAGTTAGATCCAGAGATGGGTGTAAAGTTAAAAAGAATGTTTTCTAATTGTTTAATTGGCCGGAAAGCAGTATAAATATTATGTGGTTTAAGTAATTTAGAAATAAATTCTGAAGGAAAACCAAAATATGGCATAGAAATACAATTGTTCTTATTAATTAGTGAAATTTTCATTTGCATTGGAGGAGAGGGGGAAATTGCAGGAGGAAACGAAGGAGAGGGGAAGCGGATAATTTTTTCACGATAAATTCGTTTTAACCAATTAAGAGGGTAATCGTTATAACGTCAATCAAGGCATTATGTCAAGGCAATTATTCAAGGCATCATGTACAGTGTAATATTGCAGAAATTTTTCGAAGTGCCTTGTACCTACCTTCGAGTTACACAGCGAACAGCGCTGTGTTACTGTTCTAGTGCCTGATCTTGCGAATGTTTTCGTTATGCAGCTCCCTTTTCCTACCTTCTATATATTTCATTAAAATAAGTACTTCATTTATAACAAACATTAATTAAAGAACTCTTAAAAGCAGGCGTGGTTAGGATCAATCTTATATTTAAAAAAAAAAAATCGTAAATAAAACAACAATAAATAAACATAAAAGTACACAAATAGAAATTCAATGAGAAAGACTATTACATAAAGATTTAATCAAATTAATTTTGTAAGTAAACACAGAACAACAAAACTTTCATCTCTTGTTGAACCAAAGTCGAAAAAAAAAGCGTATTTCTTAAGAACTCAAGACGAAATTTTATTTTCCTTACTCTAGTTTTTTGAAGCTTTATAAATATAATATTTATTCCCCCCATTTTTTCCCCTAGACTAAAACCACGGACTACACTCCAGGGACTTAGTAAGCCTCTTTTTTTATCATCCCCCACTTCCCTTCCAGTGGCGTGAGAAATCTTTTCTGCGGCACTTTCAGGGCGTAAAGAACTCCCACCCTGCAAAAAAGGGAAAAAAGTTCTCGTCTACAGTTTATTTTTCTGAAGCGCTTCCTATTTTTGGAGTAGAGGCAGACGACTCTGGATCGAATTGGCATGTTACGGGGCCCTAGGGAACATGCTTACAAGGATGCTGTGTAAGTATGAAGTAATTCGTCATGGGGCTTCAGTATCTTTTTTTTTTTTTTTTCTCTCTTTTTAATCGTTTATCTTTCAGGATCAAGTGTATTAACATCTATATCTTTTGAGATTGATTAAACAGTTCTTTGTAAGCAAGTTATTTACTACAAATAAAAGTTCTCAATAAATAAATTGTACATACTTATTATACCATGGATATCACATGCTGCATAGTTATTACATCATGCATAAAGTACTCTGATTCCAAAATCCTCTCGAGATTTTATTTTATTTTATTTATATTTATTTATTGTTAGGTTTTTTTTTTTTTTTTTTTTTTTTTTTTTTTTTTTTTAATATTGATTAAAAATAAAAAAATAATTATATGAATATATTATTATTATTATTTTAATAAAATAATATTTAAATATAGTTCCTTTTTTTAATATTTACAACTCTTTTGGAACGCCTTGCCAAAGTCATAATTCCTTTTCGTCGTGCCGACTCGTCTCGTCAACGCACGTAACAGATTTTCTACTGTAATTTGGATTTTTCAAGTTCTTTTTTTCCCCTTAAACTCCTGGTGCTTCACTCTGAATAATCTCTGATCACACGGAAATTTTTTCAGAGACAAAATTCTAAATTAAAACACTTTTGGCATCTTTTTTTCTTTTTATTGTTCTTGAAAAATTCTCTTTATGTTTTTACATTTTTTATTGCTTACCTCTAGTGTGAGGGCTTTGGAGCAACGTGCAGTTGCTCCAAAGCATTCACACTAAAGTTAACGATGTATAAAATGCATTATATAATTTGTACATTCTGCACTATAACTCTTTCACACAGTACAATTTGATCCCGAGAACGTGGGAAACACATCGCAGTATAAGCGTGGCATAGATGACATCTCAGGTACATCACATTACTCCATATACATCTCAAGTACGCTGTACAAATGTGGTAATAAATGTCGTCTATTTGCGACTTAAAATACGACATCGCATCGATATTGTACTCATGCGCGCATAGGACTTTGCGATAATGTCGCTGTCTCCGGGACATACTTTTTTCATCCTAATTTGATTGAATATAAGTTGTAAAAATATCCCAAAATGCTATCGCAAAGACGTGCACAGCGCAAAGTGACGGTAGGTAAATCGGTTGTTTGGTTGTTTGGTTGGGTTTTACGTCGCACAAGTGCTGCGCAGATGGGCAATTGGCGACGGTCTGGGACTCACCCCTAGAGATGGTCGGGAGACGTGCCATCGCAATTTTGATCCTCCACGGAAGGGATGGCTCTCTCGCTTCGGTGACCCCCAGAGGTATAATTTTTGATGGGAACCCGTAAATCGGATAATGTAACATAATGTCATAATGTATTTGTAAAGTACTTGGAACCAAGTGTGCTATGTGAGCCTTTGCATAACGAATTTGCGAAAGTGAAATAAATCGTCATCGGGCATCAGTTTTTTTTTTTTTTTTCTTCTTTCTTTCTTTCTTAACGTGTTTTTAGCTTTCATGATCACGTATAGTTAAGATCAAGTATAGTCAAGTATAGTCCTTTATTTATTTATTTATTTATTTATTTCTATTTATTTATTTATTTATTTTTTTTTTTTGAGAGGGTGGGGAAGAGGAACTAGATTACTATAAAGAAACATAACCTATAAATGTGTGGTGTAGGTATGTAAACCTGAAACTAAAGATTTTTTTTTTTTTTTTATTATAAAATATTCATTTAACATTAACTGCATTAAATATTGGAATAATTAAAAAAAATTTTGGTATACAGTTAAAAATATTAGAAAAACTCATTTAACCTCTTTAAGGTTATTGCAAATGAAATGTATTATTACAAAGGAGAGAAAATTCAGATGTGACGCGAAGTACAAAGTAATTCATTTACGGACTGGACTTCCTGTTCCCCGCTGCCATCTCCAGAAATATTCCTGGTTTTACTTTCTACTATATACTTTTACACAATGTGACTGTTTAAGATAATTTTACATGAAAATTTTATTTTTATTTTTATTTTTATTATTTATTTATTTGTTTGTTTTTTTTCTATTTCATCGGATAAAATTGCCAAATTTAAAGCAGTATTTGACTGTCCAAGGGCTGGTTAGGCATAATGTGAATCATATGGATATAGTATTTCGTTCCGTGAAAAAGTTTTCAACTTAGAGGGGTGTCCAACATAAAAGGTTCCACTGTACTTTTGATTAAGGTTATAAATGTAGGACTTTTAATACACTGCGATGCTTTGCATAGTTATATTTTTTAATTTTTTAATTTTACGTTTTAGTTCTTAGAATAATTATATAAAATCAAAGAGCATTTAGTTACATTTTATTTTATTTTATTACAAACTTTCAGGAGGGGGGGGACTAGATTACTATGCTGCCCCCCCCCCAAAAAAAAAAAAAATATATATATATATATATATGCTTATAAATATATAGTGTAAGTATGTACTTCTGAATCTAGGTCTAAAGATTTATTTATTTATATTTTTATTATTTATTTTTACATTTATTTTTTAAATAAACAATATTTAACATTAATTGCAATAAGTATCGGAATAATTAATAAAATATTTGATATACAATTAAAAATATTAGAAAACGTATTTAACATCTTTAAGGTGTGTGTTTTTCAGACCAATGCGTTTTTCAGATGTGACACGAAGCAAAAATTAACTCATTTACGGGCTTCCTCTTTCCCACTGCCTTCTCCAAAATAATCCGGGGTTTAACTTTCTATTATAAACTTTAAAACATTGCGACTGTTTAGATAAAGCTTACCCCTTCAATTAAAATGTCTGAAAAAGTACTGAAAAGTAAAATATTTACGAAAAAGAATCTTTAAAAAATGCTTTGATTAAAAAAATCAATTTAAATTTTTAATTTCTTTTTAACCCTTTTTTATCACCGTGTTGTATTTCTGTATCATACCAAAAAGTCAAAGTTATTTCTACAGCAAGCTTTGAAAGTTGATTTTATTGACAGTTGTTGTCTTCCAACAATACACAAAATGTTTATAAAATTCTCAACAGATGGCGTTATTATGTGATGTTTTCACATGAAAGTTTAATTTATGAATAATAATTATATATATATATATATATATATATATATAAAATCAGATGTAAACTTTCTAAAAGTAAACAGTTTACATAGATGCAATTTGTGAGAAATAAAACAATTTACGAGCCACCTTTCATTATAACAAAATTAAGAGATTTTAAAAATATTTTTTATGTGCTTCCGATGACATATTCAAACATATAGGAAAATATTTTTGAAATCTGAGATCTTGAGATATAAAGGGTTAAATTAAACAATGATACATAAAAACAAAAATTAGCTTAATTATTTGAACTAGTATCGCCCAGTGGTTAAAACTCGACCACATTTTTGCAAAGCAAAGTAGTTGAAAGTAAACAGAATTAAATTGCAACACAGCAGCGTCACTTGTCGGCTGATATGCACCCAACTTAAAAACAGCATAGTATTACATAATGCCTTTACCATATATCATGTTTGGTGCGTTTATACACTACAGAAGTTGAGATATAGCCTTGACTTAAATGAAGTGAATCACAACATAGCAGCACCATCTTTTGGGTGAGATAGGGAAGATCCGTGTAATATGGTCCCCCTAAGCAAGAATGCTCATAAAACTAAAATTATTTAAATAAAAAGATTTAATTTGTTGGCTGCTGATTATAATTGTATAGTTGCATGGTTCAAGCTTAGTAAAGCACCCTGGGAACTATTAATAATTGCAGGAAATAATTATCTTATTTATGTATCGGTGGTCCATACTACACATACGTTCATGTAATATGAACCAAGTGGTTCATAGTGGTCCTTCCCGAAGTGGTCCTTCCCGAACAGTTGACACACTTGGAATTGTGAAACGATCTGTCTAGCATGTTCCATCATACACTTGTCCATCTCTTGGGAATATTAGAAATGGACGAAAAAAAAAGAATAGTTAATGGACAAAAAAAGGGAGGTTCAACGCAGTGTTGGGCATAATTAATTAAAAAGTAATTGAATTACAACGGAATTACAATTAAATTGCAATTATCATTATTTTACTGTCAATCGATTAACAAGTAACTGATTACAAATAAATTGAATAAGTAATTCAATTTATTTGTAACCAATTACTTGTTAATCGATTGACAGGATTGACAGTAAAATAATTATAATTGTAATTTAATTGTAATTCAATTGTAATTCAATTACTTTTTAACCAATTATGCCAAACACTGGTTCAAAGGCTATATACAATAGGTAGTATACGAAGGATGTGATAGCTTGATTACCCCTGCTTCTCTGGCCCATTCTATAGCCTCAAGATTTTGAGTGTATGCGACATATGCACACTGAGCATTAACAAAACCTCTCAGTTTTTATCATAGATCACTGATCCATATTACACAACAGAGCATGGTTCATATTACACGCATAATTACAGAGCAACATTGTTTCCAATCACATATCGCTATGCAAATTGGCACCCATAAAAGACATGTCTAAATTGTTCAGAAAATAAGTACATCTGCTACTATTAACGCAAAAATTATATTACAATTACCTAACAGCAGAATGTAATACTTTCATTTTAACATACTTGTTACAACAATGATCATATAAACCGAAAACTCAATTTCATAATCGTCCAAATACAGGTACGCATGTACAATTCACTTCCTGCTTTGGATAACAATAATATTCAATAAAGGCAATGAGATGGTTTCACCATCTAGTGTTGAACATATAAATTACCTTATGGTCCGTATTACAGGATGGTCCATGTTACACGGTTCTCCCTTATTCCAACAGCTAATCAACACCAGTTTAAATCAAGGTCTAACCAATCATCAATCGCGCTTAAATTTCGCCCATTGGTTCATGAGATACTACAAAATTTCCTTAACACATCATACACACACACAGAGAAATAGCCATTTTCTAAAAATGAGTGAATCGTGTTTAGGACATCTTAAAACATGTAAATTCATCGAAAACCAGAAGTCAAAAATATTTCAGAAACCAATACTTTCTTCTATATCCTTTTAAATGACAGCTCCACTACCGATTAACTTGAACAAAAATTTAATTAATGTAATCAATATAATCAATATTCAATCGTGTTCAAGAAATCTCAAATTGTGTAAATTCATTGAAAACCAGAAACTGAAAAACTTTCCGAATCTTATATTTTCTTCATATATATGCAGAAGATATAGCAATCAAACCACTTATTTAAAAATAAGTAGTCAATTTCAGTCATTTGAAATTTATTATGTTTTAGCTAAAAATTGTGTCTTCAAATTAGAGCTGATGTAAATCACACACACACGACACACACACACACACACACACACACACACAAAAAAAAAAAAAAAAAAAAAATCCTGTTTTTGATTTGCGTATATGTTCAATAGTGTAAAACTTCAGTCTACCACTAATTCACTCATAATCATTTTTGTCAACCTATTGTCCGTTGCCTTTTAGAATGAAAAATCTGTAGTCAAGAGGTTAAGAATACTACATCTGTACAAATTACTGTGTCCATGGTTTTAATTCAATTTTAAGTAATTTCCAAATTTAACAACTTTCTTCTTTAGAAATTTTTTAATACAAAAGAATTTATACATAAAATGAAAAAGTGCATAAAAAATAAAAGTATTTTAAATTACCTTCTTGACATCGCAAGGAAATAGTTTTTCTATTCTGCAAATCTGGCGGTATGTAGATGATATTTTTATTCCTTGGCTTTTTTCTAAAAATTTCCTCCTTAACTTTATAGATATTCTTAATAACCAGTTTCCCTCCATAAAATTTACGCTAGAATCTGAAATTAGCGATAATCTTGCTTTTCTAGACTTATCTATTCACCGTAATGAGGATAACTCTATTATTTGGTTTGATGTTTATTATACAAATTCTTTGATACCATTTCAACCCTCTATTCTCATAATTCATATGTTAAAAGTGTATGACAAATTTCATATTTGCCTATTATTATTTTGTAGATATATACAAAAAATATTAATTTTAATCGAAATTTTGTGCTCTAATTTATTTTCTTTCTTCTTTTTCCGCATTTTTCTTTTCTTTTCTTTTTCCTTTTTAACCTTTCTTTTTTATTATAAATGCGTACGATATAACCAAATGTCCCACAAAAGAAACAATAACATAATTTCTAAAATGCAGTTTTAATAACTTGCGTGCATGAATTCATTGGAGCCTAGTATCTGCAAAATGAATTCGACAATAAAAGAAAATGAGGTGACAATGAGCAAGCAAAAGAAAAAAGAAAAGAAAGAAAAAAATGAAAAGAAAAAGAGAAATAACAATTTTTCATGGGCGTTTTTTTTATAATGATGATTTTGAAGGGCATCTTATCACCACGTCGTCTGTACATTGATAGAGATATTGCCAGCGAGAAAACATCAAAGTCATTAGCTGGGGAACCACACATTTAGTATTCCAGTTAGATTATACATTCTGCACGGTTTTCGATTTTTACTTTTGGATTTTTCTTTGTTAGATTCCAGGTCTCTTCAATTATATTATTTAAAATTCTCGTGTAATGTATGTGAACAAGGGTTCCAATTTAATGATATAAAATTAAAGTTATTATCCCTGTTCTTTTTTTTTTCCTACAAAGGAAAAAAAAAGTAATACAAAAGTCTTCATTTACTAATTGATTTTGGGAGGTGCCCCTTTTGTACAGTCTTTAATAATGCATTTTAGACTTTTTTTTTTTCTGATCATAAATTTGAAAATATATATATATACATATATATCTTTATTACTTTAGACATGAACATTTGTAAATAAGGCTTTGTATGGGATGACGCACAGCATTTAGTAAAATGCATTGCAGAATGCATATTTGGTAAAATACATAGTAGCATTTTACCAAATATAGATTCTTACATAATTGATCTTACATAATAATCTATTATCTATATAATATTTCTCTAACGTCGACCAGTTTCAATTATTTTTTGTCGAAACGATACGATACGCGAGGATAAAAAAATAATATTTATACATGGATAATATTTAAGCACGCGGAATTAGCTCAATGGACTAATAAGAAAAAAATGGCGACCTTTATCTGATGAGATTATTTTACGAAAAAATATATTTTTAACAGTTGTTTCTTCAGAATCTTTGCAAGCGTTATTTTAAACCTAGCAATATTTAAAAGATATATACAGAATATGAACTTTTGTGTCATAAATTGACTAAAAAACACAATCATAAAAAATATAATCAAAATTGGAATTATTTTATTTTATTTTATTTATTTATTTATTTAAAAAAAAAAAAAAAAAAAAAAAAAAAACTATATATATATATGTTACAAGTCTTGCCGCCTGCCTCCTTCCTTCCTATCTTATGTTTCTTAAATTATTTTTTCATAAATTTTGATAAAGTTTATGGTCTTAAGTTAAGATTTGTTGTGTTACTTTATTGATTCGTTTGTTGTGCAGGCTGTTAATTAATAAATCTGAATTTTTACATTAGTGTATTTCATCCACTGATAATTTTTTTTTTTTTTTTTTTTTTTTTTTTTTTTTTTTAAAAAAAAAAACCTTATTGGTCTTTCAGTGATCTTGTATCTGTTGCTTGGCTTCTACAATGCTTAATAGATCATTAATATATATATATATATATACACACACACACACACACACACACACACACACACACACACACACACATATATATATATACCAAAATTAAAAAAAAGTCATCGCAAACGTGACGACAAAAATTTAAAAGGCGTCGTGGGAGTCCTATATTAAAACTGTACTGTCTGTGGAATTATGAAAATTTGGTCGTGCACCATGAATTTTATTTGGAAACCTTTCTTTGAATGATTTTAGTTTCACTATTGTGCAATATTAATTTGGTTTTAATAATAATTTGGCTTCTGGTAAATTAGAATTTTAATTAGGTGGTGAAATTGGTATAACATTTATGAGTTTCAAATTTTAAAGGTAAATAAGAAAAGAAATAAAGAGCGAATATTTCGCACGGGTTTGCTGTATGGTAATAAAAATACTTGCAAATGATTACAGTTCACCTTTTATTATTTTTTTTTTCTAACTTTAAAGACTAGAAGATTAAATCAAGTTGAAATATACTAAAATATTGATCTTAGACAGATTTATGGTACATTCAATAGCAAAATATTCTCTGTGATTCTGCAATACATACAATAATGTACGCATAAACTTTTCAAATAACTGCCGCCATGAGTTTTTTTTTTTTTTTTTTTTTTTTCACATTTAAATTGGTTTTATGTAATATGCTGGCGGTAATTTTAGGAATAATCTTTAGAAAACATGAGAACTAACATTTGCTGATTGCTTTATCTACAGCTTCAACTAATTCATCAAAACATCAACATCAAGTGTATGTGTATATATATATATATATATATATATATATATAATTTTTTAAAATCTCGATATCAGAGACTTGAAGTAATCTCTCTAAATCTCTGTAACTCAAATAACAATACAGTTTATTGCTCCAGTTTATAAACTAGTATGTTGTGGCCACCATACGACTTTCTTTTATATTTTCCTATACAAATTCACTCAGTAAAAATATATTAAAATTATTATTTAAAAAAATTATTTTCCATGATAATGCACACGATTTCCATATTAGAGAAGTAGTATAACACTAAATATATAAAAAAAAAGTCAATTTTATTGTCAATATTACATTAAAAAAAAAAAAAATCGATAACTTTATTTTAAATTATCGCAGATCGATGGTTCAACCATTTGATTTAAAGGTATTGGCGAGCTCTTTTGAAAGATACCCATCATGAAAATTTACTCCCCTCGAGGGGAGGGGGGGGGGGGGCGAAGCTCCTACACATACAATTTTTTTTTTCCAGTTGACTATCTCTATTATAAATAATTCTTGTAAATTTCATAATGATTATTAAAAAATAATTTTCTTTATGCACATTTATACAAAATTTTGTCCTATAGTACCTCGTTAAAAATTTAGAAAAAGCAGGATGGCAACGCAACCTGTAAGACAATTTTTACCGAAAGTTGATAGGCATTATTTACGTCAAGGTGCAACTACATACCAATTTGTATGCATTCCGTGCAGTAGTTCCTGAGATACAATTGCCAAAAAATTTTGTCACAGACACACAGACTGACTGACAAACAGACAGACATTTTCAAAAAATGGTCAAATCGTGTTCTACAGCTCTCAAAACGTGTAAATCCATCAAACACCCGAGGTCGAAAATTTTTACGAATCCAACACTTTCTTCTATTGAATATTGAAGAAAATAATAAGTGATATAATGAGTTTTTTTTTTTTTTTTTTTTACAAATCTGCGATATAATGTACCATCCTGCATAGAATGATCTTCTGGAGTATTTTTTATTCAAAATTTTTTGAACATTTTTTGATGATGTTTAAGTTTTGATGTGCAACAATTATCGCCATTATTTAAATAGTCGAAACGGCAACATCGCTCTAATCTATTTACCTACCCTTGTAAGTGAACTAGCATTAAAGTGAAATATAAAATAGTAACAATATGTTAAAGAAAAAAAATAATAATAGCAAAATCTGGTGTGAAACAACTACATGACTTCCATTACCCACTATTTATAGGTATATATGCAATTTTTGGAGATATAAAATTTACCTAATAAAGTAGGTACCTAAAACTTTTCTAGTAAGAGAAACAGACATACGTGTAAACTTATATAAAGCAAAATTTACACAGTGAGTTAAAAAAAAAAAAAAAAAAAAAAGGTAAAATTATTTTTTGAATCGCTCATTTCCGAGCTCTAAAACTGACCGATAAAATCAGCATAACTCTTAATTTTTCTGTAATAACCATGCAATGCATGAGAAAGGATATTTAAAATGGATTTATGTAACAATTTTCAAGAAAATCGTTAGAGCCGTATTTGAGATACCGATTTTTACCAAAACTTGGCATACTCAGTTGATGACCGGAAAAAAACAATTACATACAAGAGGATATGTAAAAGAGGGTTAATATGTCTAGTTTGAAAAAAAAAAATTGTACAACCATTTTTGAAGGAACGTACTTGCAAGACCTCAAATTGACCCACTTATACTAGACGCCTATCAATTTTCTTTAACTAACAAAGTAATTCATACGAAAGGACATCCAACAGAGTGTTTGTATAGCAGTTTTGTAGAAAATTGTTAGAGCCGTTTTTAAGAAACGGACTTACGTTTCCACTTCCAGTTTCCAATGTCACACCCCCGGTTTCCCAATATTTACCAAAAGTTGGAAAAATTATCTATACAGCAGCTCTGTCTCAATTCTGAAGTTTCGTAGTTCTATCTGTATTAGTTTCGGAGATATGACAGTCAGAAGATTCCCCACATACATACACACTCACCAATTGCCAAAAACCATTTAAAATTTAGCAATAAAAAAAAAAAAAAATCTTTTATTTAAATCCTTTTTTTTTTATCATAATCATTAAAAAAAAAAAAAAGAGAGAGAGAGAACGAAATTTATATATATATATATCTTTATATATATATTTCTTTTGTGCGTGTGTATGTCACTGAACTCCTCCTAAACGGCTGGACCGAGTTTAACGAAATTTTTTGTGTCTTCAGGTGAATTCGAGAATGGTTTAGATTTACAATTCAGTCCAATTTAAATTGTTTATTTAATTAATTTATCACTTATAAATTGTTGTTGATTTTGGAATGTTTCACATTGGATCCGGCAGACTGCACTACGATCGTAGTATCGAATATTCAATAATACGCAAGCGAAGTGATGACGTCACTGGCCGTCCGTGGATGCAAGAAAAATATTTCCTATGTTAATCGCTCATTGGATTTTTTGTAAAAAATTTCAAAATATCGAGGAAAATTATTTCCCGATTTTAATCCCCATATTTGGGTATAGATATGTATTAGTTACCATGTGCATGCGTTAGATTGAGTTGTTTTTGCTGTAAAATTGATAAAATTTGAATTTTTTATTTCAAAACTCTGTCATCCTTGGCGGAAAAAAAATATCGCCATGTCATCTGACGAACATATTTAATTTCTTTCAAAAATAATGGTTATTTCAACAACTTATATTAAGAGAGTAATGAATAATATGAAACAATTTCGTACAATACATATTACGAAAATATACATCTGGCATGTATATTTTCGTATTACGTTTTTGATCGCCAAATACAAAAAACGCCAAGGAAGACAGAGTTCTGAAATTTAAAATTAAAATTTTGTCAATTTGAGAGCAAAATAACTCAATCTAACACATGCATACTATACCCAAATACGGGGATTAAAATCGAGAAATAATTTTCCTCGATTTTTAATAATTTTTTATAAAAAATCCAATGGGAGATTAACATAGGAAATCTTTTTCTTGCATCCACGGACGGTCAGTGACGTCACACTTCGCTTGCGTATATTCTATTGTAATTCCTGTTTGTCCCGACAGTTGGTGCTGCGATCAAATTCAGGAAAATATTTTGTAACTTCGTGTTATTATTGTTATACAAAAAATTGTGTCCTAATTGAAATATTACATCAAGATGTAGTGTTTGAAGAGTTTTGAAGTGTGCATAAAAAATTTACATTTTGCAAATTTGGTGGGGAATTGGAGTGAGTATTTTATATAATTTTCTATCAAATTTACACGCGCGTTGATTAACAACCACCCTAACCAACAAAGTTATTTGTGTAGCTAATTTATTATATTATATTTATTTATTTTTTGTATGGAACACTTTTAGTATCGGATCCCTTTGGCAAAATTTGAAATTTGGCACTGAAGTAGCTCGAACGCTTCTCGCCAAGATCTTTAGTTCCATAATTGAGATAGCCATTTCAATTCATCGCAAAAATGGCTTAAAATATTTAAAGTCACCAAAGGGGTCCCATACTTTTGTGCGTGTGTATGTCACTGATATTTTATTTATTTATTTTTTGTATGGAAAATTTGGCACCGAGGTAGCTCGGACGCTACTCGCCAAGATCTTTAGTTCCACAATTGAGATAGCCATTTCAATTCATCGCAAAAATGGCTTAAAATATTTAAAGTCACCAATGGGGTCCCATACTTTTGTGCGTGTGTATGTCACTGATATTTTATTTATTTATTTTTTGTATGGAACACCTTCAGTATCGGATCCCTTTGGCAAAATTTGAAATTTGTCACCGAAGTAGCTCGGACGCTTCTCGCCAAGATCTTTAGATCCACAATTGAGATAGCCATTTCAATTCATCGCAAAAATGGCTTAAAATATTTAAAGTCACCAAAGGGGTCCTAATTTGTGGCTTAGATTTAGAAAATCCGTGCTTTTCTCACGGCCAATTATATGTTGCGTGTTCCAGGGTTGGAAAACCTTCGAATTTGTTTGTGTATACTCCTCGAGGATTAACCAAAAATACTGTACATCCAATGGCATTACGGTAAATTCAGTTTTTGTAGATTAAAAAAAAATACCTGTTATAAAATAAATTGAGTTTCAACTTTTTCACCTTTAATTAAAACGAGTTTAAGTTTTTATTTAATACGAACTCTACATTTCACTTCGCTCATACTATACACATACTCACATGCATCGATTGATTGAATTGTGATAAATGTAATGATGTTAAATATTGTAATAACTTTTTGATAAAAATTTTCATCAAATCGGTTCAGATTGTTACAGCTTACTCAAAAAAGACGGAATTTTTATGTGAAATTCGTTGCTATCAGAGATTCTCTCATAAATTGAAATATTTGCCGTATGAAATACAATTTTGTGCTGTTCGACATTCAGCGGAGGTTTTAAATAACAAGTAGCAAGTAAAAAGTACCAAGTAGAAAGTAGCAAGAAGCAAGTAGCGAAAATTTCGGTAATTACAGTCGGCTGCAAAATTATTCGAGCACTAGCAATAATCCTTGCCAAAAAAAAGTACACTTAATACAGCTTTGTTAAATAAATCCTTGTCGAGTCATGTTATTAATCAGTCTAAGAACATGATTCGACAAGGATTTACTTAGCAAAACAGTCTTAAGTGTACTTTTTAAATATAGGAATTATTGGCTAGTGCTCGAATAATTTTGCAGCCGACTGTATGTCTTTTACGTTATAATCTGAATTCACAGTCACCGTTCACAGCGCTCCATACCTGTTTCACTTATATACCACATCCTTACACACTTACAATAAGTCAGTTATTTTTTTCTAGCAAAATATTCTGTAGAAATAATTTAAATGACAAAACAACGTTTGTCAGTTCAGCTAGTATATATGTATGTATATTAAAACGTATAAGAAGGTTTAAAGAAAGTAATTTCTTATAATATAGATTGGGGGTGGGTGTGGGTGTGGGAGACAAAAGTCCTGACACATTTTAAACTTTAATTTAAAACCAAAAGCGGCGTACGAGAGTGCGGTTTACACTGCTCCTTACAGTAAAGAAAAAAAAAAAAAAAAAAAAAAAAAAAACATTCCCCCCTCAGATTTTGGTATTTGTCCTCATGTTTTGTTTGCATTAAGTTTCTTCTTCTGGAGGTATGTGAAGAACAAAGTGTATCTATGCTTTCGCTATGGAGTGACATAACATGCACATAAATATATATTTCTAAAATTCTGTACTTTTTAAAATTTAATAATTTTCGTAAAAATATTAGTGTATCACTTTGTCTATATATTATAATCAAATTAAATTTTATTTTTTTGAGTAACAATATTATCATTAAAAATTGTTTGTTATTTTTTGGTAAACATGCCTAGAGAATATGTGAAACATTACAAAAGAAAGATGCAACTTTACTCAGATGCAACTTTAGAATTAGCATAAAGGAAAATAGAAAACGAGAAATCATTTTACATAGCATCTAAAGAATTTGCTATTCCATAAGAAATTTTAAGATAGGTTGAGTAAATGTCAATAAATGTTTAGAGGAAGGTCGAAAATTGTATCTCATTTTTGACTAAGAGCAATTCTGAGGTGTTACAATTTTCAGGAAGATGTGGTTATCCATTTGATGGAAATGATGTTTTGAATCTGTTTGAAACCTATTTCAAAACAAATAAAACCGAATAAATCCATTTTCAAACGGAAAATCGGGAATTCATTTTGTATGAGATTTTGTGAAAGTATGGTTCTAGAAACTACGAAAGCAAAATACAGAATTATTAATTAAAGTTAGAGCAGCGGCTTATGTCTAAGTACTGCAAATACATTCACTGGTTTATATGAAAAAAACTTTTAAGCGTCAACAATTTCAAAATCAGCGTGAGATATTTTTTCAAATAATCCTCGTTTGACATTTTTTATTTTTTATTTATTTATTTATTTTATTTTATTTTATTTTATTTTATTTTATTTATTTTATTTTATTTATTTATTTTATTTATTTATTTATTTTTTGGTGGTGGTGGTGGTGGGGGGGGGGGGTTGAAGAAATTCTGACTCTGTCATAATATACATGGCTTTTCTTTCAGACGCTAACATGTCTCTCTCCCCCCCCCCCCGTCTTGAATAGTTGATTTTAAATCATTATAAAACTTTTGGAAGAACATAATTTCGATAATCGAGGCCATGATTTATTGAATAATTTCTTTTAAATTTCATCTTTAACCTTTTTTCCACCAATTATTGTATAGATTTTGCCACAATTGAATCATAACACAATAAAAATGTTTGTATGATGGATACATTTTTATTTTCACCCGTTAGCGCTCAGTGTCCTCATTTGAGGACAGCTAATAAAATGGCACGTATATTTTTTATGGTTTCTTGGAATGATTTTTGCTTTTTAGTGAAAGTTTATAGCGTCACTCTAAATGATCCCTGAAAGTTTTTTGTGCCTATTATTAATTATTATATCATAATTTGGATAGTCATTTTATGATTTTTCATTCGTCGTACATATATTTGCTTTTTGCGCAGGAAAACTAACTTAAATCAAGTTAAATAATAATACATACTATGATACTTTACTTTCGAGACCTTTGTCAACATGTAATAGGATATTAATCTGTTATCTCAAAGTTTTTCTATCTCGAAGTTTTCTCGCTAGAACACTAAACGTCAATAAATGAAGATAGGCTTTAAATTTAAAACTATCAGAAGAATTGTTTAAGTTAATATATTTTACTGTCAGTTGTCTATATTAATTTAGAAGGGAAATAATCAGCTAATAATATTTTGCAAAATTTATTCGGGCGTTAACGGGTTAATATCATATATACACTTTTAAACTCAACTATCCACATTATCCCCACCAATTACTCAATTTACCCTATGGCCTGGGAATAATGTGGGTAGTACAACAGTGTTAGAATACTAACTCTGCACAATGTTCAATTTATTGTAATTTTTGGAAATGCTAGTGCAGTCTTAAGCTACAAGAATGTGATGGTATAAAATATTTGTCAATAACAAATTTTCCCTACGATTTTTTATATAAAAACTGAACTTAAAATTAAAAAAATATTACTTTTATAGCCAGATTACCCCACCTGACCCTTTGTCTTTCACTATTCCTAAGCTGAGATTTTACAATTCCTAATCTGAGATTAGAGACAAAAATACCTATTAAGCATTTCTAATACTCATATTTATAAGCACATTTCTTTTTTTTTTCGTATTTGCATATTAATTGATTTGAAATGTTGGAGAAAAAATTTTCATAACCAGACGTATTTATGTAACAGGAGAATTCTAGAATTTCTTTAATTAGTATTTCATTTAGAATAAAATATAGAGAAATCTAAAATTAATTGCTTTGAGAAAGTTTTCTTAATTGTTTTATGAAATGTATTTCGCAGATGAAAAATATTTTAAGAAAAAAAAAAAAAAAAAAAAAAAAAAAAAAATGTGACCACTGATTTTTTTTTCTCTCTTTCGAATTTCATTTCGCTAATATAAACTACCATAGTCATTTACATAATTAAATCGATTATTTGAAAAGGTAAAAAAAAAAAAAAAAAAAACTTATACGTGGGAGGAAAAAAAAAAAACTTTAATACGAACCTAATGCAAAAAACAATAACTGCACAATGTGAAACGTCACTAAGGTCTATTTATCATAGCTTACAAAAAAAAAAAAAAAAAAATTATAATTGTATGAGAAATACGCCAAGACAATACAGGATAAAAAAGAACTAAAATAATAATAAAAAATCTAAAAAAAAAAATAAAAAAAAATACACCCGTACTTTTATGGATTTTTTAAAAACTGACCTTCCACCGTAGCTTTTTCCCCAATTCTTTTTAGAACTTATGTAATTAGAAAGCGAAAGCAAAAAAGATGAAGTTGGGGGACCAAAAAAATGGTCCATTAGTAGAATTATTGATCAAGCAAAACAGAAGGGGGGAGGGAAATGTAATTACAAAAAACAGGATTCGGTCGGAGGAGAAAATGAAAGAAAAAAAAAAAAAAACTAAGAAAATATGTTTTCTTGTAATTACTAAAGAACTTTCAAAAGTGAAAAAAGAAAAAGTGAGAGAGAGACTTTTTATACATTTCTGAACTTGGACGTATACTAAATCTTTGATTTATTGGCACAAAACATAATTCAAAATCTTTGGAAGCGCATTAATATTAAATCATCATTAATTACTCCAGCTGATTTTATTATTTTTATTCAATATCTGTGTATCGTGCCTAGTAGTGTCTTATCGAATATGCAGTCGTCACAATTTTCACCCATTAGCGGTAATTACTGTAATTACCAGCAGTTCGGATACCCAGAAAAATTTATCTATAAAACTTTCTAGAGAATTCAGAAAACTTTTAAATTTTAGCTTGTCAAACATTCATGACTAAAAAAAAAAAAAAAGACGTTCATTAGTAATACTAATTTTTACGAACAAAATTTAAGGAAATTATTTTCTGTAGACAGGTGATTTTGTTATTAACTAAACTACGTGGTAGAATGCAGTCTTTCGATTTAGAAAAAAAGCCATGTGACTTTTGAGGGAAATATGTGGTTACACGTCATAATGCTACGTTTATTATAAAAACTTAAAAGTAAAATAAAATAAAATAAATAAATAAAATAAGTAAATAAAATAAATAAATTGATCTTAAAATAAGAGGGAAACTTCAATATTTTAAGTGTCATGGGGCAATACACACACACACACACACACACACACACACACACACACACACACACACACACACATATACATATAGTAATACAATAATATAATAATATCAGTGCAAAAATTTTTTGAAATTTAAAGATGATTTAACTTCAGTATTAAAACAATTCTTCGGATCATAAGCGAAGACTACCCGTATCAAATCAAAAAAGAATTAAAGAAAAATCGAAATGAATATTGGAAATTGGAATAAGAAAAAAGCATAATTTGCATTCTAACGTTTTCAAGAGCCTGGTAGAATGCAAATATGCTAAAATATGGATGTTTTTCTGTCACAAAGAAAGCAAAAGCTAAGAATTTCTTTGTTCACAGGAATGATGATCAAAATGAAGATCAAAATAAAACTATTACCTAAAATGATAATCCAAAACCATATAAAATATATTTGAAACGAACACAACTCAAACGAAATACATGTAAAGAAACACACATAGTCAATCCAGAAAAAACGAAGATCATAATAAAACCATTACCTAAAAATGAAAATCTAAAACCATTTAAATGAAAGATTAAAATAAAAATATATATTTAGCACTTTTTATAATGGTAGTTTTTGAATAAACTTTTGACGTTGTTCTAAAATACAAACTAAATATTTATTGTAACGCTTTTAACCCATTTTTAAAGGAAATTTGAGAGCATTCTAATTCATTTTATTTAACTTCTTATCTACCAATGGAATTAGATTAAAAGATTTATAAAATCGAATTTATGGTAGGAATGTAAAAGGTACTTACGAGGATTGATTTTATATACTTTAGTTTAATCTCACTATATGTCACTAGACGTTATAAGAAGCTGTTTTTAATAATAAAAATTTTTAATAACGTATTATTGCTGTTTATATTGCCAGTTTTCAAGAAATTTATTTGTGTTATAATTAATTTATATATAACCCCAAGAATCACCATCAAACTTAGAAAATATTAAATGATTATAAAAAAAACACTTTTTACATTTTTACTTTCTTCTATATCTAAAAAAAAAAAAAAAAAAGTATTGGATTCGTAAAAAAAAAAAAAAAAAAAAAAAAAAAAAACTTTAGATTTTTAATAGATTTACATTTTTTTTAATTTATTTTTTTATCACCTGAATCTGATTTGGATTTTTAGAAAACCAAAACATCCGTATTTATGTATGTGATCAAAATTTTGTTTAAGCTCTAAATCATTAATTACTGTATAGGATTTCTTAAAAGTTGATATTTAATTGCATCTTCACATAATTTAGAGTCTATCAATTTTTGGTGCATATTTCCCAACAGGTGGCGCTGCTATGGTGCGTTTTTACAACTTACAGGAAGGCTATTTCTTAGCTTATATATATAGCGTATAATCACACAAAACTTCATATGTAAAAGAGCTATTATGAAAAACATTGCTGATTGAATTTTTCTGCATATCAGCCGGCAGGTGGCGCTGTTAAGCTGCAGTTTTTCTCAAGTATAAAAAAATTATATCATCTGTAGCGTATAAACATAACAAATTCCATATAAATAAGAGCCATTAGGAAAAACTATGCTGATTTAATTTATGTGTATATCAGTCTACAAATAGCGCTACTGTTACTCACATTTTACTATGTTAATCTAATGGCTCAGCATCTACTGGTTAAAATTGCACTTAATTGTATATGTAAAATGTAAGTTAGTCACTGTGAGAAGCTATGTTAATTAAATATGTGTTCATGTTAATCGGTAAGTGGCATACTATTCTAAAGAATTATATACAGTCGGCAGCAAAAGTATCCGAGCACTAGCAAAAATTCCTATGTAAAAAAAGTACACTTAATGCAGTTTTGTTAAATAAATCCTTATCGAATCATGTTCTTAGATTGACTAAGAATAGAATTCCACAAGGATTTATTTAACAAAACTGTATTAAGTATACCTTTTTTACATAGGAATTTTTGCTAGTGCTCGGATACTTTTGCTGCCGACTGTAGAAGAAAATTTTGTGATAGCCACAATGTACTAGTTTTTCAAAGTCCTTATTTTTTTCGACCTTTGTGTACCGATGGTACTTTAACTACCACCTCATTTAATTTTCAGTAGTATCTATGATGATGGGAAAATACATTCTATTAATTATATCTTTAAAATTTGCTCTTAAGTAACTAAAGTAATATACAGTTGGTAACAAAAGTGTCCGAACACTAGCAAAAATTCCTGTGTAAAAAAAAGTACACTTCATACGGTTTTGTTAAATAAATCCTTATCGAATCATGTTCTTACACTGACTAAGAACAGGATTCGACAAGGATTTATTTAAGAAAACCGTATGAAGTATACATTTTTACATAGGACTTTTTTCTAGTGCTCGCACACTTTTGTTACCGACTGTATATTTGAAATGCATTTTTTTGTTTGTTTGATAATAAGGTTAATAAAGGCTTAAGCACGAATTTTAATTTTTGTTTAAAACCGAGAGAAATTTCTAGTAATCATGCAAAAACAAGGAACTGTAACCGATTTGACCATTTTTTAAAAATGTCCGTCCATTTGTCTGCTGTGGGTGACATTTTTTTTTTTTTCTACCGACTCTTAATAAGTATTAGAAACAGTGCTGTTGTCAGGAAATTTTTCAAGAGTGGGTAAAGTTAAAACTGCAAATGCTCGGGTATAGTTGAGATATTTGAGTTATATTCATGTGATTGGTTTGTTAATTGAGATAATTAAGCAAACTGGTATTATAAGGCATATGCTACAACAAATTTTTATGCGTGAAATTTAAAATAAAAAAATTGATTCACAGAAATGATATACTGATTTTATGGACTGACTTTTTATACTGATTTATACTGAGAATAATATATTGATATTTACTGATTGTACTGAAATGAAATATTGCTCTTAATAGCTCTTTCCAAAACAACTTATAATTAGTACTACCAACCTAAAGTTATTCTGATCGCAGGAAACAGTGATCCTCATCCGTGTATCAGATCGATTTCGCTCTAATTAGCTCTGCAATAAAAATTTTACGTAGCAACCTAGATAATAGGCAAAACTGTAATGATATAGTTAAATTTTCGAATAAAAAATAAGATGAAATTTTTAGCAAACAGAATTTTCCAGGATGGGGTGTGATATAGTAGGTACGTAGCGTGGAACACATGATAGTAGTCAAAAATTGGTTGTAAATCCCACACAAGGAATAATAAGGCTTGATTGCAAAACTTAACATAATTTTAATTTAAAACTACTTTTAGCATTTTATAGCATTACATGCATCACAGATACCTGTGAAAACCTAACATGAGTATCATTTTTAAAAGATCCAGGAGAACGTCCGTTCTCTTTCAAGTCATAAATCCAAGTCCCTCATTTAATAATCTGGAATTCTTAGTCCTTCCAAAAATCTTAGTGACCTGAAAAGTGGGAACAATTTTTCCCACTCGACAAACACCAATCAAACAGTCTTTGGTCAGGAGGAATATCCTCAGGTCAACAGTTCATTGGAGTTTCAACTGGCGACAAAACGGCGGGGTACCACCCTAGCGTGGGGTGCCCAAGCGGCACATCAAAGCCATCTGTGAAATCGCGGTTACTTTGTAGCCATGAGGATGAAAAATCCCCTGGTACGCCCGGTTTCTCGAGACTGCAGACAATCCGGCACCAGAGACCTCACGCAGGCAGTCGAACACAATGGACACAACCTTGACTATGTCACAGCTCCTCTCCCCATAAGAAGATTTTGCACGACTATGGAGAGCAAAATCCAGCTCTTGACACAAACTTCATAACACAAGTTGGCGACACAAGTAGTAGGCGACCGGTAGGACCGATAGCACTCCAGTAGGCGACCAACAGCACTCCAGTAGGCGACCAACAGCACTCCAGTAGGCGACCAACAGCACTCCAGTAGGCGACCCCCATTTTTCAATTAAGTCCCAGGGAGGTCTTTCCCCAGATAAACTTAAAGCCCATTTCCAATTTTACCCCTTAAAAGTGAGTTAACTTTAAATAAAATGAATACTAGTAATAAAAAAAACAATTGAAAACAATCCACTCAGTTGGAGTTTTCCTAACCTCAGAATTATGCTTAATTCTAAGTAATAAACACAAAAAAAATTCAAAATTTTCTTTACATAACACTGTTAACTCCACCGTAAAATTGAAAGGCTAAATTAATAATAAATAAAAATTGTATTTCTGAAAGATTTCAAATATTTTTAAAACTTTTCACACACTTTTTTTTTCTTTTACAAGGACCACACAAAAAATTTTAAAATATTAAATAAATCATAGTCCACAAAAAATAAATTATAAATAGACCACTCAAGTTCAAAAAAAAAAAAAGATAATAAAACAAAATAAATTTGAAAGGTAAAATGCTAAAAATTAATACGTCTAAGAATTAAAATTTCATACATTCCTACACAATGCTATATACAAAAAAATAATAATAGAGATGACCTTCAGTTAATCCGTTAGGCACTTATCTACAAGAGAAGAAAGAAGTATGCAACCACACAGTAAGGATAAATAAAATACCCAAATAAAAATAAGTAAAAGAAAGAAATCTCAATAAATTTTAAAAGGAAAATTATGCAATGGAAAAAAAACAAACCTACAATATGCATAATCTTAGTTAACATGGATCACTCAATATCCGTAACTAACAATGACATGCTGACAATCAAAAAAGAAAATTATTTTTTTCTCTACAGCTTTTCCCTAAATAATTCCTCGCACAGATTTCCTTTCTTTTCATCTAAACAATTTTGTTACGTTGCAGTTAACACTTCTCTACATAACCTTCTAACTAAAAGCACATTTTAACCAAAATTTATATATATGAAAATTAAAAACACAGAAACGATTATTTCAATTTTTGCATAACATTCCAAACACAGAAAATCTACACAGAAAATTGCATAAAATAAAAATAAAAAAACATTTCACTTTTAACAATTCTGAGAGAGGAAGGAAAACTAAATAAACAAACAAAACTTGTAAGAAACCTCCCTCCTTCCCAGTAGCAAACACCTGCTATTGAGTTTCGCGTTCGTCCACTGCATTGTTCAGTTTCTCTCTCGGATAATCTTTTGTTATACGTCTAACAAGTAAAGGATTTGAAAGTCGGGTCTGTTGGCCTACGCGCTTATCTTTCCCAAAATGATCAGTCCTTTTAAATTTTGCTTTCGGCTCCTGAAAACCCTTTAAATATCCTTTCATTTTGTCACAGTTTCGACTCAAATGCTCCGGTGATTGACACGTGAAACATAATTTCGTGACTTTCGTCCTCCACTTTCCAAAACGGGGAGCTGGGTTTTCCCAAAAGTTTGGACTGGATTCATTTTTCTTTTTTCCTTTAGCGTTAGAAAAACGGGATTGTATGGGCGAACGAGAGTTGTTTTTATGGAAAGTTTGTACATGAGACTCATTTTGCAGTTTTCCTTTACTAGTGATTTTACTCTCACCTAATGAGCGTCTTCTCTGCGCTTCAATCGACCTAGCGGTTTTATTCCCCATTAAATAATATTCCTGAATCAAATCGATTGGTTTCACGGCTGCTTTAGTCACAATAATACCAAAATCTCCCTCAATCGTAATCCTAGCCACAGGTAAGGAAATACATTCGGAATCTAATGGCTGCCGTATTTTCACCGTCTCTCCCAACCAATCTTGATCATTAACCCATGAACGGTCACAAATATCTATCTCCGAACCTGAGTCTAATAAATAGTTACGATAAACCCCGTTTATAATAGCATTTTTAACATATGGCCTGAAAGATGGACTCAAATAATGCGCTGTAATTACATGATTTACAATCGCCTCCGATTTATCGTTCAAAGGACACCGAGGTCTTATATGCCCAGCTTGACCGCAGAGATAACAAATTATTTTTCTCGGTTTCTCGAAAATTTCCTCATTCTGAACCGATTCTTTCTTACCTAGTTCTCTTTTTCCCTGCTTATCACTTTCTCCTTTCACGTCATAACTATTTTTAGAATACCCGAAATTTGTTTTTTCTTTCTTGAAGGAATTTTTCCGTTCGAATTTTTTGTGATCACGCCTGACCGCTTCAAATTTATCCCATTTTTCGGCGAGATTCGTTGCATTATTTATCTCTTCCCAAGTATCTAAATAATGTTCTCGGATTTCAAACGGAACCCTTTTTTTAATTTGCTCGGTGAGTATCAATTCTTTCAGCGATTCAAAATCTTTAACGTCTACGGCTTCTAGCCAATTGTCTAAATAACCTTTTAATTCGTACACCAAATCTACCCATAAAGCTGCTGGTTTTTTATTATGGTCTTCGAATTTATTTTTAAACGCCAACGCGCTCAACTTGAAACGCTTAAATAATAGTTTTTTTATGTGCTGGTAATTTTCAAATTTATCCGCAGGCTCCTTTACAATTAGCTCCGCTATATCCGTCGGTAATAACGGGATTAATTGGGATACCCAACAATCTTCTTCGACTTTTTCTTTTACCGCTTGGCGCTCAAAAATCATAAGGAACAAAGAAATGTCAATTTGCTTTGGGTCAAATTTAGGCACCAATTCTCTTAATTGAATCCGTTTTCTACCCGGTTCTACTGATGTTACCGTTGACGCTGTGCTATTGACTTCTGCCTCATTTTGAAGCCTCAATTTTTCTAGCTCAAACTGCCTAATGTTGTCTCTTTCCTTCCTTTCTAACTCTTTCTCTCTTTCCTTCCTTTCTAACTCTTTCTCTCTTTCCTTCCTCTCTAACTCTTTTTCTCTTTCAACTCTTTCTAAATCATTTACAATTCTCACTAAATAATCCTTTGCTTCTTCCTCATCGTAATCAGAAGCGTTTAAAATTGCCTGAATAATATCTTTATTTCTCGTATCCTCCGATACGTCGGTCTCAAATTCTGTTGCTAATAATAGCAAAGTACTTTTATTCAGTTTTCTTAAATAAGCCATTTTAAAAAAACAAATCAAGCACTCGAGAGAGAAAAGAGAAAAATAATAATAATAATAATAAAGAAAAAAGGGAAAGGAAAAAAAAATAATTGATACTAAATATATTTTTTCTCACAAGAATAATAAAAAATACATAAACAATTAATGACTACAATAAAACACTTCACTATTACTGAACTTCAGTTCCTATTACAACCACAACTGAGTGAATTTTGAAATTCAATTGACAAAACGAAGCAAAAACAATTAAATACTCCAAAATAAAATATGACATTAAAATTAACCCGATGCCTTTTATTTTGCACAGAAAAAAAAATTATTAATTAACTTTTTTTTTTTTTTTTTTTCTTCACTTAACTCGGATTAATATTGAGTTAAGCAATTTCAAAACAAATAGAAACAAAAATCCCATTTACTTTTGATTCCTAAAACTTTCGTTAAAGATTTTTCTTCTTTTAACTACAAAAGAAAACACAGAACCATCGAAAATCTAAAAGAAAAAATCTTTCCTATGACCATTTAACACCTGTTACCCCAAAAGAAAGTTACCCCAAAATACAGCTAGTCTCCTACAACTAAGACCTCCCTGATACTTAAATAGAAAAAGAAAGGGACTCACCACTCGTAGTTCTGAGACATCTGTTGGCTGGTAATCTTCTTGATGCGTTTCTTATCCTCTAAGGCTTGGGCTGCACCTAATTTACTCTAGGCGCACATCCTCCTTGCTGCCACCACTTTTCTTCTGCTGTGATATAGTAGGTACGTAGCGTGGAACACATGATAGTAGTCAAAAATTGGTTGTAAATCCCACACAAGGAATAATAAGGCTTGATTGCAAAACTTAACATAATTTTAATTTAAAACTACTTTTAGCATTTTATAGCATTACATGCATCACAGATACCTGTGAAAACCTAACATGAGTATCATTTTTAAAAGATCCAGGAGAACGTCCGTTCTCTTTCAAGTCATAAATCCAAGTCCCTCATTTAATAATCTGGAATTCTTAGTCCTTCCAAAAATCTTAGTGACCTGAAAAGGGGGAACAATTTTTCCCACTCGACAAACACCAATCAAACAGTCTTTGGTCAGGAGGAATATCCTCAGGTCAACAGTTCATTGGAGTTTCAACTGGCGACAAAACGGCGGGGTACCACCCTAGCGTGGGGTGCCCAAGCGGCACATCAAAGCCATCTGTGAAATCGCGGTTACTTTGTAGCCATGAGGATGAAAAAACCCCTGGTACGCCCGGTTTCTCGAGACTGCAGACAATCCGGCACCAGAGACCTCACGCAGGCAGTCGAACACAATGGACACAACCTTGACTATGTCACAGGGGCGAGTGCCTTACCATGCCTTAATAGGTCGAGATCATGCATAGAATTTTATTGAAAGTTATATTTAGTTTTACCTTAACATATTAATTATTGGATATATACTTGTTATTTCTTAACAGGTGATGTTATTGTCCAGTTTTATCATAATTTTCATTATGGCAGCATATAAGAGAAGATTCCATGTAAATTTACACAGGTAAGATTATTTTTTAAAAATCACTATCCCTTTCCGACCCGAAACATTTTTACTTTAAAACCTTGCATTCTTCTGTTTTTGCGAACAGAAAGAAAAATATGGACTATAATCGACATTTGTTGATTGAAAATTGTACTTTACACTTTCTGCTAATCATCTCGATCATTCATTTCCTGATTTTATTACATACGACTGTTCCAGATGCAAAAATGTAAGTGGTTGTCGTGGATGTCTAACCCGCATGATCGTACGGCCTGGCTCGGAAAGGTTTATGGAATTAAAAATAAAAATAACATAATTACAAGATAAAAAGAACTTTCTGAATACCGTATTTTTAAATTTTCTGTTGAATCATATAAACGCTACCGAAGGCAGCGGGAACCCGGAACAATTGGCTAAAAGTATTAAAAAAATTCATTGTTATCGTGTTTTGAGCTATTATAAAAGTTTCAAATGGGGCCAGGAAATAAGTTAAAAATCGATTACAAACTTTGTACTGGTAACGCTGTCGAAGGCAGCAGGAATCCGAAACAGTTGGCTAAAAGTGTTAAAAAAAATGCCTTTTCACCATGTTCTGAACTATTTTGAAAGTTTCAAATGTCTAGCCAGTCGGAAAGTTAGTTAAATAAATTTTCTGTCGAATCATATAAACGCTGCCGAAGGCTGTAGGGACCTGAAAAAGTTGACTAAAAGTTTAAAAAAGTTATTAACACCGTGTTCTGAGATTTCCTGAAAGTTCCAAATGTCTAGCTAGTCGGGAAGTTAGTTAAAAATCGATTGTAAGATTTGATGATTGTAAGATTTGACAAACAAAAATCGAAGTTTATAAAAACATGGTAAAAATAAATATAGCAGTAACGGTCAATTAGAATAACCTTTTTGTATATATAGCATAATTTCGTCCTCCCACTGGGGGTGTAAGTGTTCAATATCAGTATTTTTCAAAAGAATTCGTTAATATCTTTCAAACGAATGATGGTACCATGTTTCTAGGATAATTTAAACAAAATTGTACTCCCCTCCATTTGTTTTACAAAATAAATAAATAAAATAAATAAATAAATAAATAAAAATGAAAATAAAATAACTATCGTTTATAGGACTTTGTTTCGATATTTAGGGGTATATATTTCTCAGATGAAAAACGGCTGCTTAAATCATAGAAAATAATTCGATGAATAATTAATTTGAATTAGTAATCTGCACTGCGTGAATTTGTATAAGAAAATTTGAAAAAAAAAAAAAATGAGGACAACACGATATACAAATTTAATACGGTAGTAATATATTTTAATCAGAAGTTAGAAGTAACAGTGAAGCACCGTTTATACGTTTCTCGTTTATACGTCTTTTACATTTATACGTGTTTTTAGTGAAGTTCCGATTCATTCCTATTTATTTTAATGCAAAAATTCTTCATTTATACGCCGCTGCTAATATCGGTTATACGTCTTTTCTACTCTACTAAAATTCGCAAAGTTTCTCGACCTGATATTATTTTTTGTTATAAATAAGACGGATTTTTCCTAGAAGGCATCTTAAATGGAGGAACACAGGAAAGATCGATGAATCAATTTGCATTTACAGCAGAATTTTTAATACTCATAGACAAGCAGCAAATGAGACGAATATTAAAGATTTTTAATGTTATTAAATAACTATCTGTATGGACAAAAATCGTTTTCTTATTATTAAAGATATGCAATGTATATAATTAATATCCAAAATGTGTTCATATAGTTCTTAAGAAATGTAATATAATACTCAATATATTGGTGCATGTAATTAGTACCCAGTCATGCATTAACAGTATGATTTTTCTCACTTTTTATAATAAACCTTTTTTTTTTTTTTTAATTATTGTCTTAAAAGAAGTCTAATATACATTTACTAACTTAAGAAGCTTAATTAATTAGTATTTTCATACAAATTTTGCTTAAGTATCATTAAATTTGTAGTAATCAAAGTGTTGTTATTAAAATTTCGATTATACGTCTTTTCATTTATACGTCTTTTTACGTCAGTCCCTTAAAAGACGTATAAACGATGCTTTATGGAAAAATAGTACATGAAACATATTAGCTTAGTTTATATATACGCTCGAAACTAAACTACTACTACCTTCCTAATTTAGTTCCAACTTTTATATCCTTTTCAATCTTTTTAGTTCAGGCAATTTGAAAGGTGCCAAGTTCACACTCTTTAACTTTTGACTTATAATCACCTTGATTACACATTCTGAAATGTCAATGAGGCATTCATCTTCCCTGTAAGACATTTTTGCTAGAAGAATCAGTAGAACCCAGTGCTACTTCTACTGCAGGTAGAACCCGTATAAAATGATGGATGGATAGAGATCCCAAAGAACAAATTAGACTCGACGACAGCGTTAATGGTGGGGTTAAACAAATGTGGCAGGTGATATGTCTTGCGTCCTGCTGGTTTTTAATCAAAAGAAAACCTATTTCCATTTGTCAGATTTGCTCTTCTTCAGCTTTAAATATGCTTGTACTTCTCGCTGCCTGAAGCTTCAAAATCATTTCGAAAATGATCAATTAGTCGTGAAAAAGTTTAAATGCAGATGTCTCAAGTCAAATTACGAACTATACACTGAGCTGTTATTAAAGTCAGGTTTAAAATTTGTAGTCAGAATTGATTAGAAGTTTGCATGATATTGGGTAATTAAAATTAAATTAGATATCTTTTAAAAATTATTAAAAAAAAAAAAAAAAAAAAAAAAAAGATTTGCATACGTTTTATAACTGATATAATTTTATGTAGAAAGTGCTTCAACTGCGTTTAAAATATTACAGCAAATTATTATTATTATTATTTTTTTTTCAGAATTATGTTATTATTTTTTATTTTTGTTAAATGATCAATGAATTAGTTTCACATGCATATGTGCTCTATAAGTCATTTTATTATTATTATTATTATCAGGTAATATCAGATGATAGTGTTAAAAATGTCTAAATCTCATATGCTTAAAAGTTTCTACATTCAGCTGAATTCAACTCAAAATTTATAAAAAGTTATAATGCCTGTAAAAATTATAAGTAAAAAAAACGCCTATATGATGGAGAGTTATAAGACGATAAAATATGAAATATCTTCATTAAAGTTGGATTTAAAGCAACAAAAGGAATAAAAAATTGTAAAAATAATGTAAATATTTTTCATTTCATCCTCTAGGCAAGGGAACATGTTCACAAAAATAAATAAATAAATAAATAAATAGATAAATAAATAGATAAATAAATAAAAAAAAAAATTAAATAATAATAATTATGTAAATGAACTTTTTTGAACATACCACAGAAAGTAGTAATAAGAAGTCATATATACACCGAGAAAAAAAAAATGCTTTCATCTAGAACGAATACGTGGTCATTTTCTGAATCCTTAAGGGGCACACCTAGTGTGACAGCCTAAAAAAAAGGCGATTTTTGGGAATTTTTTTGAAAAAAAACCACTGTATCAATCGTTTTAAAATTTTAAGGGTATATTTATACATATTTTAAGAATACACAGTAAAATGTTTGAAGAAAAAAATTAAATATTTTTCGAGATACGCGTGATCTTCGACGGCGCTAAAAAAAAAAAAAAGGTCCTCCACTGCTGCAGTGATTCCGGCCTTCTCCGTGGATGAAACCTAAAAAAAAAAAAAATTCTGGTTAAACTAGAAGATATTGTCCGTACAATGACCTACGTTCGAAAAAAAAAAAAAAAAAATCAAAAATTGACAAAATGGCGGCGTTTTTTTAAAAAAAGTTGAATTTTACCCAACATTTTGGTCGTTTTTGGCCTGCCAAAATTAGATTTTTGACCATATAAAAAAACTGGTAGGTCATTGTATGGACAATATCTTCTAGTTTAACGAGAATTTTTTTTTTTTAGGTTTCATCCACGGAGAAGGCCGGAATCACTGCAGCAGTGGAGGACCTTTTTTTTTTTAGCGCCATCAAAGATCGCGTGTATCTCGAAAAATATTTAATTTTTTTCTTCAAAAATTTTACTGTGTATTCTTAAAATATGTATAAATATACCCTTAAAATTTTAAAACAATTGATACAGTAGTTTAAAAAAAAAAAATTCCCAAAAATCGCCTTTTTTTTAGGCTGTCACACTAGGTGTGCCCCTTAAATTAAAAGTATTTCTAAGTTATGTGTATAAAGCAAACAAGTAAACTGAATAGATGAAATGATGGTTGATAGGGCAAAATGGCCGTCATAATCGGATTCAGGACGTAATTTTAAATAAGAATTTGCAAAAATGGTGTTGGGGGCAATTTTCATGCCGAGCAGTGTTATTGAATAAAAAAAAAAAACCCTTATATTGACAACACTGGTCTTTCTTCTTAATCTAATATAAAGTAATGTGACTTCATTAATAATCTGCCACAGGCACATTTCATATTATTTATATCTTTATAATATTTTAAATAGCCATTCTAATTATATCTTTTGTAAACAGACATAAATGTTAAAAACATAACTAAAACTGTATTCGCTTTAGTGAATCATTTGCTTTAAAATATCTAGTGAAGAGGAATATTAATGTTGATAGTGTTCTAGTTGCACAGGCAACTAGAAATGACGGCTTTAAATGTCAAGCTTTTTAATTTTATATAGATATAGGCCACGACACGACCAGCAGCTGATAGGTTTTACTCTCGAAGTTGGTAGATAAGAAGTGCTTGGTTCGAACCCAGGCCATGCTTATTGGTTCAACCGTTGAGAGTTTTTCGTGATTTTCTTCGAAATTCGCGTAAATACGGTCTACTACGCCTTAGAATAATCACCACAGGGGACATATCAACCAGTCCTAGGAATCTTGTGTAGTCAAATTAGCCTTAACTCATACACCATATCGCACCTAGATAGCTCTATTTATCTGCAACTGATAAATTCCTATGCTTGATGAAAGACGATGGATTTAATTATTAGATGCATACAATAAATTAGTATATATTAAGTATTCAATAAAAGAAACCTAGAATGGCATCAAATTATATATCAGGATATCAGCATATATAGTTACGCTCATCACTGACTGGCTAAGAGAGATTTCCTTGGACTCTGTGTGTGAACGCGTTGCCACCTAATTTCCATACTTTAGTTAATTTTAAAAACTCTAATTGTCCGATCGATAAGCTGTTTAATCCGACGGATTCAGGAAAATCGCCCTTTCATCTGGTACCTTATTTGTAACGAATTTTTAAAATTAATGAAAATATGAAAATAGACATAGTTTTAAAATAGATATTTAAATTTTTAATTGTTGCCCTTTTTTTTTTCAGCATAAAATAAAATATGTTTTCATGCGAAAAATAAATAAATAAATAAATAAATAAAATGACGTCTATAAAATAATGATAATAATAATTTTAAATATGAAAGGTAACGAAGAGATAAATAAAGTGCGAAGTGAGAAATAAACAAAATGAAATGATCATTTTTCAACGGGCACCTTAGTCGCCCTACAACTAACTAGTATGAAATATTCATTAAAATAGTAAGCAATCCAAAGTTAATGTGCTTAAAATTTCAAAACCACCTTTAAAATTATGCTTAATTTTTCGATACAGAAAAGTGACAATTATCATTAATATATACCTTTCCTATGAATAGCCGTGACTTTCTCCATTCATATGCTGTATCTTACCTCCTACAAGAATTATATTTCCAAATACAAAAGCTTGCCGCTTGTCTACGCTGCTCACTCATGAATTCTCGATTACAATAGGTCCAAAGACCCTGACAGGGATTGTGCAACGGGCCTGAAACAAAGCTCTACTATCGCATTACACGCTGCACTTGAGCTTTTCTTAATTAAAATCGTGTTCCCTACGCATTTTAGCTCGCCTTCCGCTGTAATTATCTTTTGTTTGGATTTGTTCTTTTATTTTTTTTATTTTTATTTTTCATTTATAGCCGTGCGATTGTGTTAGAATGGCATGGTGAAGGTTTTGAAATTAGGTTCATAAGTCACTTTTTTTACATTTTTTTGCTTTTTATTTATTTATTTATTTTTTCCCCGAAATCATTTTATGTTGGTGGAGAGTTTTTTTTTTCGGAAGCTTTTTATGCGAAACTTTTTTTGTATAATGCTGTTAAATTTAGGATAAGTGAAAGATGCACATTAACAAATTAGATTACACACTTATATGTAAACACGTAAACTTTTTTTTTTTTTCCAGGTAAATTTATTTCTCATATAATGTAATTACAATCAGCCTAAATTAATTGTTTTCTATATTTTTGTTGTTCAGCCTAAATTAATTGCTTTCTATACTTCAAAATCAATTTATGTTTTTGGAGAGGCTTTTTACAAAAAATTTTATATGGAGTATTTTTTTTTTCTTTTCTTTTTTTAATAACGTTGTTAAATTTAGGATAAGTGAAAGAGTACATTTACAAATTAGATTACACACATATAAAGATAAAATAAAATAAAGTAAAGAGCGCTTCACGTAAGTTTTCAGTTTTAGGAATATGTATTTCATTATATAAAGTACTTTTTTTTTTTCTCACTGTAAATGCATAAGAAACTTTCTGGTTGATCAGGAAGGAAAAAAAAAAGTAAATATTTAAGTTAATTTTAACGTTGATTACATTTATTATCACCTTTTAATATTGCCATCATTCTACCTTTTTTCTGTTACACAGAACAGGAAGCAAAGTTATGTATCAGTATGTCTTTCTTCAGGGCTAATTTGACATAACTAAAAACCTTCTAACGACAGCGATCACTTTAAAATGCAAATTAAATTACCCGTAAGACAGTGTAAAACTAAAGAAGATTTTTTAAAGTGAAATTATCTTGATTGAGTATATTTTAATTAAGAATGACTTCAATAAATAAATAAAAATAAAATAAACAAGTCTTCGTTCAACAACATTGAAACATCTAATACACTCACAAATTCATTTTCACTTACATATTTGTCTAAAAAGTACAGGTATCAGTTTTTTGACTTTTCTCTTGATTTAACTTAAATTATAACAGATTGCTGTCCTATGAAATCCATTCTATTTACTGTCAGATCCAAGAAATGATTTAAGCTGTCAAATGTAGTATCATTTTCTGAAGTTCATTTAGCTATAAGAAACGCAGTTATGCTTTTAAAAGGCATTTTAAAATTTCCATTTTAGCTTTGCTGCTTGATTTCTTTGTATTTCAATAAAAATCTCTACAAATTCTACTCGTCTATTAAATAATTCAGAGTTACTTAACTCAACTTTCTGAACATTTAGTAGTTTTCAGTCATTTAAACTAATTGGAATCTTTGAATAATTCAGTAAGTAATCAAAGATATCTTTGTGTCCTTGTAAAAAAAAAAAAAAAAAAAAAAAAAAAAAAAAACAGTAAATCATGTACATTCATAAAATATTATACTTCATGCGATAGAGACCTATAACGTACCTACTAACTTTTAAACCAATCGAAAAAGAGATTTAAACGCTATTGTAGTTCTCACATGCTTATACATTTCTGTATCACACAAAAATATCCAAAATGATTTCAGAAGATATCAAAATGTATAGATACACCAAACTTCATGGTCAAACATATTCATGATTACAATACTCTATTTAAATACTATATATGATTGGAAAGTAAAGTGGATGTTCATGAATGAATAAAAATTTATACAGATTTGTAAGCAAATGTAAATTTTGTTACATAATAAGGCAAATGCATCTTTATGTCGTGATTTCATCGTCAATGTAAGTAACACCAGACAAAGAATAAATAAATAACCTCTTACTCATTTCTAATTTGCATGATTGTATTTCAATTAAAAAATCCCTCTTATTATCCTTCTTGTGAAATAATTTATAGATTACGTTTGGTTGGATTGCAAGAATGGTACATTCTTTCAACTAATTAATTAATTTAAAAGATGTGTTTTATATTTGACAATATAGATACACCAAAATTTCATTCACGAATATTTTCATGATTACAATACTCTAATTACATAGCATATGATCCGAATGTAAAATGGATGTTCATGAATGAGCGAAAAATTATACAGATTTGAAAGCAAATTTAAATTTTGTTACGTAAGGTAAATATAGCATATTTATGCCTTATTCCATCGTCAAAGTAAGTATCATCAAACAAATTAAAAATAAATAACCTCTTATTCATCTAGAATTGACAGATATATTTCAATTAAAAAATCCTTCTTATTATCCATCTGGTAAAATAATTTATAGGCTACATTTGGTTAGTCTGCAAGAATATTACATTCTTTCCACTAATTAATTTATTTAAAATCTGTTTTTCGTATTGGACTTGAAATATCACCTTACTGTTTTATTATATTTTAGAAAATTTATTTACTAGCATTAATATATTTCTTTTGCGCAAAAATTTGCGATACCAATTGCGATATTTATGCCAAGTCATTTAAGAATGAAAGATGGATAGATAAAAACAAAACATTTCCAGTGCTCTGACAGGGAACTTTTTGAATTTTCAACGATCTTTTTAAACATCTCTATTCTAATTGGAAAATTAGTTAATGCAAATGATAAATCCAAAGTGCCCACAATGTGGCACACTCTTATATGTATTTTTTACCCCTCAAAAATGTATATAATTTAGAAGCATTCTAAATCAAGATACTTTAAAACCAAATAATTATTTGTCTTTCTATGAAAAACCGAGAGATTTTGCTCTCAAAGCATATAGGGAGGAGGTTCTGAGTTTTATTCCAAGTCCTTTTCTCAGGTCTAGGTCTCTAGCGTACACAATAGACCTTCTTCATAAGTCGATTTGAAATTAATATTGTCGTCATTAGGGGTATTTATTTGAAAATGTAATAAATAAATAAATAAATAAATAAAATAAAATAAAATAAAATAAAATAAACACATTTCAAGAAAAGTGAATATTAACATTTGATTCCTAAAATTTCAATAAAAATACTTGCACATTTTTTACATTTCTACCTAAAAACTAATACTTAAGCCGATAAAAATTTCGTGTTTTTGAGATGAATAAAAATAAAATATTTTATGGCAACACTTTTTTATCAATTACTTTCGTGATCAGTAATCTATACTTCCTTTGAAACAAAAAAATTGTTAATATCACTTATATATGAAAGGTGAATAGACAAAGGTAGTGTTCTTACATACGGTTTTATGAATTTACGAAAATTTTGTTCACACAGCTCTTGTCCGAAAGTAATTTATGATAAAAGTTTGATTGGGTTTTGAGAGAAACAATCGTCAAATCAATTCTGTACCTGCAAATTACTGGTTCTCACATACACCCGGAATCAAGCACCAGCTGCTGTAATATCCAATTACGCGTCACCGGTAGAGAAATTTATTGCTTATTATTTTCGGTAGCGAAACAGAACACGAATAAAGCTTATCCAGAAGTGGTAATTTTCCATTTAAAGCGCAGGTAACTTTTCAAGAAGAAAAGAAAATAATAAAATGCTGTGGAGTTGTAAAAACTAAATCGATCAGTTTTAGCTCTACAGCGTAAAAGTGGATCACGAAAAACTTACATAATGGGTGGTAAGTCATTTTATTGTTTTTCCACGGTGATTAAACGCCTTCGAGTCGCTGTTACAGGCACGCTACGCGAAAAGGCGTTATAGCATTTTTCTTTTTGGGTATGTTGTTAATAATTTAACATTTTCTTTGGTCTGTCACAGATATTGATAACGAATTAGGAACCATTTTTTGTTAGGAAATGAAAGAGCTATTGGAAAAAGGAAATAATGAAATTGAATTTTGATAAATAAGTTGCATTAATGTGCTTATGAATTACAGTATGTTGTTATGTTCTTGTAATAATCTAGAAAATTACAACATGAAATTAAAATTAAGATAAATTTGATGCTTGCTTTACTGAATTAGCTGGCATTTCTGTATTTATGGCGTTTTATTAAAAATTAATTTGCCCTTAAAATTTTCACTAACAAAAGTGTTAAAAAGATTGATTTAAAATGTTTCTTTCGTTATTTTCTTTTTTAAGTTGTTCATTATAGGGAAAAAAATCGCTTCAAACCATAGGAGTTTCTTGGCAGCAATAATCACAGAAAAGTACCATAAAATCATGTTAATTCGTTCGAGGGGTTTAAAAAGGGATTAAAAATTGTAAAATTAATGGGAAAAATGCCGTAAAAAATTAAGTGTAACTTAAATTTATGGGATTTGAATTTCAACACAAAAAATGAAAATTTCACATTAAAATAAATAAATAAATAATAAAAAATAGAAATAATTTCCACTTATTATTACTATTTTTTTTAAAACATTTTTTACAGTGTTTCTACTGCTCATTGTTATTAATATTAAATAAATAAATAAATAATAAAAGTATACTCGGACGATTACTGAGATTATATAGCCATTTTATAGAGAATTAATAAAAATGATAAACAGGTCTTTTTCTTCAAAGGGGGAAAAAAAATCCTTTTTTGTAGCAACTCAATTACAAAATTGTTAAAAAAAAAAAAAAAAAAAAAAAAAAAAAAAGTGATAAAATGATAATTTATTATTTCTTAAAAGTAATTTATACTTTTACTATGTATATGATATTTATAGCCTTTAACTAATTAGCCGATTATCTAATAACAAATTTTCTTCGTGCAACTCCTCATACATACAAATAAGACATAAACTTTATAATTTCATTTACATAAAGTATAATTAATTGCAACAGTCGAATTTGTTTTTAAATTGTATGAATTCTTAAAGAATTTCATTAAAATAAAATTCCACACATAACAAATTATTACAATAACATTAAAAAAAAAAAATGATCAAAAATACTTTTAGATGGATTGCTGATACTATATTTTCCTTTTATGTAGGGTCGACATAGTCTCAAACAAGTAAAAAAATCAAGTAAAATACGTATGAAGAAAACATCGTTTAATAACTTAATCAAATAAATAAATATTTAAATACCTTGTAAACCTATTTATTTTTACAAAACGTTATACTTATACAGCACATGGAATGCAACTAGATTTTTATATTATCTACTTGTACATAACCATTAAAATAATTTTCTCCATGCAAAAATATACATATACACTTTAAATTCTACAATTTAAATAAAATATAAATTGTAAATTATATTATAATTAAAAAGAGATTTATGCGGCTGATGTAGTCATTGAATTTGTTATGACATTTTTACAAACATTAATATACTGTAGTAAAATAAATTAAGATAATTTATAAAAAAAATTCGTTAACTCAAATGAAAAGTATTTAATTGAAATTACGTTTAATAAACTGATAGTTAAAGTTTACTTTAAGTTGTTTTATAGGAATGATTATTTCTATATATTGGTATAAAAATCATTCATCATTATTCGCTTATAGGGCCATTCGTTTATACACTGAGAAAAAAGAAATATACCGCCTTCATCTAGAATGAATAAAGGGTCATTTTCTAAATCCTTGAACTAGAAATATAGATTTCCGAGCCATGCGCATAAGGCACGCCAATAAGCTGAATAGACGAAATGGTCGAGAATTTCTAATCTACACATTTCTAGACGGTGAAACAATAATCTTTTGTATTACGAGAAATTCTCGCTTGATTTTCTAGAACTGGGTCATAAACCAAGATTATAGATGCTGAAACCCGCCTCTTGTAGTCACATTTATTTGGAGATATTTTCAAATAGGTTTGCCCTCGATAGTATAGGCAAACGCTCGAGAATTCTAATAGAGGTCTCTAAAATTCGCTTTCGAAGGGGACTAGAAATTTTTTTATAAGAAATTTATAAGGATGACATGGAACTATTTTTTTTTCTAGAGCCACAATTTAGATTCTAGATGTCAGTTATAGAATTTTTTTTCAGTGTATTGGCGTGCCTTATACTCATAGCTAAGAAAGCTATATTTCTAGTTTATGGATTTAGAAAAGGACCACCTATTCGTTCTAGATGAAAGAGGTATATTTTTTTTCTCAGTGTAGTATGGGTATGAAAAATTATTTTTCCTTTTGATCAAGGTTCGTTGACATAGTAAAATTTAGCAAAGCACTTCTACCAATTATTAAATAGAAAAGAACGTTTAGCTCAATTTTGACAAGTCCTGTCTATAAACCTCATGCACTGTAAAACATCGTGTACTGAAATTTAGTCTAATTTGAAAAAGATGTAACACAAAGTGAATTACTATTCCAGAAATTTCCAAGTATAGCAACAATATATCCAAATACTTCGAGTAGCCCTGTAAACGAATGATGAATGATTGCCATACCATAATCTATACAAAACATGCTTTTATGCAAATATGAAATTTTGTTCATTCTGTTTTGTTTAGCCTATTTTATCCCATTGTCCTATTTAAAGGACAGCTGAAAAATAGCATATAGAAATCAGAATTTGCTTGGTGCGAATATTTTGTCAGCTGGAATATATAATGGTATGTATAAGCTTCTGCTAGCGTGTTATGTGTCTCACCTCCTCCTCCTCTTCCTCCTCCTCCATCTGGAATCTTTGTTTAATTATTACATTAGGGGGTGTGGTTTATCTTCTCTTTGCGGTTGAAAATTCTTTCTGGAGAACTATCATGTAAATAAGAAAGTATTATACAGATAAAGCAAAACTTTATACTCGGAAAGCACTTTTCACTATTGAAGAGAACACTAAAACATATAAGTGCAAATTTCATCTTCTTTATTTCAATGTCCTGCGTACAAGGTGGATAAGATTTCTTATACAGAATATAATTTTTTTTTTTCAAATTTTGTTGTACAATTTAGTTTATTTAGGTTTAATTAACCTTAAAAAATATAATTTTTCTCAAATTTGAGCAAAATAAATAAATTGGAATAAAATGGCTTAAGTAAGCCTATAGAAGTTATACTGTGCTTACCAGAAATTTACCCATAGACATAATGTATTTGAATTCTGTTAGATGTCCGATGTCCCTGCATAGTGCATACGTACCATTTGCTTGATCTCAACGAAAAGTTTACTGTAGCTTTTGTGATATGCTGATAGCAGACAGCAGTGTTGCCAGATCTGACGAATATTTTATTCAAAAATCACCAATAATTTTTAATTGTAACGTCTGCCTAATCACTTCGAAGGCTGATAGTCTATTATGCATATGAAATATCACTTCTCCAAATTATTAGTGATTATTGAATAAAAAATCTGCCAGATCTGGCAACAATGACAGACAAACACACAGACGATCCGCTAAAAACATGATTTTCGAATTCAGGGGTTCTCAAAACGTGTAATATAGCAAAATTTCAATTTCGAAAATTTAACTAAAAAACAATATTTTCTCCACCATATACAGTGAAACCTCTCAAGTTGGACACCCCTATAAGTTGGACACTCCTCTAAGTTGAACGCTTTTTCTCGGAACGGAATGTATCCATTAACATTATGTCTAACCCCTATAAGTTGGACTCTTTTTCTTGGAACCGTAGGTGTCCAACTTATAGAAGTTTTACTGTATATGGATCAGAGAAAGTAAAAACTATATTATTGAAAATGCAGCTTAAAAAAAAAAAAAAAAAAAAAAGTCAACTTAACTAAAATAGAAAGTTAATTTTATTGTACTTTTAAGACTCGATTTACAAGAAAGTTATGGAGCACTTTACGGAGACTTTAAAAGGCTTAGAAAAGTAAGCTTTTAACAGAGTTACAAAAAAGGCATTATATAGAAACACGTGTTATTCCTAAGATCACCAATGCGTCGTAATTTTTTTTTTCTTAAGAAGATAATTTTAAACCCATTTCAAAATCGTTACACTTTTTTCTCCTCTCTTTGAGACCCTATTTTTTTTTTTTTTTTAAATACTTTATTTTTTATTTTATTTTTTTATTTTTTCCCTCAGCCATTGAAAGGTATTGATTAGATTTCAAAGACGTATTTTAAGGAGGGTTTTTGCTTCAAGTTTTTCTCCTTTTTCTTTTTTTTTTTTTCTTTTTTTTCCCTCCTGTTCTTTGTCTGGTCTTTAGTAAATGTCACTGTGAAACCTATTTGCAAGTTTAATAGCCACTTAATGTGAAGGCTTTTTCCAAGACTGACGATAAAACTCAATTCAATTTTTCAAACATCTCTTGTTAACATGACTTAGAATTTTCTGTATCGATGTACAATTTACTTTAAACTTTATAAATATGATAATGAGTATTCTTTCTCATGAATATTTTTACAGGGTTTTACTTTTTAAATTGAAACTATTTTCAAGAATTAAACATGGTCAAAAATATATATTTTGTTCAGTTTGTATATTTTAAAGTTTAAATAAGAAGTAATTTCCATAACTAGAAAAAGATGTTATAGTCGAAGAATTTGTTTTTAAATGTTGTAACAAGAGAAAAAGAGAAGGATATTTAATATTTTTTTTATCCCAATTCTAATTATTTTTTTATTTAAGTTAGTTCAATGCATATTCCTTAGGCAAATACATCCTCAAAATAATAGTAAGAAGAAGAAGAAGAAGAAGAAGAAGAAAAATAAAATTTAAATTAAGGTAATCTATTACGTCTAAAAATGTGTATTTGATTTCAAGTTTGTAATAACAATTTTAAATAAAAAAAACTTTCGTGTTGATTATTATTATTGTTATTATTATTATTACAGTTGTTGTTGCTTCTATAGTTTAAATAATAAGTATCTCGATAACCATGAAAGTTATAGTCAAAGAATGTTATAATGATTGTTGAAAAAGTTTAAAAAATGTTTTTAATTTTCTTGATTATAATTAGTATTTTTGTCGTTTTATTAAACATATATTTAATATTCTGTGCATATTAATTAATTAGGTACATTTGTTTGCTTTTACATTTTTCTAAAACAGATTTTGTTTTCCTTACATTTATCATAAAAAAAAAACTAGTAAATTTATGTTAAGTTTATCTTTTTACCAGGGTGTTTTCCCCAAGAAAAGTACTGGAAGATTTTTTTCAAGAAACTTTCCTAATTTTAGACGATTTTTTTTAAAACTATTTATTTATTTATTTTCTTTTACAGCGAATAATAATATAAAGAAAAAATGTTCCTCTTGATTAATGCAGTGTCATATTAATACATATGTAAAGTTGTAAAATCGTTAATTTTACATCTTTAATTTGCCAACCAAAACAAACCCATTGGGTTACCGAATATTGTACTTTATCCATGGTTTGATCATCCAGCTGTGTTCCTTGTATTTAATGTTCTCTTTTTATCTGTTGGCAACATGTGTGTAAAAAAAAAGCATTCATTACTTTTTCGGCGGGAGTTCGTCTTAAAAAAAAATGGCCTTCAACATACATCAAAAGAAAAAAATATTTTATTTCTGTACACATCTACATAAAATCAAAAATAGTAATTTACATTGCTGAATTTAAGATCGAATTTGTTGAAAAAGATTTTTCAAGGCTATGATAATAACAAAACCGCTGATTAATACGGATTCATCACCAACATGCATCAGAGATGCTGCCTTCCTCGAACTACTTGGGTATATGCTCTGAAGTACTTGCTGAGAGGATTTCTTTCTACGTTGTGTAATTTCAACTAGAATTAGAGATCTCCCAAGCTATAATAATAATATTAAACCAATGATCAAAAAGAATTTATCATTAGCATGTTTCAAAGATGTTGCATTTGCCGAACTACTTGGATATATGCTTTAAAGCATTTGCGGAGAAGATTGCTGCATTTTATTTATTCAAAATAAGACATCGATGCATTTACCAAGAAGAGCCATTTGTATGTGAAAAGTGTTCTAAAGGATCTTCTCGAAAGAAATATCCCAATAGTCTTCTACGCACTCATTAAAGATATGCTCTAAAACATTTGCTGAGAAGATTACTGCATTTTTATCTACTCAAAATGAGACACATATACATTATCCAAGAACAGCCATTTGTATGTGAAAAGTGTTCTAAAGGTTCCTCTCGAAAGAAATATCCCAATAATCATCTGCGCACTCAATATAGGGAAAGGCCAAACACTATAAGGTATCCTAATTTAAATTAACGTATTCATATCGTCTAAAAGCTACATGTTTGAGAAATGTGTTCTAAAGATTTTTCACATAGGATATACCTAGTTAAACATCTATGCATTCACCAATATTTCTGTAGCAAAATTGATTTAAATAATCATTCACACAACCAGAATAAAGCCATATGTGAGTGACTCATGTATTTGTGAAATGTGTTCTAAAGACTTTTTCACATAAGAGATACCTAATTAAACATCTATGCATTCACCAAAAATTCTACAGCAAAATTGATTTAAATAATCATTCACACACCCGGAAGAAAGCCATATGTGAGTGATTCCTGTGTTTGTGAAATATGCTCTAAAAGATTATCTAAATATACATTTACACCTTCACGGAGGAAAATCCATATGTGCGCGAATTGTGTTCAAAAGTATTTTTTGATAAAAGTAGTATAAGAAAACATCTGCTCACTCACACCTAAGAAAAGCCATTGTGCTTATTTAGTGTTTCAAAGGGTTTTTCCCATTATGGTCAAACATTAAGTAATTCAGGTATGTAATATGGTTTTTAGACATTTTTCTGGTAAACCATATACATGCATGTGAACATCTATGAATATAAACAGAGGATTGTCTTAATCCTTCTGATTACTATAATTTAATATAACCAAGAAGGTGAAATTCCATTTTATTGTATCTGAGTAGTAAGCCGGGTTCTACGAGGGTCGGAAGTGACGTCATAGGAGGGGGTGGAAGGAGGGGGAGGAAACCGGAAGTGACGTAACGGTTGAATGGTTGACTGGTTGCTTGATCGTGAAAGATGACGAAGGGGAGATTTTCTTAAAGGACAACACAGTGAATGGTTGGTTGGTTGCTTGATCGTGAAAGATGACGGGGGTAGAGTTTCTTTTTATCCGTTGGCAACTTGACTTCTTGTCAAGACATGTGACGGAGGGGAGAGTTTTCTTAAAGGGACAACACAGGATCCTGTCAGAACATGAAAGAGAATGACGTCATCAACCGAAAAGAGGACAATGTAGTATATTTTTTAATCAGTAATTAATTTTTAATGAGTAGTTCATTAATCAATTTTAATAAGTAAATTTTATTATTTTATTGATTATTAATTAATTATTTAACTGACTATTTTAATTCGCTAGATTTTTTACAAAACGATATTGCACTGTAGGGGATTTGAACCCACCATCTATGGCATGCGAGACCAACGCGCTACCGATTAAGCTACGATGACGTTCCCTCGAACTTCCTTTTTTTATGTTTTCCCCTCTTAGGAGATAGGGGTTGGGAAGACGTTTCCCCCACCTGCGCCCAAGTGGACTCGTCCAAGGGGATCCAGCCAATTACAAGAGAGCACCGTGACATCATTCGTGTTTTTATCCAATCCTGATGCGTTTGCTGAGAAGATAAGACAGTAAATCTGAGTATAAAATCCTAGACATCACGAAATATCATCACATTTTAGTCTCGCTTCATTCCTGCCGTTCAATTCGCTCTCTCTTCGCTACGTAATCATGGAAGACGGGCTAAATCTTTTGATCCACGAAAATGTATTTGCTTCTTCAGAAGAAATTTTTGAAAGACTAGAAAAAGAAATTGTTTATTTACCCGAGGAGCAATGCCACATACGTATTCGAAATAAATCTTATCCTATTTCGCGGAAGATTGCTGCTTTTGGAGACCCTGATTTATCTTATACTTTTTCAGGACTGACACTAATCAGCCAGCCTTGGCCTCCTTTGCTTCTTGAAATAAAAAGTCTTATTGAAACTATGATGGGTGTCAATTTTAATTTCGTGTTGATAAATCGGTACGAGGATGGAAATGCCTGTATTGGTCAACATAAAGATGATGAAGCCGACTTAGAGGAAAACCACCCTATCTGTTCCCTAAGCTTTGGAGAAACACGTACTATGATTTTTAAAAGACCCAATTACCAGGATAAAAAAGTGGAATTAAAGTCAAATTCGCTTTTGGTTATGAATCCCCCAACAAATAAATTCTGGAGCCATGGAATTCCAAAAGAGAAGAAACACACTGGTGTGCGTGTTAATCTAACTTTCCGTACGATGAAAACACCTGGACATAACAAGCGGAAACATGTTCAAACAGAAGAAAGATGCAAGAAAATAAAAGAAGACCGAACTAAAGTAAGTTTTCTCTCTTTTAAAAAACATTTTCCCTTTGAATAAAGTACTATACACTTTCTTTTAATACTAAAAATCTTGATTATTTATTAATGATTTCTTTTTATTACTTTTTTCAGGAAGAGATGTTTGCAGAAAATGTGGAAGAAGAATGGACTGATTCTTTGGATATGAAATACCTAGGTGGAGAAAATTTCCTTACAGTCAATCATTATATGGGAAAAACTCGAGTGCACATCAGGAGATATGTTAAAGGAGAAAACGGCGAGTTACATGCAACGAAAGACGGAGTTTCTTTATCACCCAAAGTATGGTATTCTCTGTGTAGGAAAGTAAATGCTATTTTAAATCATAAGTCATCGGATAAGGTATTTATTATAGACAGAGATTTATGCATTTCGAAACAAATGAAGAATAATCAAGAATTTTTTGTTTTCCAAAGATTATTTCAAAGAAAAAATTCAAGCATGCAATTTTTATCTGAATATGTTGTGCTTAGCGGTGCTGAGTTAGGAAAGCTTTGTGACAACAAGTGTTTAATAACAGATCGCGTGAAACAAGCGCTGATTACTTACACTTTATCCTATTGTATTGGAAAAGAACTCGATAATCCAAATTTACAGTTGAAACCCGTGGAGAACCCTGATGCCTTTTTAGAACTTCTTGTTTCACTTCAAAACGGTCTTGCTGCAGCTATTACAATAAAAATTACAGAACTTATAAATTGTTTTGGCTGTCGAGATTCGTATGAAGCCAGTTTTATGCATGACTGTTTAACGAAAAGTCGATCTGGAAAATGGTCAGAATATTTTCACCAAGCATTGTTCTCGATAAATTGGGATGATGTAGCCAGAGATATAGTACATAAAAATTTAAATATTGATTTCCAAGCAGTATTAGGAGTAGAAGAATTTTTCCCTTCTTTAGATGTAGAAAAATTATATGAAACTATTGAAAAAATGTATGATGGTGAAGAAAATGAAGAAGAACTTATTTTTAACAAATTATTGTTTTCTTGTAATTGATTCTTTATTATGTACATTTTAATGTAAATAAATGTTGATTATTATAGAATTTCTTGTGTGCGTGACTTTTTCATGTTTATCACTTAGAAAATATTTAAGGTTTTGTGAATATATAAATACTGGGTTATACGTTTTGTTTGAATCATTATGAATGTAAGTGTTCGGCTAGATCACAACTACTGCTGTAATGGAAGCAGTATTGAATCAGACGTATCGGGATCCAGAACATCCGGCCAGTTTCGGTGGTGTCAGTGCTTTACAGCGTGCTTTAAAAGGTCGCGTAAAAACCAAAGACATCAAGAAATGGCTTCAAACGAAAGATTCGTATACTTTGCACAAGCCTTTGAGACACAGGTTCCAAAGAAATCGTGTTATTGTAGGAGGCATCAACGAGCAGTTTCAGTCTGATTTAGTGGACATGCAATCCTTAGCTAATTATAATGACGGTTATAAATATTTACTAACTTGCATTGATATTTTATCAAAGTACGCTTGGGCAATACCTTTGAAAAATAAAAGGTCTATGACTATTAAACAAGCTTTTGAAAAAATATTTGCGGAAAGGTTACCCGAACGACTTCAAACAGACTCGGGTAAAGAATTTACGAACTATCTTGTACAAGATTACTTTAAAAAGAAGAAAATTCATTTTTTCACTACACATAATGCAACCAAGGCTTCGGTGGTTGAACGTTTTAATCGCACTTTGAAAACTAAGATGTGGAAATATTTTACTGAAATGAACACAAGAAGATACATCGACGACATCGATAAATTAGTACACAGTTATAATCATACTTGGCATCGTAGTATACAAACAGAGCCTGCATCGGTGACGATAGAAAACCAACAGAAAATTTGGCATACGCTATATGATCAGCAAACATTGGTTCCAAAACCTAATCTTACAGATTTAAAAGTTGGAGATACTGTTCGCATCAGTCGAGAAAAAATGTTGTTTGAAAAAGGATATGAACAAAACTGGACAAGAGAAATATTTACAATTTGTAAAATTTTACCTCGTGTACCTGTTGTCTATCAATTGAAAGATTTGGCAGGAGAAATTATAAAAGGAAGTTTTTACAAGCAAGAGTTACAAAAAATTTCGGATTCTGGATTTTATCCAGTGGAAAAAGTTTTGAAAAAAAGAAAACGTCATGGAAGAGTTGAATACTTCGTAAAGTTTCAGGGTTATCCTCAAAAATTCAATACATGGGTCAGCGATGTCAAAATGATATAAATAGAGCATTTGTGTAACTTAACTTTCATTTTAAAAACAATGTCTTTCTACGTCACACTGATCAGTGACAGCTCTTTGAGCTTTTTCCCGCATAATAAAATATCACAATTTACGACGCAGCTGCCTAGTCCAATCAATTTAAATGGCGAATGGGAAATGGCTTTAGTCGATTTCATTTATCCCCATACTTGGTATAACGTTCGAAATGATAATAATTTATTTGGTTTTGATTTGGGTGATGGAATACTCGAAGGTAGAAGAGTCCCCCCAGGTTGTTATGAAACGATACCAGATCTTATTCGAGGTATGACAATAGAATCCCATAAAAATAAGATTGAATTTCAGTATCACCCAGTAACGAAACGAGTAACTATCAAGACGGATGGAAAATCAAAAGTAATCCTCCACGAAGGTATAGCGGAACTATTGGGATTCGAACCAGGAAAATATTCAGGATTTCAACAAAGTCCGTTTGTTGCCGATCCAAAGTGCTCTTTTCCAGTGATATATGTATACTGTGATCTAACAGAACCCCAAATCGTAGGTGATGTACAAGCTCCTTTGCTAAAAATCGTCACGGTAGATGGAAACGACGGCGAAATTGTAAATGCTCATTATTCAAGACCTTTTTACTTACCTGTTATTCGGCAACATTTCCAAACAATACACATTGATATAAGACTTCATTCTGGGGCTTTAGTACCTTTTGAAAGAGGCAAAATATTTGTCACTTTACATTTTCGCTTACGGCAAATTATATAAAAAGGACCTTTCTTTTCAAATAACTCTCATTTTCAATTTTGTTGACGTGAAAGAAGGATCAATAAAAATGTTGGTGCCTTATACGTGTTGTACGAAAAAAATTGAAGATTATTATGCCGGGCAAACAGGACAAGGTTTGCCTTATTATCAGGGAACCGTTTTGCAGAGAGGACATGGGATAGGTGGATTTTTTGCTAAACTATTCCGAAGCGCAATGCCCTTTTTAATAAGTGGTGCCAAAACAGTCGGAAAAGAAGCTTTACGAACTGGCACTATGGTAGCAAACGATGTATTGTCAGGCGAAAGTTTAAAATCTTCTCTCAAAACGCGAACGAAAGAAACCGGAAAAAAACTAGCCAGAAAAGCTGTTCAAAAAGCGGATGAGATGATCGGTCACGGAAAGCTTAAAAGGAAACGCAAACCTTCCAAACGTTTCATTTCATCGAAAGCACGGAAAGTGCAAGGACGTGATATTTTTGATTAGACATACTCTATAAAATGGCTTTTCTTTTAAAAGATTCTCCAGAATGCGCTAAATCAGAACTAGAACTATTTTCTTTACCACCCACTCAAACAGTTATTGAAAGAGGCCAATGGGTTGAGTTTCATCCTCTTGCCAATGCATCGGATGGCGGTCCTGTAGAATTTAATGTGTCTGGAAGCGGTGAAGAGTATCTTGATTTGTCGCAAACTCAGCTGTATATCAAAGTAAAAATTTTGAAAAATGATGGCAAGCCTATAACAGATAAGTGTAAAGTCGGCCCTGTGAACCTTTTCTTACATTCTATGTTTTCCCAAGTAGACATCAGCCTAAATGAAAGACTTGTTTCATCCAGTAATAATACGTATCCCTATAGAGCTATGATAGAAACATTACTAAATCATGGATATGATGTGAAAACCTCTCAACTTTCCTCAGAATTATTTTACAAAGACACTGCTGGCCGTATGAATGTTTTTGACACAGCAGATCCTAACCCTAATGAAGGTTTTAATAAACGTGCTGAACTGTTTAAACTAAGTGCTTCAGTTGATATGATGGGTCGTTTGCACTTGGATATGTTTCACCAAGAAAGACTACTACTTAACATGGTCGACGTGAAAATTAAACTTATTCGTAGCAAACCAGAATTTTGCTTGTTAGGGGGTGAAGGGGAATTCAAAGTATTCCTCGATCATGCCTCTTTATTTGTTCGAAAAATAAGGGTTAGCCCAGGTGTTGTTTTGGGACATGCGAAAAGCCTAGAAAAAACGACAGCCAAGTATCCTATTGATAGAGTTCTTTGCAAAACTTATTCCATTCCTGCTGGAAATATGAGTTTTATTCAGGATAACATTTTTATTGGTCAAATGCCGAATCGTATTGTAATTGCCTGTGTAGACAACGATGCGTTTAACGGCAACTATAAAAAGTCCCCCTTTGAATTTCAACATTACAATATGAACTTCATAGGCGTCTATGTAGATGGTCAACCTGTTCCTCATAATCCCATTCAGCCTAATTTTGAAAATGGTTTATTTATCCGTGCTTATCAAAATTTATTTGTGAATGCCGACAACAAAGGACTGTATTTATCTAGGTCAGAATTTTCAAAGGGATATTCTTTATTTCGTTTTGATTTGACACCTGACTTATGTGATGGTTCTCATCTTAACCTTATTCGTCACAGCAATCTAAGATTGGAACTTAAATTTAGTACTCCTCTAATACAAACAATCTCTCTGATCGTGTATGCTGAATTTGAAAATTTAATTGAAATCAACAAAGCTCGAAATATTTTGTATGATTTTGGAAACTGATGAATTCGTCTCAAATTCATACAGTTTTATCTCGCGATCCTGTTTCTGCTAGGCATTTTGTAGGTGTTTTTCCTTCTGACAAAATACCTGTCATTCGAAAATTCCCTTGTGCATTTGTACTCAATACTGATAAACATGATGAAAAGGGATCCCATTGGCTGGCTGTCTACATTCAAGACCAAAAGACTATTGATTTTTTCGACTCTTACGGATTACCTCCCGAAACCTATGGAGAAGACATAACAAGATTTGTAAAGAAGTATTCTCAAATTCAATGGAACAAGACAACGCTTCAAAGTTTAACGTCCAATGTCTGTGGACAATATTGTATTTTTTTTGTAATAAAACGATGTCAAGGACTCTGTATGAAATCTATTGTAAATGTACTGTCTAGAAAGAAGAATGATTTTCGAATGTTTCAGTTTGTCAAAAAAAGATATGGTGTAAATATGATTTTCAAAAAATAAAAATTATTTTTTTTAATAAATGTGTTTGTATTTTCTTTAATGTGTTTTATTAATATTTTTCTACTTTAAAAAAATGCATGTTTTATTTTGACGGAAAGAGTATAAAAGTAGGATCATTTTGAAAAATTTATCATTTAAAAAATGGAACTTCTCAAGTTAGAACACCCATCTACTTGCCTTATTTCTGGCCCCACGCAATCTGGAAAAACATTTCTAGTTAAAAAGTTGATTGATTGTAAGATGTTTAATCCCATGCCAACGAATATTATTTATTGTTACGGTAAATACCAACCTCTTTTTAATTCAATGAAAGATGTGAATTTTGAAGAAGGACTACCTTCTAATCTTAACTCACTTCGAAATGCTTTAATTGTCATAGACGATTTAATGTCAGAATTAGCGAATGATTTTCGCTTAAGTAATCTTTTTACGAAAGGCAGTCATCACCAAAATTTATCTGTTATATTTTTAACTCAAAATATTTTTGTTCAGGGTAAAGAAATGCGAAATGTTAATCTAAATTCTCAATATATTTTCTTATTTAGAAATCCTAGGGATAAAACTCAAATTAATATCTTAGCTCGCCAAATGTATCCAGGTAAAGTTCGAGCTTTCCAAGAAATTTTTTACGATGCTACATCACCTGAATTTGGTTATTTGCTTATTGATTTGCGCCCAAGGGCAGATGATCGTTTGCGCCTGCGCACAGGAATATTTTCGGGTGATAAACATTACGTGTATGAACCTCGATAAATCATTTCTGTTCAGTGCATCTTTCAGTGAACATGTCTTCAGCTGTAGTAGAATTTGAGGGCTTTCAGATAAATTTGCAAGATTTTGTTGTCAAAGAATTGGCCTTTTATGCCGTGGACTTTAATTATCATGCCCGCTGGAGCTTTCTCCCTCCTTATCCATGGGAACAATTAACCCTCAAAAAAAGAAAATCTTTTGCATGGCTAACTCGTTATTGTCATGGTTTACGCTGGGAGAGTGGAGAATTACCTTATTCAGCTTTAGAAGTTATACTTTCATCTTTGTTTATTTCCCATAAAAAGATTTTTACCAAAGGATTAGAAAAAACAAAATTTTTAGAGAAAATGTCTAAACGAAAAATTTTTAATCTCAATGATTTTGATTGTCCCAAAATAGTCTCACTAGAGGAAGCAGATGTGAAATGCCCCAGTCATAAATCGTTTTTTAAACACTGCGCACTGGCGAAAGCATTTGCTTTCGGCGTATTTATAAAGGAGAATATAAGCTTCCCACAAATCATTTGTATTCAGGATGTCGACGCTGGAACATCTCAGATTCTTAAGCAAGACGAAACAGAAAGCAGCCTTTCTTAGAAAGTGTCCTAACAGTATCATAAAAGGTGTGTGTGAATGCGCCTTAAACCTATTAAAGGGTAACGTACCTGTCACCAAACGTCAGAAAAACAAATTAACCCATTATAAAAAAACTTTGCGTCGTCTAGGAGATAGAAAAGTCCCATTATTTAAGAAAAGGCGACTCCTTGTTCAAAAAGGAGAAGGTTTTCTTTCTATTCTCATTCCCGCTGCCGTGTCTGTACTGAGTACATTGATAAATGGAATTCGCTCGTAAATTCAGACTAATTCCAATGGATAGAGATCAAGAATTTGCCGAAGAACATTTGAGTGATTTAGACATACAGATTCAAAAAATTTTGAAAAGAAAATTAGAAGAAGATGAAAAAGCAAAGCTATACATACAGATTTTGCAGAAGTTTGTGTCATTCCCAGATGTGAATACTGTGAAACGTTCCGAAGTTCCAGTCACGGAAAATCCTCCTGAAAACAATCTTGTTACAGAAAGTGAAATTTTGAACACCGCTCCTGTCAAACATAAAAAAACTGCTTCGAAAATTATAGAATTTTTAAGACAGCATGAAATATTTTGGAATGAAAATAAAGAAGTTAAAGTGGACAATAATGTTATCCCTGATTCTGATATTGTTCAACTAATCAATTTCCTATTAAGAAACAGAATAAAAAAACCAGATGCCTTTGAAGAATTTAATGAAAAATTGAAGATTTGTGATTTTCCACGAGAGTTTATCAAAAATAAATATTTAACTGTTATGAAATCCTCTCCGAAGAGAAAACGTACACCGTATGTGAAAACTATGTATGCAAAACCTGGAAGAAAAAAATTGACTTCATCAAAATGGCTAAACTTGTAAAAAAATGATTTTTTAATAAATTTCTTTCTTGCTTGAATTTTTTCAGTTGTTGTTTTATTTCTTTTCATTTAACATTTTTAATTTTTCAAAAGAAAAAAAAAGACAAACTCAGTTACAAAAAATAAATATGATTTATTGTTAATAATAAATTTACAAATTTTCTCGTTACATTTTTTGTTGTTTTATTATACATATTTTTTTCTTTCTTCATGTTCCTTTAATACCCGTAAGGTAGGGTGGTCAAATCGTGCTGAATGACACGTTTGTCATAGACCACCCTGTAAAGTTTCCTTTGTTCTCTGTTAATGACCTTTCTGCGTTTTGGATCCCGGGTGATTTTTGCTGGGTCTGTAATTGGGATCGTTTGAGTTTCACTCATTTCCGTAATTAACTTCCGAATAGATTCGAAATTTAAAGATTGGGAATTCTTAAAGTTCAAGGTGAACCCCCTTACCTTGCAACAAGTTTTACCACTTTTTGTTTCAAAACCATAGTTTTTAGGGCCACCTAAAAAAGAAAAGAAATGAATTTAATAAAGTAAAAAATAAGTTTCAAATGAGATCAGAAACATAAATAAATAAAGAGAGAAATTTAAAACACTTACCAGATACAAACACGGATATCACATCACCATCCAGTTCATCGGTGAATTCACCGAGAAAGTTGCCGAGGGGCGGATCGTTTGTACCATCACTGGCATAAACGATCGAATCTGTATCGTGATACAGAACACTGCGGCCAAGTTTGTCCATTTCGCTGTACAGCTTGAGACGAGCCCAAGCTGTAGTGAAAGCCGCTAAAAAGATGTTTGTAGCGGTGTCCTGCCCGATAAATTCCTCGTCAGCTTTCCATTGGATGGCTGCCACTTCTGGTGTAGGGAGAAAAACATCTTTGATCTGAAAAAGAGGAAATTAAAATTAAAACATGAAATGGAATAAAATAAATAATTATCGATGGATAAAATAAAAAAAGTACTTACGTTTTTAGTAGGATCAGCCATCATTTTGTTGAAATTCGGGACAGTGTTGACAAACGTCAGCCGATCCTTATTAATGTTCATCCCCCATCTGTAATGAAAAAAGAAATAAAGTTATAAAAATGTATAAAAAAATATAACTGTAAATAAAACGAAAAATTTTTAATTATACTTACCGTCCCCAAAAACTATTTAGCGCTAATTTGGCTACTTGTCTGCGCCCAGGGTTTTTGCTGATGCATGCCGGGTCTAATTTAACACCTTCGCGTTCCTCGTACTGGCGAATGTAGTGGGCTTTCTGTTCCTCAGTCAGGCAGTCTGAAGGCCAACCACTGCTCTCCTGCTTGATCTTCAAAAAACAATCGATGAATGATTTAAACAGAGAGTCTGATGTTTGTTCGAAATGGTAGACCTCGTAGATCTGAAATAAAAATTATAAAAACTATTAGATGAGCATTCAAATAAAATCATACATTTACAAAACAACGAGATTATGTTTAGTACTTACTTGTGTGACTCGATATCCTTTCTTCTTCGCCAGCTTCAGCTCCTCGCTTACCCATGTTCCGACAATAGCACGTTCATCATCGGTATGGGAGCAAGGACTTTGCTGCAAGGTTTCAGCGCAGGTCCGGCATAGGGGAAACATCAGCTTCTTTTGGCATCGGTATGGCAGCACGGGTAAATAGAGCCCTCGTGGTGGGAGTACTTTGCAGTGGACCAATCCGAAATATTGGTCGATATCACCGAAACCTTCTGTTATAATGGTGGGATGACCAACGGGGTAAAGGCAATATTTGTTTACCTAACAATGAAATAAAAGTGTTAAAAAAAATACATATCACATGCAGAGAACATTTTTAAGGTGAGAAAATAATTTAAAAAATTAAAAACAAAACAAACAACAGACTTACCCATGGGTATAACGACGTAAAATCAACATATTTCACGTCGCCTTCGTGAAACAATTTTACTGCGTTGGTTCGTCCCCCAAAAAATGCATCCCTTGGATTTAAACGGTCCTTCAAGTCGTGTGTTTTCAAGAAAGATTTTAGTTCCGGGGACTCCTTCTTCATTTCTCTAAAAGTATGCTCCCACATCTCGACTACCTGATATCCCTGGTCGCGTAATTTCTGGACATTCTCCTCCGTCTGTTGTCTTAATGCTGCCATGGTCACGTTTTTTAAAGGATGGGTCACGTCTGAATTGTAACACGTGCAACAGCCGTGAAAGAAACAACCCTAAAAATAAATATTTTCATTTATTAAAATAGTATTTAAAAAAAATATATAAATAAAATGATTCATTAATCACAGAATAATTTTTACCTGATATTGGTAGACGGTCTTGGTTTCTTCACAGAATCCATCTACCGATATTCCTCTGATTTTTCGCTCTCCCGTTCCATTGAGAGCGTGCTGGATATGCAACCCTTGTGTTGAGGCTACAAAATCCAACCATCGTATGGAATCAGGGCTGAAATTGGTTTTGTTGATGTAACCGTGCACGGGAACCATAGCAATCGTATCGGGCTGTATGTGGTTGCTTCGGTATGTTGCCATGCAAACAGATGCAATCGTCACATACCTAAAACATAAAAAAGAAGTTAAATATTTATAAATTAAATCTTTTCATAGAGATATTTTAAAAGAATACAAAAAAATACTTTACCGAAACGGATCCACGTTGGCGATTTCCATAAACTGTGTTCGAAACTCGAGACAACAACGCCGAAGAATATCTACGTCCGAACTGAAAAATTGAAAAAAAAGAAAAAAACATATTAGTTTAAAAATATTTTTTTTGTTTTATTTATTTATTTATTTTTAAAAATAGAGAATTCTTAAGCACCTACCTGCAATAAGAATACATTTCCTTTTGAAAATCAAACATTTCCCCCTTTTGTTTTTCTTCTGCATGCCAGGACAGGAATGCACTGCGAGCTGCAGTTGACATCGTGTCAGGACTATAGTATTGGGTATCTGGAAGGGGTCCAACATAGTGTTGATTCTCACGGGTGTTGAAGAGATGAGGGAAATATCCCTTCCGTAATTCGGAGAAACCAAAACAACCGGGCAGTTTTGACAGGGCCATTGGGAGAAAATTTAACGAATCGATGATTCGAACGTCGACAGATTTCAAATGAATAGACATCAATTTGCTCCCGCACGGAATTACTTCTGGTGTTGTACCTTGTTTGATTAACCATTCCATGATGAACTGCCCGTCGAATCTGAAAAAAGAACAAAATACGTTTAATGGATAAAGATAAGAAAAAATCAGAAATAAACACAGAGAGAAAATTTACTTACCCCTTCATATTATGGGCGATTGCTGTGTAGCCCTTGTGTCGAGGAGTAAACAACCATGTACAGAAATCTGCACAGGCTGTATATCCTTTGAATACCTCCTCCCGGCCATCAGTATACTGCGCCACGGCAAAATTAACTTCGTGTGTTCCCGAAGATTGGTCCGTTTCAAAATCAAAAAAGATCAATTTTTCACTGGGATTCTTCGGGGCCACTTGCCGCAAGTAACACTGGTGCTCCGCCAATACAACAAAGCGGTCACAAGAAGGGCATTTGGCTGTTCCACAGCGGTGCATGTCTTTGGGACAATCTCTTCTACGAATTACTTTGCAACACGTTCGACACTGATAAATCTGTGAAAGAAAGAAAAAAACATGAATGCATACATTTACACATACATTATTTATATATATTTTTTAAACTAAGACTATTCATTTACCTGATCACAGAGGGAGAATTCCTGATTCTCTGTTAGGGCTTTATGGGCTGCAAAGCAATCACTCGATTGGCAGAGACGATCACAGTCCAGGCATCGTTGAGGTTCGCCCGGTCGACAGTCTGTTCTCATGCACACGTAACATGCTTCGGCACATCGGTGTTCATATTGTTTCTCATAAGGCACATCGCACCGTTCACAATAAAAATTACTACCGAAGAAGGCTTTCAATGACTTCACGACGTCGTAATGTCCATCGTGAAGCCACAAATTGATTCTCTGGGGTCTATCCACACCTTTGTATGAAACCTACAAAATAAAAAAATAAAAATAAAATCAGCAAATGTCAATAAAGAAAAAATAATTTTAATATGCACATTTAGTAAAACTTACTCGATTGTGATTATCGGACGACAATACAGCGATCTGAATGTTGAGATGCTCTTCAAACTGAGCGATTTCCCGAAACGTGCAAGGACCTAGGGGAACTTGGGCTGCAGCATGTAGAGCTCGGGCACGGTTTATCAGAGCGGGACGGTCACGTCGTTTCATGGCTGTAATTGCCTTGCGGTCATTCTCTAAATGGGCTTTAGCAAACAGGATGGCCTTCGCACAGCAGAGTCCTTCTTCATCCTCGGGAATACTCAGAACAGATTTCTTTTGCAGGCGATCGACGGCAATATTTGAAATTCTTCGTCTTCCAGCACCGATGGGTCTGTGAACTGTCATGACATCCACCGAAAAACCCTCATCCAGCTGGATTTTATTTTTCGACTGGAGGACCTTCATGACGGCAGACATCACTTTCTCAACGGTGAGCTCAGAGACGGAAATGAGTTTCGTGGATATTGGCTTATCCAATCCCTCCGCCCAAATACAAAGTCGTATCAGGTCTGTGGATTCCAAATTCTCCGTGGAACGGCGAATCAAACTTGTAAATAATTGATTCACAGAGTCAATCACTGCAACCATGGGTACACCTCGCACGTGAGAGGGAAGCTTGTCTGGGTCGACACGGGCCTCATAACGGATTTCTTCTGCTTGATATTTGTTGTTTCTCCGACGTAGACGTTCGGTGATAATAATAGCGTCCTCCATCTGTAAAAACAAAGAAAATATATACAATAAGCTCGATCGTAAAAAAAAAAAAAAAAAAAAAAAAAATCTATGCATAAAAGTAAGTACTTACGCGGGAAGTCTCTCCACCAGTCGTATACGTAGGTCCGGCTCCAACAGGTCGAGCAGAAGTCTAGAATAATAATACAGAAAATTAGACACTTATAAAAAAAAAAAAAGAGATTACACTCAAGAACACAAAAACAAACTTACTTCAAATCCTGTTCCTACTCGGTAATATAGCGGCAAAGGCATGGGATTCTCCACAAATATTTGAGAAACTTCATCGAAATCCATAGGATTTTCGATGAAAATTTGCGACGCTTCATCCATCAACTGAAAAATAAATACATCGTTAAATATATCAATATTACAAATAGTACAATATTATACAAAAAATACGAGTTAAATAAAGGAACTTACTTCATCATCGGAATCATTGAAGGGTATTTCAGAATCTTCAAAAAGAACCTAAAATGAAAAAAAGAACATTTTATAGAACAAAATTAAATGAATCAAAATTCAGAAAAGAAAATTGCATATACGAGTTCAAAATATTAAGGAAAGAAACAAAAAAATTATTCATGATTAAAAAAAAAACTTTCAGAAAACATTAGTGTTAATTTAAAAAAGAAACAAAATCTTAAAAACAGATTAAAAACTGAAAATAAAACTTGAAATATTTTTTAATTAGATTTTTTTCAAAATACTTAAAAAAATAAATAAATAAAAAGTAAAAATAAATAAAATTTGCAAAAAGAAAATGAAATTTTAGTATTGTTTAAAAATCTGAAAAGAAAAATGCATCAATGATAATAAAAAATTAGAAAAAAAAAAAATACTTACCTGATTTTCGCTTGAACCAACAGTATTGAATGAGCGTTTCATTTTTTCTGAAGAAAGAAGGTAATCCTAGGAAGAGAAGTAAAAGAGCAAGCAAAGAATTTTCTTGGACTAGGTCAAACGTCAAACAAGAAAGTGAACGCGATAGCTCAGGAGGGTCCTTAAATATCCGGCGTAAGGATCGTGACATCAGTTATCTACCTTTTTATTGGCTGGATCCCCTTGGACGAGTCCACTTGGGCGCAGGTGGGGGAAACGTCTTCCCACCCCCTGTCTCCTAAGAGGGGAAAACATAAAAAAAAGGCAGTTCGAGGGAACGTCATCGTAGCTTAATCGGTAGCGCGTTGGTCTCGCATGCCATAGATGGTGGGTTCGAACCTCCTACAGGGCAATATCGTTTTGTAAAAAAAATCTAGCGAATTAAAATAGTCAGTTAAATAATTAATTAATAATCAATACAATAATAAAATTTACTTATTAAAATTGATTAATGAACTACTCATTAAAAATTAATTAAAAAATATACTACATTGTCCTCTTTTCGGTTGATGACGTCATTCTCTTTCATGTTCTGACAGGTTTCTGTGTTGTCCCTTTAAGAAAACTCTCCCCTCCCTCACATGTTCTGACAAGAAGTCCAGGTTGCCAACGGAAAAAAAGAAACTCTACCCCCGTCATCTTTCACGATCAAGGAACCAACCAACCGTTACGTCACTTCCGGTTTCCTCCCCCTCCTCCCCCCCTCCTATGACGTCACTTCCGTCACCCAAAGCGCTGGGCTTACTACTTATCTGTGTTTCCTATACAATAAAATCTAGTGCTAATTGGAAATTGAAATGTTGTTTCTATTATTTTTTCTCAATTATATATGTTTTGTTACTCAGAGATTTTCATTATGAATGATATTAAATGTGTATATTTTCATATATGTGTATATATTTCCTAAAATAAAAATCGGATTCATTAATCCACAACGCTTGTAATTTATTCATTATTTAATGTAAATATCCACTATACGTAAATAGTCATTAAAATATATGTGTGATTAGATTTACAAAATCTTAAAATTTATAAAAAAAATAAAATTCCATTACACCACCCCTTATCAAAGGTTTTTATTGTTGCATGAAAATAAATTACCATATTTATTATTTTAATTAAATTGCTCTAGCCACAGAGATACTGAGAGATTGATCTAAACACTATTGTTTTCTAGATTAGAGGCAAGCAAATTTTTTATTAAACTATTCCCTCCCCCTTTTTATTAAACTATTTTCTGTTCTAACATCCCCCCCCCCCCATCAAGTTATGTATAGCCATAGAACTTTAAAGATTAGCTGTCACTATGATGTGCCAGATCTGGCCCAAAATCAAATTAATAGAGATCTCAATTTTTAAGAGAAATTCTCCCAATCTTAAACTTTTGGAATTATTTATAATAAAAAAGCACCACAAAACTGGCGTTGTAAAAAATATTACTTACAAACTTTGAATAAACACCATAAAATGCAATAAACTCGCAACAATTGTTTCGGGTCGAAAAAACACACGACCCTTCATCGGGCGAATAAAGTAAGTTACGAGTGCTGCAGTCAAAGCGGCAACGCATAAAATCGTTTAAAATGAAAAGAAAAACTTTATAAAGTAGAAAGTAAATATAACTACTGCTGTGAGTAGAATTGTACAAGAAAATAAATAAATTAGTGAGATTAAACATATAGCAATCTAAGGATATCAAAAATTAAACGAAAATCTAAGTTACGTGAGTAATTTCCAAGCATCAGAGAAGAATGGAGTGGAAGAAATTTCATTAACAAGATTTTTGAATTTTTAAATATGTAAAATGCTTCATGAATATCCAAATGGGAGGTACAGACAGGAGATGAAATTATGTTAGTTTTGGAAAAATCAAAACGATGACCTTGAGACCAGCTGCGAGTTTATTGCATTTTATGGTGTTTATTCAAAGTTTGTAAGTAATATTTTGGAATTATAAATTTTAATAAGTTGTTTGTCGTGCTTAAAAATTACTCAATTATACTCATGTATATAATCTCCAACCAAATGAAAAACTGTTAACACTACAGTTTATCTATCTGGCCATGAACCTGATTTGTTACAAAATTTATTAATTGGAAATCCTGTTATTTCATATAACGTACAAAGTGATTTTTTTTTTTACATATGTATTATATTTTTAATATAAAAAAGCAACTACTTTGGCTTCACTATTATAAATGGAGGTTGGAACGCTTGTTCATTTGCCTCATTTCTAAAATCAAGTCCTGCACCCGTCTCAGAATTGAATCGTTAGAGATCTCAGTTTTTGAATAGAATTTTTCCAACTTTCATCTATCGGTATGTTTAAATATAGACTAAATTTAAATAAGAGTTTCTGTAGAGTTTAAAAATTACTCAGGCAAAATCTCGTATATATTCTCCAAACAAAGAGGAAATTGTTTATAACTTCTTTTTAATCGTTTGTCTAAAAACCAAATCGCTGTATTTTTTTTTAAGACAGTTCTCTGGCTATTGAACAACCAGAATATTTAAATTTAAACTGCAGTTCCGTGGAGCTTTATATTGTCTTTATAAATTACTCAAAGAAACTCATATTTGTTCTTAATGAAATTAAAAGTTATTTATGACTTATGTTTGTACATTTAGTTTTATGTTACGGTTGTTGTTCTAATTTTTGTTAAAGCTGTTCTTGAATCGAAACTTCTAACTTTCTGGTACAGTTTTCAACGCAGTTTTTTGCTAGGAACATGCGACTACCAGATATTTTAATTTGCATCTATTAAAATCGAATGGTGTTTTCCATTTTTCCATTAAGGAAAACATATTGGAAAATCGAGGCAAATTTGGAATATTGTGCTGATTATCGATCAAACCTTTCAAATTTCTCATATGTCAATAGTAATGTTTTTGTCACAATAAATCAAATTTGCGGACATTAAGAGAAAAGTTTAGAATCAGAGATGTGTTTTCTATTTTTTTTTTTTTTTTTTTTTTTTTTTATGAGAGCTAAAATATATCAGGGAAAAAAATCACTAAAGAGAACATTGAAGTACACGTGCAGCCTATTGATGATATATATATATATATATATATATATATATATATATTTTTTTTTTTTTTAAAGAAAGATTTAATTGTCTCTCTTATGTTTACTTGTAGAAAGGATTTGAGGTTGCAAGTATAGGAAATAGAAGGTTATAGTCTCAGAAAGTTATCAGAAAAGCTTCCTAAAACTATGATACTAGCAGTAACAAATGAATATAATGATAACGAACATAATTAATTTTCATTACAATTTCATTAAACTGAATTGAAAATAGAATCTCTACTCCAAACATTTTTTGAATTGAAGTACATAGTGAAATCCTCTTGATATGAATTGTTTAATCGTATTCTGGTGAACTACAATCTTTCAACAACATTGTGCTTTGTCTTTATCAAAGTTTCTATTAAAAAGAAAAAAAAAAAAATACAAATTATCCAACAATTAAGTTCATTAATCTAAAATTTGTAGATAGGAACGATAAATCTGACATACAACAACTTTACACAGCACAGAACCCATGCTCTATAGATAATGGGACTCTCCACCCCCTCCCCCCCTCCTCCATCAGGCATCGGCAATTACACCTAACCTGCAAAGAAATACACCTTCGAAAATTCGATAAAACAAGTGGAAAGTGTTTACGACAAGAATTACACTTCCCTGAGAAAACACAGGACGCTACCATTTGGATTCGATATCCAACACAATATCTTACAGCATTCACAGAGATTAAAGAATAGAGTTTGGTAAAGGCGGGGGAAGAATTGTTTTGGGAGCTCCTAGACCAGCGATAATTCGCATTAAGAATGTAATCCATCAAGAGCAGCCCCCTCCTGCAGACGAATAAATCATGAGTACAACCCTCAGGGTCCCACGTTGTATGAAAAAAATGGAAAATTTTTGGAAATAGGAAGGATTAATAGCGCAAACACGCAAAGTGTTCTATCTTATCGTGGATTGTCTTGTGCGTTTCGCATACATCGATTAGTTTTGCATTTTGTAGGCCATCTTTTTTTTTTATACTATTATTCTTTTCAAAAATATATCTAGAGAATAAAGGGGAAAGTATTGATTTTTTGTAATGCATTTGTTGGGAGATCCAATGTGTATATAATACGGAGTTTTTGATTTATGTCTTTGGTACAGTGTTTTGACACAAATAAGAAAAATGAGGTAAGTAAAATGAGGAAATGAGATGAAAATAATTTCTAAGATATGTTTTATGCGATTTATTTATGCGATTATTTATGAAGTTTAAAAATTTTATAAGAAGCTATGTGATTATATGAAATTGGGAAAGAGAGTAAAATTAATAATCTTGGTAATAATAAAAATATTGTTAAAAATATTTTTTCTAGATTAAAGTGCTGTTTACTTTTTTTTTTTTTTTCTTTTTTTTTAAATTCCAGTATATATATATGCATAATGAGGATATGTACTAGATAAACTGTTCACCTATACATTTTACGGTTATGGATCACTTTTGATAAATTGATTACATCTATATTTTACTCTAATATGGATTATTTCTGCAAAAAAGGCATCTCTAAGAACTAGACAATTTGAAATCAGAATCAAATTACTAACTCACAAGATAAGAAGAAAAAAGAAAGTAAAGAACAAAAGAAAGAGAGAAATGTAAAGGTGAAAACAAGGGTAGATCGTTTGGGCCACTAAGAAAACCCAAAGCAAACAACTGCACTTATTTGTATACACATACATGCATGAAAAATTTAAGCTCAGTCATCGGATGGTAGAAAATGGATTAAAATTCGAAATACTTTTTTAGCATGAGTTGGAGGAACACCAGCCCTCTCCCACCCTCCCCCATCTCCGTTCTACCCAAGTCTATTGGTCATCGGAGTCATATACGGATGCAGTTTCAGCTCAATCGAATGATAGAAAGTTGATTTAAATTCTAAATAAATTTTTTAGCCTCCAGAGGAACTTAAATTAGTACGCTGTTGATTGAGTAGGTTCTGTCATTGCAGTTATACATGTATTCACAATTTCAAATCAGTCGGGTGGTAGAAATGAGTTAAAATTCGCTTGCAACATTTGACCCGACAGACAACAAAAGAAGCTAAATAAAAGCATGTACGTAGAATGCGGATTAATTTTTACATTAGTTTATTTATCTGATACTTTCTTATTTGCGTGTTATACATGTATTCACAATTTCAAACCAATCAGATGATAAAAGTGATGTAAAGGCAGAGACTCCGACTCCAATATATCATTGAAAGAGACATTTCAGTACAAAGAAGCACAGTAGCGCAGCCAGAAAATTTCGGTAGGGGGGGTCCAAAAAGAAAAACTAAAAAGCATGCAGGGCCATTTGAAACCTATTTTATGTATATGCCCTGACTAACTCTTAGGTATGTGGGCCCCTCTCCTTTAAGGGGCCCACTCAGAATTGTATGCAGGTAGTCTGCAACGTAAAGACCTTTTATGCCACTGCAAGCGTGGCCCCTAGAAAAAGCTTGCCCCGGGGCTCCAGGTAGTCTAAATCGGGCCGTATATGTGAGTTTTTTTATAGCTGTCATGATTTAAAGTTTTAAAATTACAATCATTTTTTATAGAAATCATTGATCGTGTTTTCGTCCGATTTTATTTAATGAGGCCCACTATTATAAAAATCTGATACGAAGTTTATCCAGAAATTGGATATATTTGACAGCTCTTTATAGTTTTAGTCTATGGGACTGATACAGGCAACAGATATATAGATGCACTTTGACATAAATTAGTGCCTATCAAATTTTGGGGGAAATTGTCCAACAGGTGGCGTTGTCATCCCACTTTTCTAAAATTTTAACATGATGGTATCGGACAAAATTACGTATAAATACGTAAAGATAATTATTTTTTAATAATCATTCTGAAATTAAAAACAATAATAATTGTAATAAATAATGATAGTTAACTGGGGGGGAAATTGTACATGTAGGAGCAATGCTTTCGCCTCTGGAGGGAAGTCCGCCCGAGTGAGGGGGAGTGTACCTTTCAAAGAAGCTCGTCCATACAATACCTTTAAAACGAATGGTTGAACCATCGACTTGCGATAATTTAAAATAAAGTTATCGATTTTTTTAATTAAAAAAAAAAAAAAAACTTTTTTTTAAGATGTCATATAGAGAATAAAATTGACTTTCATAGGATATTTAATGTTATACTATTATTTATTATATATTTAGGATGTAAATCGTCTGCAATCATCGTCGAAGCTAATTTTAATAAATTACTTTTGCTGGTGAATTTGTATAAAAAAATATATAAGAAAGTCATGCAATGGCTGCAACATGCTAGTTTTTTTTTTTTTTTTTTTTTTTTTTTCCATACGGCAGTTACATAAATAAAATATGAAAAATTTACATTGTGTATATAATTAGGAAAAGCTTAACAAGAAACCAACAAAATCTTGTATTGCTTGGCCATCATAAAACTTTCTTCCATATCATTCTGATGTATCTAGTTGTGTTTCTAAAGACTTGAACAGTTGTTGAAAGACTTAATAACTACCCCCAGTTTCTGCCTTGTTCTTCTATTTTTTTAAATTTAATTTTCTTTTTTTCAGCTTTCAGTTAATTTTTTGCGAGATTTTGTTTTATTTGAATATTTTGACAATTTTCCCGCAAACTTGGCCGACAGAAAATGCCGGTTTCGAACCAGGGCTTTCTCAAATATCTAAAAGCCCTCGTTCAAATCCAGGTCACGCTCTTCGGCTTCGCGTTTCGGAGTCTTCAGTGGCTTTCTCCAAAACTCGCGTGAACACGGGCTAGAATCCTTTGAAACGACTAAATGGAGGGTACTCCAACATCAACACCATTTATCCCTCTTTGTTTAGCGAGTTCCTTTGTTAAAATTATTATTATTATTATTATTTTCTTCCTTCTTTTTTATTGAATGATGTGCAAGAATTTCGTTTCCCCAGTAACGCATGATAAATTGCATATAATTTCACAAAATGTCTCATTTAGTTACATTGTGATAATTTGGAGCAAATAACATTATGAAATAATAAGTTTTCTACCATATTTTTTGAAAGATCTATCACAGAATCTATCACGTGGAATTTGCCGAATTTTATATCAGTGATACTTACGTTATAATAATCAGTGGCGCCGACTATGTGGGGGCTCGAGGGCTCGTGACCCCCCAGAAAATTTTCTGTAGGGGCTCAGCCCCCCCAGAAATTTTGAATACTGATTCCCTATTAAACAAGAAAATCTTTCCTCTATTTCTTATTTGGTTTTTTACCAAAATCATAGCTGTAAAGTAAGGTTGTTGCAATTCAAAATAGACATAAATCGACTAAAAAAAAAAAAAAAAAAAAACAACAAGAAAGGCTGAAAGTCTCTGTATGGGGCGCGGGGGTTAGTTCAGAGAAAGATGATTCCCTTTGCTGTGCTATGGGAATCCCAATCACTTATGGTTTGTGCATGAGGAGCAAAAGTTTCAGAAACATCGATGCAAAGTAATATAACTATTTCACAAAAGTTACTGCGATATTGTTATTACATTTTTACTTTCTCTTACCCATAAAGTAGAGAAAGTATTGTTTTGGGGTCAAATTTTTGAAAGCGAGATTTTGTTATATTTACATGTTCTGAGGTCCCCTGAATACGAAAATCATATTTTTAGCAAATGGTCTGTGTGTGTTGTTGTGTCTATGTGTGTATGTCTGTCTAAAGTACATTTACTCGTTTTGAGGTTCCCTGAATCTAAAAGTCATATTTTTAGCGGTTGGTCTGCGTGTATGACTATCTGTCTGTGAGTATGCCTGTTATCAGCATATCTCAAAAACAAATTATGGCAGAAAGTTCAAACTTGGTATTCTAAATGTGTATCATATAGGGATGCTACAGTAAGCTTTTCGTTAAGATCAAGTAAATGGTTCGTGTACAGGGACAATCAAGAGAATTCTGATACATTACGTCTATGGGGGAAATTGCAGGAAAGTAGAGTTTAATGTCTATAGACTGCACTAAACCAAATGAAACGAATAAATAGAGATAGTTAACTGGGAATTTTTTTTTTTTTTTTTTTGTATGTAGGAGCCTTGCCTTCCCCCCCCCCCCCCCCCTGGGAGGGAAGTCCCCCCTCGAGGGGAGTAAATTTTCATGATGGGTATCTTTCAAAAGAGCTCGCCAATACTTTTAAAACGAATGGTTGAACCATCGATATGCGATAATTTAAAACAAAGTTATCGGTTTTTTTTTACTTTTAACGAAAAAAAACTTAGAAAAAAAATCCTACTTTTTTTTTTATTTTTTTTTTATTGAGAATAAAATGGACTTTTTTGGATATTTGGTGTTATACTACTTGTCTAATATGGAAATCGTCTGCCTTATCATAAAAGATAATTTTTTAAATAATAATTTTAATAAATTATTTTTTAAAAAGAGAATTATTTTTTAATAACTGAATTAAATTCTATATAAATGTAGGTGCATTCATGAAATGGGGGGTTGAGGGGGGCTACGGCCCCCCTCACACAGAACTAATTATCATATAAAACTCTTCAGAAGCCTAATATGAATTGTTTAACATAGGTTTACATAACAGTTCTCGTTATCTTACCTATTAATCTGCAACCCTTATTTATAGTATTAAATTTCAGGGTAAGAGAAAGTCGTGTGAGTGACACACCAGATTATTTATTTTAATTTAATTTTATTAATATTTTACACGCTTGATGCTACTCTCTTCCCTAAGTTTAAGGGAAAATAATTTTTATGAAGTTTTCTGAGATGTTTAATTCGCCTTTTTTTTTTAAAAAAATTATTCATATTTGCATTTTATTTATTTGGTTGTTTCTTTTTTCCCTTGGCATTTTTAAATAAAAATGAACTTTTTTGGATGTAAGTCATGAATTTATAAACAATAAGAGGTATATAATATTGCCCCCCCCCCTTTTTTTTATGAAACTTTTTATTTTAGGAAAATAAAACTTGATAATCTGGCGTGTCACTCATAAAATTAAATTTTATGGCCTATTGGAGTTGTGCCATGTTCAAATTTGTCACTTGATATAGCTGCTCTAATGCAGACTCGGCGACCTTGCCAACATGAATTATGTGAGAAGTGCCGAAGTGTTTATCAGCCAGGGAAGCTCCGTGGTTAGAGCATCCGCGCGTTAAGCGGAATGGCCCGGGTTCGATTCCCGATTCTGGTATTTTTCATTTAGTTGGTAAAATATCAGCCTTCTACTCCATTCTATCAAAATTTAATTAAAGATAGTTTATGAAATTTTAACATTTTCAGTAAAAATGAAGAGTAAGAACAAATATTGTTTTTAAAACTTAAAGAGAAGATATAGCAGAAATTATTTAGAGATTCTGCCTTTCCCCTCCAATTTTAACTTAACATAATCACAATATTGTTTTCAAATTGAAGTGGCTGATGGCCGTATTATCCCAGCGACCTCCCTGCTACTCTTAATTTTGTTTTATAAATCCGATTTACATAAACTAAATGGCAAAGAATATGATGGCATTTTCAGGACCAGTTTTGGGGCCCTTTGCTACTCAGGGCCCCTTTGGCACGTGCCCCTGTGTTAATCAGGCCGTTGTTTGTGTGTGCATTATTATACCAATTTTGATGACTTTGTATTAGAAATATGATTCCCCCCCACAAAAAAATAATCCTGGCTACGGGCTTGGTTCGAGCCCCCCCAGAAATTTTTCAAACTCGGCGCTGCTGATAATAATAATAATAATAACAACAACAATGATATCAACTGTTGGTCTAACTTTTGTGTATATAGCTTAAGAAGTGTTGTTGCAATGCTACAAATTTTTTAAAACTATCTCTCAGAATCTATAAGATGTAATTGAACAAAAATAACTATGCCAGTAGTTTTATAAAAGTAACTGTTTTTTTTTTTTTTTTTTTTTTTTCTTTTTTGGCGAAGGATGTACCAGAAAGTACTTTATTCATTATGTTTGAAAGATATAAATGAAAAATTTGTAATGACCCCCTTCATATCATAATAGTTTAATATTCAATTCAAATCCCAAACTGAAAAACTGTAAACTACAGTCGGCAGCAAAAGTATCCGAGCACTAACAATAATCCCTGTTTTAAAAAAGTACACTTAATACTGTTTTGTTAAATAAATTCTTGTCGATTCATGTTCTTAGTCAGTCTAAGAACATGATTCGACAAGGATTTATTTAATATAACAGTATTAAGTGTACTTTTTTGATATCGGAATTATTGGCTAGAGCTCGGATACTTTTGCTGCCGACTGTACATATCATTTTCCTCAAGGATAATTTTAAAATCCCATGCAACAATACAGTAAGTTTAAGTTTTCCTCACAATGGAAATGGCAAAAAAAAGTAATTAAATCACTTTAAAGATATTTACTTTCATCCACAAATTTTGGTTCAAATCAAAAGTTTATCCAAAACAGTAAGAGTTTCTTTTAAAATTAAGTGTTTTACTACCTATACCCCTTTCAGGATTTTCATTAAATTAAAATTGTACATAAATCTTAAATAGGAAAATTAGTTAAACATTATTTTAATAAAAAAAAAAAAAAAAAAAAAAAAAAAACTTTTAGATTATGAAGCATATATTTCTTTCTTTCTTTCTTTCTTTCTTTTTTTTTCTTTTTTTTTTTTAAGATCTAACCAAGAAACATTTAACTCAAGAGTCAGTTTTAAACTTCTAAATTTGTACATGGGTTGAACTGATTGAAGATGAAAAATGCATAATACGAGTATAATTCCTTACAATTATATATTTGAAAAAATATTAAATAAATAAGTGCATAAATAAACTATTTTTTAAGAAATACAAAATAAAAAAAGAACTTTAAATCTTATATTTGTAAATAAATTTAACTTTTTTTAATTAATGATTAATTTATTAAAATTCGAGATTAATTTTGTTTGAGTTTCTCCACTTTCTGTTGATTTAGATCTATGTATTTAACTATTGATTTACAACATTTAAAACTAGACTTATCGTCCTTTTGAATGAGCCCAGGTCGCGCTCCTTTGTCTAGCCGTACAGTGTTTGTCGTTGTTTTCTCCGAAACTCACGTGAATACGGACTAGAACCATTCAGAAAGACCGGAGGGCATTCCACTCAGACCTAGATCCCTATAGAAGATAATCCGACTTAACCCTACTCAAATACAATTTTTCTGAACATTTTGTAAATTGGATTTATATATTAAACCATTTAAAACATGAACAGAAAAGTGCTTACCTTTTTTGTCTAAAAAAACAAATCAAAATCTGTAACTGGCTGAGAAACGAGAAGTCTTCTCCCAAACTGACCCTCGTCTATAATCCCTTTTTCTTAGAAATTCCAGATGTATGTAAACAAAGAAAAATTTCAGGAATACTTGCCAAGGGCGACGTGTGTGGGGTGTCGTCTGGTCTGGAGAATGAACAATAGCGCACAACACATGTTGCCGCAAAGCCGACATAACGCGAGAGATCAAAAACAGGGATTTCAACTCCAATTTTAAGAGATCATTGTTCCCATGTTTCTAGTTTCAAAATAATTTGTCACCTTCCGTGAAAAGGTAATTTAGTGCTTTGACGCTAGAATCAGATGTTTTCTGAAAACTGTTAGACCCGAGCTTGCCGAAAAACATTCTTTCAAAAAAGGATAATGTAATTCGCCCCTAGGATACTTTCTGAAGAAATTTAAGTGGAAATCAAGAATATATGTATTGTGAAACAATTTTGCTAGCATACTCATATATAGGTTTAGAGTGGATTTATGAAATATATACCATGTTAATTTAATATGTTTAAAGAGAAGAGAGAATGTAATAAGACAATAAGGCTTTTATAAAAGAAAAAATCTGGAGTGACTCCACTCGATTTTCCGAACTTTAAGTAATTAATAACTGTATAAATAAATTAAAGAAAGAAAAGTCGTTAAATAAACAAAAATGAAAATTATAATACGATGTTTGAGTATACTGTTTAATTTTACACTATTTCTCTTCAAATAATTTGAGCCCATAGATCATAGTGATAAAGAATTTTTTGTTGTGTCCCTGTAAAAATCAATAAGGGTTTCACTCACAAAATCAATACAGTTCGTGCGACTGTGACCTATAATATGTGTACAAATTTTCAGCTCAATCGAATAAGGCGTTTAGGCCCCATCACACTTTAAATAATTTGAGCTCATAAGCCATATACTGATAAAGAATTTTTCGTTGTGGTGTCCCTGGAAAAAAACTACAAGTGCTAGATTCTACAAAATTCCTACCCGTCGTGTGACGGTGATCTATAATATGTATATAAATTTTCAATTCAGTCCAATAGGGCATTTAAACGCTATCGTACATAAGTAATTTCTACCCATATAGGCTATAATTAGAATTTTTCTTTGTCTCCGTAAAAAAAAAGGGCTAAATTTACCAAATTCATTTGGGTTCGTGCTACGGTGACCTATAACATACGTATCAACTTTCAGCTCATTTGAACTTAGTCCCTATCGTGTTCACTCACATATATCGACTCACATTACAAAGCCGTTGTCGCACATAAAAAATTCGGGCCCATAGGCCATAATGATAAAGAATTTTTCTTTGTGTCATTTTAGTAAAGCTGTACGTGCTAGATTCACAAAAATCTACACTGTTTGTGCGATGGAGACCCATAACTTGCGTATAAATTTTCACCTCTATTGAATAAGACATATAGATGCTATAAGTTCTATATTTTAATTCACTAAAGATTTTTTCTGAATTTTGTTATAACTATTTAAATTTATGCCTCCACCCCTTCTTTTTTTACTAATTGCGAGACTCTGAACGGTTTACCGTGTTTTGGGGGACGCCCTGCTTCCTTTCCGCCGTCCGGACTTGTCTCGTCAACGCATCTTTCTCTGTTGCACTTTGGATTTTTCAAGGAGTTAAAAATTTTATTTTATTTTATTTATTTTTTTAACTCCTGGTGCTTCACTCTGAAAAATCTCTGCTCACGCGTGGAATAAAGCACTCACGTTGAAGTTGACTTTAAAAAAAGTTGGGGCCATAGGACATAATGATAAGAAATTTTTCTTTGTATCTCTGTAAGAAAAAAAAAACTATAAGGACTAAATTCATCAAAATCAATAGGGTTCTTGCTAAAGTGATCTATAACATATGTACACACTTTCAGCTTATTGAAACAATGCTTTTAGATGCTATCGTGTTCACTCGCAGGCACACACATACATACATCACCGTAAATATAGCAAAAATGAACTTAGGGAACCTCAAATCGTGTAGAAAATTCAAACTTCAAATTGTTGCAGTCGGATTATTTGGCATAATTACAATACTTTCTTTACATACGTATGTTTGGAAAGTAAAAATATGTCGATTTTTCTACAAATTTCTGGTCAAATTTTTATACGTAATGCCAGGGCCTGCTCGACTTCATGTAAGGCCTGAGGCACACATGCTTTCTTAGACCCATGCCAGTACTTGACGATGTGAAAATAGTTGAAAAAGTGACCAAAATTTTTGTACACAGAACAAATAGTGATCAAATAATCAAAAAAGAAATTAGTTTTGGGGCCCCCTACTATTCAGGGTCAGGGGCCCGGGCCCCACATGCCACTGCTATAATCAGGCCCTGCATAATGCATAAATTTCCGAATAAAAAATCTTAGCTCATAGGGGGGGTCCGGACCCGCTGGACCCCCCCCGTCGCTGCGCCACTGAAGAAGCAGACAGTCTGGAGCCTAACGGCTCGCAGCGGAACATCTCTCCTTTGTAAAAAGGTATGTCCGTTTCCCTTTGATGATCGTGGGAAGCCGCATGCTTGAGAACTTTCCCTTCGAGAGGAATTCAACGCGTCAGAGCCGGTGATGGAATTTCGAGCGAATCAGGGCCTGCATCTGAGATTGTGTTTTTAGAAAAACACGCCCAATACGAACTGTAATTTTTACGATGAGAGACTAAAAACGGCAGTTCACGTCGGAGTTTTGGAAAGGCAGGAATCCCAGAGCAGGTCGGGCTAGACCTCGGGAAAGGAACCGTTATTTTCTGGAGAAGACTGCAGAAGCGGTCACTGATGAAATCACTGTGGACTCGATCTGAAATTCATTCCAGTCTTATACTGTACTACCCACGATCTTATTGAAAACCAATTCATATCGAGGAAATACAGCAAATTATGTATACATTGTAACTTTCTAAAAATTAATCTAGTTAAATTAAAATTTGGAAAAAAGATTAATTTCTTGTTCTGATTAGTCAAGTAAATAATTATCCTCCACGCTACAAGATACTACAGACTAATAGAATAAAGAAAATTTGGTGGCAGCTCTATCGGATGACAGTATATAGAGAAGAGTGAATCTAAGCAGAAGCGAGGAAAGAGATTCCAGAATTCAGAAGAGATCCTCAGCGTAGACCAGGCAACAACGGAAGCAACGACCGGTTCCTAGTACGGAAGCAGCGTTACGAAGCCTTCGACGTAGACGGGAGAAGCCAAACAGCGTACGGAGAGCCAGTCTAGAGCAGAAGTGACGGAGTGCCCTTTCAAAAGATCAAGAAGAGGAGCACCGATCCCTGGAGTAGTGGTCTTGTGCCTGCTAAAAGTGTGCTCAGCGGAGATGTGCCAACCTTAGATGAAAACATCAGTAAAGGTAAGGATATTCCGTTCATTCTTGAGAGGCAATTAGTAAAAATAAAAAAAATTGTTTGTCCTTGTATATTCTGGCAGAAAATTTTTAATGTTTGAGCGAAATGCTTAATGTCTAAAATTAACAGGTTAGTTGATTAAATTAAATGAAATAATTCATTATTTAAAAGTTCAGAATTGACAAAATAGTTAATTTGTTAAGAGAATTTTAAATTTATGTTGGAAAAGAAAATTTCCTTAACCTTGAAGAAAAATAAAAGGAAGTAAAATTGTAAAAGAAATTGAAATTTAAAAAGTTTGCAGAAAAACAAACTGTGAATGATATATTTAAATTATATTCATTAAGAGAATTTTCAGATTTTAAGTTGTGTGTATTTATGGTATAATCTATGGTTGCACAGTGTGAAAGAACTCCTTATTTTTGTGTATAGTAATTGTTCTCTTTAAATTGCTTGTAAGCATAAGCTTAAATTGGGTAAAAAGTATTGCAAGATATTGCAGGAATCCGAAAGCCAAATTTGGTATTAAAGTGTGTATTATTTAGTTATTTATTTAAATTGTGCTTGTATTTGAAATTTTAAATAATTGCTAAATGTGTATTGCGAATAATTAGGAAATTGAGAATATTTAGTAAAATTGCGTTAGGAAAATTTCAAATCAAAAATCATGGCTGCTTTGCACGAATATTCAAAAGTGGATTTAAAATTTTTAGCAGAAGAATGGGAAGTAGATATTCTGCCCACCGATGGGACAAGGTCCATAATAAAAAAAATTGAACAATCTGCAGAATTTAAATTAGAGGTGGCTTTGGCCCAAATTAAATTAATCAAGGAAGAACGATTAGCGCAAGAAATAAAAGAGGAACGTTTAGCCCAAATTGAAAGTGAAAAAGCACAGAGAGAATTCGAATTAGAACGTCTCAGGTTATCTCAAAGTATAGAAACGACAAGCTTAAACTCTAGCAGAGAAGAGCGGAAATATACTCCCCCACTTAAATCTATTATTCATAAATTTGATGAGTTAAATTCTGACATGGCTTTATATTTAAATCTCTTCGAACGTCAAGCGAGTAAATTGGGGTTAGAGAGCTCAGACTATGTAAATCAATTACTTGCTTTGTTACCCACCAAATTAGCAGAACAGATATTAAGACAACCGGCGGAGAAATTAGAAGATTTTGATTACATCAAAAATTATCTGTTAGATCGATTTAAGGTTGACGCTGAGTCATTCCGACAAAAATTTAACAACCACCAGCGATCAAGTGGAACGTCATTTCGAGATTTAGTTTATGACTTGGAAACATTCTTGTTAGGTCGGTTGGAAAAACTAGAAATTGGGGACTTTGAGAGCTTGAAGAAATTACTAATTTGCGACCAGATAAAAAAAAGGGCTAGCGCAGAGATGAAAGAGAAGTTTCTAGATTCTTGGGCGAAAGAGACTGATCCCGAAGAATTAGCTATTAAACTAGATGAATTTGAATCCGTTAGGAAAGCCATAAAGAAAAATTGGGTCGGTAAAGAAAAAGATGACCGAAAACCCGATAAAAATAAATTTACATTTTCAAAAGAAAACAAAGAAAAAAAGCCATTTAATTGGCGCGATAGGACAAAATCGCAGGAAAACAAAGGGAAAGAGAACGCCTATGAGAAAAAGAAAGAGATCCGATGTTTTTATTGTTCCGTTGTCGGGCACTACAAAACTAATTGTCCAAAATTAATTAGAGATCAATCAACAGCAGTTGTAAATCAGATAGGAATTACAGACGATTTAGGATCTTGCTTCGCACCTTATTTAGGGGAGGCCGAAATAAATGACGTCAAAATTGTCACCCTTCGTGACAGTGGAGCAAGCTTCGATCTTATAGGAAAACAATACATAAAACCGGAGCAATTAACCGGAGAAAGTATTTGGCTCAAACAGCCGTTGCAGAAAGAATTACACTGCCTGCCGATCGCTAGTGTTACGCTTAAGATTGCAGATATTGGGACTGTTAGCACGAAAGCGGCAGTAGTTGACGACTCACTGGAAATGAATCATTATCTTTTGGGTAATCAAACGCATGAAATTATCGAAGGCGCAAAAATGAAAAAACCAGAGTTAATCAACCAAGTAGTAACTCGCGCGAAAAAAAGGCAGAGCGAGAAAGAGGAGAGAGAGAGATTACGAGAATCCGAGACCACTAACACAGTAGCAGAGATACGGGAAGAAACCCCTATTGTCATTCCCCCCTCTGAGAAAGAGAAGTCTCTAAGCCTTCTAGGGGTAAATAAAGAAAGGATGAAAGGATTACAGCGTGAAGACGCGACTTTAAATCCGTGTTTTGAAAAAGCGAACAAAGGTAATTCCGAGTTCATTTTAGAAAATGAAATCCTTTTTAGACAATCTAAAACAAATCGCGGGGAGGTTAGAAAACAAGTGATTATTCCTGTAACACTTAGAAAAGACGTAATGGAATTATGTCATTCGAATGTTGGCGGACATCTCGGAGTCACAAAGACGAAAGATAAAATCTTCAGATATTTCGCGTGGCCAAATTCGGTCAAAGAAATAGAGGAATTTGTATTATCGTGTCACCATTGTCAGATGATAGGGAAACCTAGGGAGGTGAAGAAAGCGCCTATGAAAAGGGTTCCCATAGTAACCGAAGTGTTCACTCGGTTTTCCGCTGATCTAACGGGACCACTCCCTCTAAGTGAAAACGAAAATAGGTACCTTTTGACAGCTATGTGTTTGTCTTCAAAATATCCGGAGGCCATACCGCTTAAAGAAATCACTTCTCCAGCAGTGATAAACGGGTTCTTACGAATGTTTAGCAGATTCGGGTTCCCGCGAGAGATTCAATTAGATTTAGGAAGAAGTTTTACGAGTGAATTGACCGAGACCTTTTTCGAAAAGTTTGGAATAAAAGTGATTCATAGCTCCATACATCATCCCCAATCCCAAGCGATTGAGAGATTTCACCGCACCGTAAAGCGATTATTAAAAGTGTTATGCTTAGAAAACGGAGCAGATTGGGAGAAAAATCTTCCATTTGCATTATTGGTGTTGCGTACTACCGTGCATCAATCTACCGGATATAGCCCTGCCGAACTCGTTCACGGCAAAAATCTAAGAACTCCCGAGACAATAATTTTTGAAAAATTATGCGGAATCGAAAACGAGGAACAAACGCCCGTTACTGAATACATTTTTGATCTTATAAATCGGCTAAAAAAATGCCAAGAATTAGCTATTGAATCGATGGAAGATGCGAGAGAGAAAAGGAAGCTTTGGTACGATCGGGACGCAGTTGACCGGAAATTTAAACCGGGAGACCAAGTTCTAGTGGTTGCGACGTACAAGCCGAATAAATTCGCCGTAAGTTGGATCGGACCGGGTACAGTGGAGAAACAAATCTCGGAGACTAACTATGTTGTGAATATTCCAGGTAGGAGGGAGCCCTCTCAAGTATTCCACGTTAATATGCTGAAACCTTATAGACAAAGGGCAGAGATGATAAATGTTTTGTTTAGTGAAATCACTAGCGTGGATAATAAAGAAACAGATTTAGAAATAGTATATCCACACTCTGACCCAAATGTTTATGACTTCAACGAAATCGTAAGAAATGGAAAGTTAGAAATGAAACATACTACCGATCAGATAGAGAGATTAAAAGGGGTTTTGGATCGCCACAGGGACCTGTTTTCAAATGATCCAGGGCGCACCGATCTAATCGAGCACGACATCGAATTAATTTCCGACAAACCGGTTAGAATTAAACCGTACAGAATGTCTCAAAGACAGACAGAAATCCTCAAAAGAGAGATCAAAAGAATGCTTGAATTGAACATAATCGAAATAGGGGAGTCGGACTATAGTACTCCTTTAATTTTAGTAGAAGCCCCCCACAAACAGCCACGCCCCTGTTTGGACTATCGCGTTTTGAATTCCATAACCAGAACCGAATATTTTCCAATACCGAACATCGAAGATCGTTTGGACTTAGTTTCAAGTGCTAAATTTATCACGCTTGTAGATCTAACGAAAGGATATTGGCAAATTCCACTGACACCTAGGGCGCAAAGATATGCGGCATTTTCCACTCCTTGGGGAAATTTTAGACCCTTAGTAATGCCTTTCGGATTAGTGAATGCACCATATAGGTTCAGTAAATTTATGTCACTATTATTACAGGGCTGTGAAAACTTTTGCGTACCGTACTTAGACGATATCGCCATATTTTCAAAGACTTGGGAAGCGCATATGGAACATTTAGACATAATTTTAAAAAAACTAGAGGATGCAAAGTTGAAAATAAAACCCTCTAAATGTCAATTTGCGCAAGACAGCGTAACATACTTGGGGCACGTTGTAGGGAACGGACGTAGGTCGCCCGCAGAAGCTAAAATCCAGGCAGTCTTGGATTTTCCGATCCCGAAATCTAAAACAGAAATTAGACAAATTCTCGGAATGGTAGGATACTACGCCCGCTATATCGAAAATTATGCCACTATTGTTGAGCCTCTAACTAGAGCGTTAAAAGGGAAAAATCGCAAAGAAAGCATAGAATGGTCCGCTGAAATGCAAAAAGCATTCGAGGAAGTAAAACGGAAATTAACAGACCAACCTATACTTTATGCTCCGAATTACGAGCACCCCTTTATCGTACAGACCGATGCATCAGACTTAGGGGTTGGGGTAATCCTCGCTCAGAGAATAGAAAAGGAAGAGCACCCTATCTTATACTTGAGCAGGAAATTTACTGCTCCCGAAAGAAATTATACTACGACAGAAAAAGAGTGTGCTGCGATAATATTCGCTATAAAAAAGTTAAAGCACTACTTAGATGGACAAAAATTCACTATTGAAACAGATCACGATCCATTAGTCTGGTTGAAGAGAAATGCTGGGGAAAACCCTCGATTAATGAGATGGGCATTAACTCTGCAGCCATATGATTACACTGTAATACACCGGCCAGGGCGTGAGATAGCTCACGTAGACTGTTTAAGTCGAATGTAACTTTAAAAGCAAAAGAAATTTTTTGTATTGTAAATAAGCAAGTTAAATTTTCAAAATTAAAATTTTTTCTTTTTGGTGTTTTTAAATTAATCAGTATAATCAGGGAAGTATATATTTTAAGTGTAAAAATTATTAAGGTAGTGTTTAATTATTTTGGTTTTGTTGAAAAATCAACATTATATTTTTCTGGTAGATATTCCAATTTGTAGGGAATATTGCCTCTTTTAGAAGTGAATTTGAATATCCTAATTTCAGCTTCTTCTGATGAAAATTCGGCCCCAAAATGGCCCCGAATTTTTCTTTAAGGGGAGGGGAGCTGTAAAGGCAGAGACTCCGACTCCAATATATCATTGAAAGAGACATTTCAGTACAAAGAAGCAGACAGTCTGGAGCCTAACGGCTCGCAGCGGAACATCTCTCCTTTGTAAAAAGGTATGTCCGTTTCCCTTTGATGATCGTGGGAAGCCGCATGCTTGAGAACTTTCCCTTCGAGAGGAATTCAACGCGTCAGAGCCGGTGATGGAATTTCGAGCGAATCAGGGCCTGCATCTGAGATTGTGTTTTTAGAAAAACACGCCCAATACGAACTGTAATTTTTACGATGAGAGACTAAAAACGGCAGTTCACGTCGGAGTTTTGGAAAGGCAGGAATCCCAGAGCAGGTCGGGCTAGACCTCGGGAAAGGAACCGTTATTTTCTGGAGAAGACTGCAGAAGCGGTCACTGATGAAATCACTGTGGACTCGATCTGAAATTCATTCCAGTCTTATACTGTACTACCCACGATCTTATTGAAAACCAATTCATATCGAGGAAATACAGCAAATTATGTATACATTGTAACTTTCTAAAAATTAATCTAGTTAAATTAAAATTTGGAAAAAAGATTAATTTCTTGTTCTGATTAGTCAAGTAAATAATTATCCTCCACGCTACAAGATACTACAGTGAGTTAAAATTCACTTGCAACATTTGACATTTGACCCGACAGACAACAAAAGAAGCTAAATACAGTAAAACCTCTCTAAGTTGGACACCTACGGTTCCAAGAAAAAGTGTCCAACTTAGAGAGGTGTCCAACTTATAGGGGTTAGACATAGTGTTAATGGATACATTCCGTTCTGAGAAAAAGCGTCCAACTTAGAGGGGTGTCCAACTTATAGGGGTGTCCAACTTGAGAGGTTTCACTGTAAAAGCATGTACGTAGAATGCGGATTAATTTTTACATTAGTTTATTTATCTGATACTTTTTTATTTGCGTGTTATACATGTATTCACAATTTCAAATCAATCGGATGGTAAAAGTGAGTTAAAATTCGCTTGCAAGATTTAACACGACGACAAAAACAGAAGCTAAATAAAAGCGATGTACGTAGAATGTGAATTTATTTATTATTAGTTTATTTATCTGATATTTTTTTATTTGCATGTTATACATGTATTCACAATTTCAAACCAATCAGATGATAAAAGTGAGTTAAAATTCGTTTGCAAGATTTGACCCGACAGACAACAAAAGAAGTTAAATAAAAGCATGTAGTACGTAGAATATGGAATTATTTATATATTTATATATTTACCTGGAATTTTTAATTTTCGGACCGCTTCACTTTTTAGGACATTTGCAAACTCATACATATGACGACACCTAACGAAAATACTGTCTGAGTATCAAACTGAGATTAGTAATAAAAATCTGGAGTGAATCTACTCGACTTTCCGAACATTAGAGTCATTTTTGATTTTTTAGTCCTTCAAAATTTTTATGAGATACAAATGAAGGGGGAGAAACTATTTTCCCACAAGATGACAACAAATCGGAAAGTTTTTAGTCACGTGAGATACATAAGTTCACACCTAGTTTAATAGTTCATTGGCGTTTGCTCGGCGACAAAATATCTGGGTACCACCTTAGCCTGGGAGCGCAAGGCGGCATTATCAAACTCAAGCGTAAAATTGCGGGGACTTTGCAATTGGGAGTGTGAAAGGCTGCATGGAATGTCCGTTTTCATGAGTCTGCAGACAGAGTGGCACCTCAGACCTCACACTGGCAGTCGAGTACAAAAGAAGAAAACCTTGACGATGTCACAGCTCCTCTCCCCATAAAAAGATTTTTCAAGACTATGGAGAGCAAAATCCAGCTCTTGACACAATTTAAGCATAACACAAGTTTTTACTCCAGTAGGTGACCCCGTTTTTCAATTAAGCACAGAGAGGTCTCTCCCCAGATAAAATTAAAACACATTTCCAATTTTACACCTTTAAAATGAGTTAACTTAAAAAAAAAAAAAAAAAAAAAAAAAAACAGTTGAAAACAATCCACTCAGTTTGACTTTTTCTAACATCAGTATAATGCTTAATTCACTTAATAAACATAAGAAAAAAATTCAAAATTCCTTTACGTAACATTATTAACTTCACCGTAAAATTGAAATGCAAAATTAATTAAAAAAAAAAAAAAATGTATACAAAATCTGAAAGAACTAGTACGTAATAAATAAATAAATAAATAAATAATAAGGAACATATAATAAAAATAATGTTATTGTTTTCATCGAAACAATTAAAAGTACCCCGGACAACGTTATAACTGTTTTCTTGGGTTTTTCATAGTTAAGTTTTTCATAGTTTTTTTTTTTTTTTTTTTTTTTTTGCTTAAACTTATGCTTTTTCAGTATACGTTACGATAAACTCGATGATTCAAATTATACAACTTGGTCATTTAAAGCTGAAATGCTTTTGACCAAAGAAGACTTATTTGAAGTAATAACTGAAGCTCCACCAGAACCAGTTACTACCGATTGGTCAAAAAAGAATAATAAGGCAAAAGCCTTGATAAATCTATCCATTAACGACTCACAAATACCTCATATTAAAGATTTAACCAATGCTAGAGAGATTTGGCAGAAATTAAAAAGTATTAATGAACGCCCAAATCTCTCAAACAAACTATATTTACTTAAAAAAATTATACAGTTGCAAATTGTCCGAGGGAGAAAATGTGAACAATAACATTACTAGAATACTGGAACTCAAACAAAAACTGTCTACAATTGGGGAAAATATTGATGACGCTCACCTGTCCGCTTTGCTTTTATGCTCTCTGCCTCCCTCTTATGATCCTTTAATTACGGCGTTAGAAGGCAGGGATGAACAGAATCTAAATATTACATATATTCAAAATAAAATTATTGATGAGTATAATCGAAGATCCTGTAATAAAAATTCAAACTTCCATTCGGAAGATAATGCCCCGGCATACAGGGTTAACAAAAATAAAAATGATTTCAAAAAACGCCCTAACAAATTTTGTACATATTGTAATTCAAAAAGTCACAATACCAGTGAATGTTGGTATAAAAAAAAAAAATAAAAAACTGAACAACGCATCAAGAAATTATGATAAGGGTTTCAAAAATAGAAAAATTAATTTCTCATTATGTTTTGAGACCAAATCCCAACGTACAAATGGGGAACACTCCTCCAGAGAGTTAAATAATTCTGATGAAGAGTTCGGGACAACTGTAAACAAAATAAAAAACTTAGCATTTATTGCCGGTAACGAACACGAATCTAGTTGGATAGTCGACAGTGGCTGTTCAGCACATATCACGAATAATAAGAATTTATTTGTAAAATTTAAAGACACCGGTGTTTCAAACGTAGTTATCGCTAGTGGAAATATCTTAACCTCGCAAGGTTCGGGTGACATAATAATTAAAACTGAAACTGAAAACGGGGAAGTAAATGATATGAAGTAATTAACCGTCTTATAAATAAAAAAAAGTAAGAGAAGTCATTAAATATAAAGAAGAGATAATTATATTAGGGTGTTTGATTATTTCTCTCTTTATAGTATGTTGTCGAATTTAACGCTGTTCAGTTTCAAAGTATTTAAGCCCATAGGTCATAAAGAATTTTTAGTTGTGTCCCTGTAAAAAATCTATAAATGCTATATTCACCAAAGTCTATACAGCTCGTTCGACAACTTATAACATGTATATAAATTTTCAGCTCAATCGGATGGTTTAGACACAATCACATTATAAATAATTTGAGCCCATAAACCCGATTTCATAAGAATTTTTTGTTGTGTCCATGAAAAAAAAAAAAAAAAAAAAAAACTACAAGCATTAGATTTTCTGAAATTCCCAAAGTTCATGTTAGTTGATCTGTAATGTGTATATAAATTTTCCTAAGGGGTTCAGACGCTATCGCATTTTAAGTAATTTGATCTCTTAGACGATAATGATAAAGAATTTTCCTTTGTGTCCCTGTAAAAAAAAAAAAACTATAAATGCTAGATTTACCAAAATCGACATAGTTTGTGTGACGGTTGTGATATATTCTGAATGAGGTACAGAAGACATTTGCAATTTTTGTTAAAAGTCAATCTTATTATTTTAGTCAAACTAAAAAAAATAAATACTTTTGTGCAAAACTTAACAAAACTTTAATAATAATACGAAATAGTACATAACTATTCTTTTTAACATCCTGTTCATACAGAAAAATCATACAAACATGCATCACATATATATGTGATTCCGAGCATGTGTAAAAATTACAGAGAAGTTCCGGAGAACGACTTCTCTCTACACAGTCATAATCCAAGTCTCTAGAGTCAATTTTGATTTTTTAGTCCTTCAAAATTTTTATGAGATACAAAGGAAGGGGGGGAAACTATTTTCCCACAAGATGACAACAAATCGGAAAGTTTTTGGTCACGTGAGATACATAAGTTCACACCTAGTTTAATAGTTCATTGGTGTTTGCTCGGCGACAAAATGTCTGGGTACCACCTTTGCCTGGGAGCGCAAGGCGGCATTATCAAAGTCAAGCGTAAAATTGCGGGGACTTTGCATCTGGGAGTGTGAAAGGCTGCATGGAATATCCGTTTTCATGAGTCTTCAGACAGAGTGGCACCTCAGACCTCACACTGGCAGTCGAGTACAAGAAAAAAAAAAAAAAAAAAAAAAAGAAAACCTTGACGATGTCACAGCTCCTCTCCCCACGAAAAGATTTTTCAAGACTATGGAGAGCAGAATCCAGCTCTTGACACAATTTCAGCATAACACAAGTTTTTACTACAATTAGGTGACCCCCGTTTTTCAATTAAGCACCAGAGAGGTTTCTCCCCAGATAAAATTAAAACACATTTCCAATTTTACACCTTTAAAGTGAGTTAACTTAAAATAAAATGAATAGTAATAATAATAATTATAAAAAAACAATTGAAAACAATCCACTCAGTTGGACTTTTCCTAACATCAGTATAATGCTTAATTCACTTAATAAACATAAAAAAATTCAAAATTCCTTTACGTAACATTGTTAACTTCACAGTAAAATTAAAATGCTAAATTAATAATAATAATAAAAAAAACTGTATATAAAATCTGAAAGAACTAGTACGTAATAAATAAATAAATAATAAGGAACATATAAAAAAAATAATGTTATTGTTTTCATCGAAACAATTAAAAGTACCCCGGGCAACGTTATAACTGTTTTCTTAGGTTTTTCATAGTTTTTTTTTTTTGTGAAGCATAGTTTTTTTTTTTTTTTTTTGGGGGGGGGGGAGGGGGGCTTAAATTTATGCTTTTTCAGTATACGTTACCTTCAATTGCTATGGTTGTATTTTAAATTCTCAATTTTAATCAGGATCTGTTTCCTAGTTTATCTATATATGAAAGAAGTAAACCATATACACATTCAGTTTCATAGCAGTACAATTAAAATGAGCAATTGTGAGTAAAAACTAAAGTAATTTATTTAAAAAAAAAAAAAAAAAAAAAAAAAAAAAAGGAAATAAGTATGGAATAAAATGAAATAATTGTATTTTATTTTTATTATTTTATTTTATTTACTTATTTATTTATTTATTTTTAACTTTGTAAAATTAATTAGGAAAAAAAAAAGTACGCTTGTTCCATTATTCGTGAACGTACGAATAACTGCTTATACAAAAACATTCCCTAAATCAATATTTTCTTTTTTAATACGTGTATTGATAACATCTAAAAAATTACTTATAATTAATAATAAACCATAACAGTAAAGAAACAATTATAACTTAATAATCTCTGTAGATATATTTAAAAATTTTCAACTCTGAAATCTACAATGGAAATCCAACGAAATAACTAACTAATTTATTTAAACAATAATTCAATTACGCAACAAAATCTGTAATTGAAAAACAATTTTCCTTTTAATTAAAAAGGGAGCAAATTTTGATAACTAAAAGATAATAGTTTTTCTTCTTTTTAATTCCGAAAATTATTTCAAACGAAAGTCAAAAACAAAAATCATTATAAATGTAAATAAAATACACTATTTTGCAAAATACTTGGTTAAAAACTTCGTAACTAGTTGCTGATTCAGGCGAAAGAAAAAAAGAAAAAGAAGAAGATAAGATAAAAATAAAACGGAACGCATTTTTCTTTTGAAGAATAGTGAGAAAACGCCGCTTCCTTTTACATTTCCTTTTGTTTTTCTGTAATTGTGCTAGATCCCTAATGAGAACTTTCTCTTTAGAGCAAAACTTTAATGAAAGACTGTAGTTGAAACGGTAATTATTTAAAACGGCGATTCCAGAGGGGAACGGGTAAAAATATCGTTGGAAAACGTTTAAAGAGGAGAGTTGTTTGCTATTTTTGTGTTCTTGTTATGCGATATTTTCCCTTGCTGTGTAGGAATTTTATCGTGTGCGTTTTTCTTTGCTTTTAGCAAAAGTTTAAAATTTTTAATCCCAAGTGAAATGGATTTTTTTTAAACATATTTCTTTCTACCTTGGAAACAAAGTATTTAAATTGATTTTTTTCTTTTTTTTTTTTTTTTTTTTTTTTTTTTTTTTTTCTGAACGTGAATTAGATTTTAAACATATTTAAAAATTTTTTGTATAGGATAAGTGCACCAGTGATTGACACTTTTAGAGCAATCTCTGATGTTTTTAATGTTCTAGTCATCAGAAAATATTTTTAGAAATCTTAAGTTAATACAAATGGCATGAAAAACATTCAGAACCACATATATGTTAAAATATATACATTTGATAACAATTATTATTATTATTATTATTTTATGAATTTTATTTTACACCCAATTTTCCAGTAACTGACACTGCCAGTTTTCCCTTTTATTAGTAATTGGCACCCTATGTTCCAGTGTTTGACACTGTTAGTTATTCTTTTTACCAGTTATTAGCACCCTATGCTCCAGTGTTTGACATAAAATGTTAAAATTCTTATATGTAAAATATATGATTTCATTATTTTTCTTATTTATTAATTATTTCGGGATAGATATCAATTACTGGGGCATGCCAATCACTGGAGCACCTACCCTATATTGTGTTAAAAGTTTTTTGAGAGAAATAAGTAAGAAAATTTGTTTTTGCTTAAAAAAAAATATATATGTAAATAGTATTATAGTACATATAGTACTTTTTCTTATAGTTGTAGCTATTTTATATATACTTTCTTATAGCGATTTTATTATTATTATTATTATTATTATTATTATTATTATTATAAATTATTTATTTAAACTGTTTTTTTCTTTTTTTTTTTTCTTTTTTTGTTTCTTTTCATATTTTTACTTTCCGAACACTATAGTGAGGAAAGTATTGTAATCATGTCAAAAATCCGAATTCGAGATTTTGATGTTTCTATACGTTTTGAGGTCCCCTGAGTCCGTTTTCACTATTTTTACGATGATGTATGTATGTGTGTGTGTATGTGTGTATGTGTGTATGTGTGTATGTTTGTGAACACGCTAGCGTCTAAAGGCTTTGTTCGATTAACCTGAAAGTTGGTACGTATATTGTAAGTCACCATAGTACGAACCCTATAGATTTTGGTGAATCTAGCACTTATAGTTTTTTTACAGGGACACAAAGAAAAATTCTTTATCATTATGGCCTATGGGACCAAAATCTTAAAAGTGCGATAGCATCTAAACGCCTTATTCAATTGAGCAAAAATTTTATACCCATATTATAGGTCACAGATACTCAATCTGTATAGATTTTGGAGAATCTAGCACTTATAGTTTTTTTACAGGGACACAAAGAAAAATTCTTTATCATTAAGGCCAATGGGGCCAAATTTTTAAAAGTGTGATAGCGTCTAAACGCCTTATTATTCTGAGCAAAAAAATTGTACACATGTTATAGGTCGCATTTGCACCAACTGTATAGATTTTGGTGAATCTAGCACTACAGTTTTTTTACAGGGACACAAAGAAAAATTCTTTATCATTATGGCCTATGAGACCAAATTTTTAAAAGTGCGATAGCATCTAAACGCCTTATTCAATTGAGCTGAAAATTTGTATGAATATTATAAATCACTGTTGCACTAACTATAAGCATTTTGGTGAATCTAGCATCTATAGATTTTTACAGGGACAAAACGAAAAATTCTTTATCATTATGATCTAAGGGCTCAAAGTTCAGTAGCGTTAAATAAAACCTCGTGTGATATATGGAGAAAAAAACACTCTATTATGGTTTTCTCTCTTTTGTTTGTTTAGCAATTCCTCTTTCTTTATTTTATCTACAAAACTGTTAGTTACTCAATGTTCGGAAAGTCGAGTGGAGTCACTCCAGATTTTTCTTTTTACATTGTTTTCAAAGAATCTATTTTATTTATTTACATATTTTCAATGCCAATTTAATTTTAAAGGTGTTTTATAGTTTCATATATGTTTTAATGTTATAAACATTTATAATTATGTTTTATTTAGTTATAGATTGCTATTTTATTGATCTAAATTATTTTTTAACATGCATCTATGCTTCTACATTATTTTTATAATATTAAATTGTTTTTATTTATTTAATTATTTATTTACTTATTTTGTGAATTTGAATAAAATTTTAAACATGAATTACGTGTGTATATATACTGGACAAAACTGTTTGAAAGAATTAACGAATAAAATTAGTTCATTCCGAAAGAAGTTGGTTAAAAAAAAGAAAGAAAGAAAGAAACTTTTGTATAAAAATATATTTAGTTGGATCCCAGATGAAACAGAATTCTTCATATTTTTGTGTTTCTGAACAATTTTTAAAGTATTTAACTAATTTTCCAACATGCTAACTAGATTTTAAGCATATATTACAGTTAAAATTTTTACAAATTTTATGCAAAAATGTTTTCCGAGAAATAAACAAGAAAATATGTTTACGCTGTGAAGAAGTTGCAAAACAATTTTCAGGAGTTTTCGCTTAAAACACGTTATACATATTTGTATTTGATACATATTTGTATAAGACATTTTTTATTTATTACAATTGCTATTAAAAATTTTATTGATCCTGGTAATTTTGGATTTTTATTTATTGTAAATTGTAGTATTCAGAAAATTTTAAAACTATTTTTTAAATATTATTAAAATATTTTAAAATATTATCGTTATTGAGTCTTAAAATATTATTGTTATATATAAATAAATTTATGGGATATTTACAAAGTTGAATTGGCTGGACATCAAAAACTAATAATTTAGTTCATATATGCCATGAAAAATTTGCAAAGAATTTTTTTTACAATAATTCAACAGTAAAATTATAAATATTGTCAGTTATAAAGTTTTTAATCCCTAGTAGTAAGCCTAAAGCTATTAAAATATTTTATTTGATTTTAAACTATGCAAATCACTTCGATCTGCAATGTTTATTTCATAGAAATGCCAATTTATTAAATAATCTAGTCATACTACTTATTTATTTTTAATCCGTAAGTTAATCGATTTATATATTTTGTTTCATACAATTAATTAGCATCATTAAAAAAATAATAAATCCAATTATTTATATTTGTAAAAGATATCATTGTCGTAAAAGTTTAATTATCTCATTAATAGTAGTATCTAACATGAAAAACAGAAATTTGAAAAAAAAAAAAAAAAAAAACGAATAAACACAAATGTATTAAAGATAAGGTTTGAATATATGTATAAATGATTTTAAATGTAAAATAATGCAAAATAATAATAATAACAATAAAGTTAAAAAAAATCTGTTTATATTTCATTTTTAACAAGAACAACAACAACAAGGAAAAAAAAAAAAAAAACTTTAGGATTGAACAAGAATATTTTTATTTTATCAGGATACAGAGATAATATATGTTCAGAGAATATTATATTATCAAGTTCAATCAATTATTATTATTATTATTATTATTATTATTGCTAGTAGTAGTAGTAGTTATAGAATTGTTAACAGTAGCAGTATGCGTATACGTGTTCAACAAATATATCACTTAATTTTGCTATTATAATTTTGTGCAAGAGCTTGCTATATTTAAAACTAGCAGGCGACGTCCGCTTCGCTGGTCCCTATTTTTAAATGAATCACTATAATTACTGAATTCTCAGAATTGCATTAATTTTTATCACGTGAAAAAAAAAAAGAGAAACAAAATCTGATTAGGAAAAATGTCGCACCGGGTTCTCACTGTCTTCGGAAAAAATTCCCAAAATGCTCTAACTCTTATTTCTATTATTTTCCCCCTTCGCCCCCCCTCCCGTCTATCCTAATAATTTTACAAATTCGAAAATATCAGCAATCGATTTGTAAGTATCAAAAACCTCTATGCACCAGTTTTGAACGATCTATCTCTATTTTATTTTTTTGCCCCTCCCAATAATTTTAAAAATTCAAAAATATCCGCAATCGATTTGTAGGTATCGAAAACCTCTATGTACCAATTTTGAATGATCTAACTCTATTTTATTTTTTTTGCCCCTCCGCCTCCCCCCCCCCTTTCCGGCCCTTCTAATAACTTTACACTTTCGAAAATATCCCCATTCGACTTGCAGGCCTCTAAAACCTATCTGTACCAATTTTGAACGGCCTAACTGTATTTCTATTTGTTTTTGCATAAATGTGTGTGATTTTATGATGTAAAGCTTGTCAGTTTCTGTTTGAAGAAAAAATTATTGATTTACAAAACATTTTTGTCAGAGTGATCTTTTTATGAAATCTATTACTCTCACTTTTGTTGTACTGTATCAGTAAAGAAATACAAGTACTTGTATTTAAAATATAGCAAAAGTAAGTAATATGTATCTTTTACTGTAAAACGGAAATATATTTTCAATTAAAATCAATTATCTTATCTATATATGTATCTTTCAGTAGGTACAGTCGGTAACAAAAGTGTCCGAACACTAGCAAAAATTCCTATGCAGAAAAAGTACACTTCATACGGTTTTGTTAAATAAATCCTTATCGAATCATGTTCTTACACTGACTAAGAATAGGATTCGACAAGGATTTATTTAATAAAACCGTACGAAGTGCACTTTTTTTACATAGGAATTTTTGCTAGTGTTCGGACACTTTTGTTACCGACTGTATATTTTTTAGAATACCATCAAAGTCCTTATATTTTCAAACTGAAATTTATTTCTTATGTATATAATTTAATATACATGAGAAAAAATTGTACTTAGAGATAATTTATTTTTATAGAATATTTTTCATATATCACGCAATACTCAAAATGAATATGAAATACGAAATATATGTAAGAATAATCCTGAACATTCTTATAAATTTGTTAACATTTAGGACATTAACTTGTATTCCGGTAGGATTTAGGAAATTCAATTTATAACAGGAATTGAACTCTGTAACTGGGAAACCAGCCTTCGAGTTAATAATAATAGAAAGGATATTTCTTGATAATTTATTTCAGTTACTATATAATATATTTCTTGTCTTTCTTTCTTTCTTTTTCTTTTTATGCAGAGTCAAAGTTTCATGTCAAAAATCTATGGTTTTTTTTTTTTTTTTTTTCTTTTAATACAATGAAACCAATTTAATAGGGAATTGATTTATTTTCAATATAATTTCAAATATAATAGGGATTTGATGTTTAAAAATCAATTATACATAATATCGATTCTAAATAATTGATTATTGAAGGAAAATTTGAATAGCGTACTTATATTATTTTCCGTAATATTATTTTTAAAAGATGAAATTTCATTAACTTTTTATTTATATCCAATTATATTTTTAATCAAATTTTCTTTCCTTATAATAATTTTAAATCTTAAAAAAATTTAGAAGCAGGTACAAAAATTTAATAATAATAATAATAATAATAATAATAATAATAATAAAACTTTGATTTCTTAAAAATGCTTTTCTTTAGTTTCCAAAATGAATCATGTTTTTATTTTATACATTTTTAACATACTTTCATCCCTAAATCGCTTAATGAGGCTTTATATGCAAAGTAAAATAAAATAAACTTTACGTTTTCACATTTCATGCATTTAGTCATAGTTGCCAACATTTTAATTTATTCCGGAGCATTTTTAGCGCCACCTTTAGTACGCACCACTTCATTTACATAATATTTTTCTACAATATATGACTAAGATAAAATAAGAAAAAATTACTTTTAATAAATAAGTGGTATGAAATAAAGGTGGGGCTAAAAATGCTCCGGAATAAATTAAAATATTGGAATCTCTGAGTTAATAGATATGGCAAGTTACAATGCTGTACTACCAGTGTCATGTTTACCGTCACCAATCAAGTTCCGCACCAGGACCTCATTCAAAGTGTATTTTATTCATAAAAAAAAAAAAAAAAAAAAAAAAAAACAGAAATCAACATCCGATTTTTTCTTACGTCGAGATTAAATACCTGGAAACTGTATCCCTTTTGACAGGGGCGTAACAGTTTAAAAATCATGGGAGGGGCTTAAAAAGTTTCATTTTAAAATGACTCAAAATTATTCTCAAGAAAATCAATTATTAATTAAATAAATGTTAAATAATATTTAATGATTATTACTATTAATTACAAAATATCAGTATAATGAACATTCATAAAACTTTAATTTTTCTTATAACAGTTTTGAAAATACTTCAGATACCTCTAGCCATTCGATTGAAACAGAAAAAAAAAAAATATGCATTTAAAAATTTTATTTCTCAATTTCTTTCTAGAAACAAACTTTTATTTTTTACAATTTTATTATATTTTCATCCCTAAGTCTCCCAATGAGATAAATGTTGCACATGCAAAGTTGAACAAGATTAAATTTAAATTCCTGCATCTCATACATTTGATGAACTTAACAAAACACAATGCGAATACCACCGTTCTCATGTTTCTCATCTAAAAATTTCTGTCTATTTCTGTCAACAATTAGCATCGTTATTGTGTCAGAAAATTTATTGCTTCTAAGCATATTCATTTTCTTATAACTGTTTTGAAAATACTTCAGATACAGCTAGCCATTCGATTGAAACAGAAAAAGAAAAAGAAAAAAAGAAAAAAATTCTATGCATTTAAAAATTGTATTCCTCAATTTCTTTCTAGATGCAAACCTTTATTTTTTCCAATTTTATTATATTTTAATCGCTAAGTCTCCCAATGAAATAAATGTTGCACATGCAAAGTTGAACAAGATAAACTTTAAATTCCTGCATCTCATACATGTGATGAACTTGACAAAACACAATGCGTACACCACCGTTCTCATGTTTATCATCTAAAAATTTCTGTCTATTTCTGTCAACAATTAGCATCGTTATTGTGTCAGAAAAATTAATGCTTCTAAGCATTTTCTTATAACAGTTTTGAAAATGCTTCAGATACAGCTAAACATTCGATTGAAACAGAAAAAAAAAAAAAAAAAAAAAGAATTCTATGCATTTGAAAATTTTATTTCTTAATGTCTTTCTAGATGCAAACCTTTATTTTTTCCAATTTCATTATATTTTCATCCCTAAGTCTCACAACGAGATAAATGTTGCACATGCAAAGTTGAACAAGATAAACTTTAAATTCCTGCATCTCATACATTTGATAGAACTTGACAAAACACAATGCATGTACCGCCGTTCTCATGTTTCTCGTCACCCGTCAGGATCCACACCGTTGCACAAAACTAAACCCCTAGAAGCTGGTCTTTATTAAATTGTTTTATCAACTGCTTCTGCGAGATAATCACAGAGTATGAGTTTTATATTAGGTTTTGCAGCGCTCCATATTAAATTATGAGCCCGTGGAGGAGACACCAGACAGTAACTCACTCTCCTAAGGGGAATTCCTAAAACTGGATTGCGATAATTTTTATTGTAGAAAGTTTATTTGCGTATAAAACACGGAGAAAATTAAATACTGCGTTTTTAAAATGATATTTATTTTCTGTAGTTTATTTAATTAAATGGCAAAAAACAAAAGAGAATGCTTATTTTTTCAAATAATGTCGTGGATTTAAGAGTTAAAATAATTAAACAGAATGAGCTCCGAAAAAGTTTCATTTATTTATATTTATTTTTATTTATCTATTCAAATATTTGTGTGTTGTAATATGAACGCAGTTATGAAGCAAATCTCATTGAACTTCTAATTGTTATCTTTTCTTCTTTTTTTATTAACACGCTTTTTATTAGCTTCACCTGTATGTATGTATGTTTGTATGTATGTTTGTATGAATGTTTGTATACAAGTATGTATGTTTGTAACTGCTCTGGGAGCAAACAAAAAAATTATATTGTAAAAAAATACTTTCCCTACGTGAACGATGTCGCGTTGAGGTAAGGCGCCGCGCTACGAACCTAAAGGTCCAGCGTTCGATCCTAGTCAGGGGATGTTTTTTAAAAGTGGTTTTTGTTTAATTCTAAGTTATTTTAATTAAAGATTTAAATGTATGTAAATATTATAATGTGTCACTCACACGATTTTCTCTTACCCTGCATTTTAATAGTAAGATAGATATTTTGTGCTTTTTTAGTTCACATTTCTATAAAAGCGTGTTCTTTAATTTTTTAGAACTATAATATTATTTTTTTTTTTCTCCTCACTATAAAGCTTTATTATTGTGCATATATATATATATATATATATATTTATAGATCTATATAATTAATGTATATCGAATTAGATTAATCAAATGTGAGAAAAATCAAGTTTTTTAATTTTTAAAATAAAGTTCTGGACTCTGTACCTCACGATCTAAAAAAGAATAATTCATATTTAAAAAAAAAAAGAATCTAAAAATTGTTTAATTGAACATAGATGTAAGCGAGCACATAATAATAAATTCTATTCAAACATTTATAGTTTATTTAACAGAAATAAATGTTCTAGATATGAATGTTAGAAAGTTCTAGTCTAGAATGTTAATAAATAATTATTGAGTCTAGTTTTTTATGTCATGCCTTTAAATTTTTACTGTTTATTCTCATATATGTATATATGTATGTATGTATATATATATAGGTATATGTTTAAAAAAAAAGCATAAATACTTTTTTCAATTATTTAAAGATTTTTAATTTATTACTCTAAAAATATCTGTAAAAATAATTTTTTTTCTTAAATAAAATCCATAATATATGACTATATTATATTATGTTGATATTATATAAAAATTTTCAATTCCAATTTCTTAAGGAAAAATTTCCAAATATTTTTAGCTATGAACAAAGCTCAACTTTTACCTCAATTCGTTCTTCAGCAACCTTAATTTAGATGCTTCTTCCAGCGAGTGGCGGTTCCTTCTCGGACAAGCAGTGATGGATGAGGTGGCCCTGATTGGCCCCTGTTCCGGGAGGGGGCCCAACATCATTCCCCACCTTTTCTGAATACCCTCTGAGACCCGCTGTTACTTCGGAGGCCTTGCTTTTTTTTAAGGGCCCGAGAAGAGAAGAAAAAGTTGCTGAGGAAAGTAAGGAAAAGAAAACTGCATCTCTCTCCAGATGTATTGGGCGTTGACCATCAGTACACTTGATTGACAGCTGCATGTATATATTTATATATTTTTTATCGAATATTTTTCTATCTTCTGGTCATAAATTATGTTTCAAAGATGTAGATTTAGAATACCGCAGTTTTTTTTTTTACATAATATTGTTTTATTTAATGAGAGCATTTATCATGAATTAATTGTTAGGACGATCATTCTTATATTTTATTTTTATACGATTAAAGTATCTTACGTTTAAAAAAATTGACAAAACTTAATACAATTCATGTTTCAAAATGCATAATGTATTTTACGTCACTTATTTTCTTTTATAATTATTTAAATGATTTCTTTCATTCCTTTTTTCTGTTCTGTTGATGAAAAGTAATGTTTAATTATTTCCACCAGAAACAATCATTGAAGGTTTTTACAATTTATAGGGTTTTCTTACGAAGTTTTTGTTTATCATCATACAACACCAATATTTCGATTAATGCTAAAAAAATAAAAAATGTTGTTTCGCTGTTTACATCTTCGTGCTTTTTAATACATGCCCAATTTTTTTTAAGCACTGTTAAATATTTCAACGAAAAAACTAATGAAAATTATTTATATTAAGTTTTACGTAAAATTAAAGTGAAAAGTAAACAGAAATGTTACGATAGTTGCCAACGTTAGCCCTTTTTAGCTACCAGAAAATTATAATAATTTATTTTTATTTTATTTAATCAGTGAGAACTCTTATAGAAATGTATTAAAATTTTCTGTTAAAAATTTTCGGTAGTTAAAAAGTGCTATAGTTGTCAGTTATAAAAGTTAAAAATAGTCTGGGTGGGACAAAAATTTTGTGACAACACTGAATCAAGAACCATACTTGCCAACCATCTCATTAATAACCGTACAATTGTTAACGCCCCTTGAAAAAACTCCCCTTTTCTCACACCACTTTATTTTTAGAGTTATTCTCTCCAAATGTTGTTACGAATAAATAAGACTAAAATTACGCTAAAAAATTATTTGTGTGAAAAAAAGGCGGGTACTAAAAATTGTACGGTTCGTAATGAGATGGTTGGCAAGTATGAAGAACTATACTACTGCACAGTATTTCACGAAATTTTATGTTTAGTTACATAAATTGGTGTCTACCAACTTGTGTGCACATCAGCCGATAGGTTGGACTGATATGCTGAAATTTTCTTTATTTACGGGAAAGCATCTCACCTTCTGTAACGTATAAATACACCAATCTTGGTATATAAGTTGGATATTATGTAAAACTTCATGGACTCAATTTAGCTGCATATCGGCCAATAGATAGCGTTGGTATGCTGAAATTTTCTCCATTTACAAGGAAGTTGTATTTTAGTTTCTATTGTATATTAGTGCATCAAATGTCACATGGACAATACATTTTACGAAAAACAGTGCCAGCTTAAATTGGTTGTATATCGCTCTAAACGTGGTGCAGTTATGCAGGTTTTATTTAATTTTTCGATAAATTAATATATTGTTAATGTAATGAAATTATATAAAAGAAAATTTTGTTATTGCCACAGCATGATAGTTTCCAGAATTTTTTCTTTTAAGTTATGTTATTAGAAGATATTATTTTTAATTGGTTGATAATGATTAAATTTCTATGATGATGATGATGATGATGATGATGATGCAGAATTAATAAATTAATATATATAATTATTCCAACTGTTATCCGAGATGCATATGTTTTAGTTAATTCTGTCACATTTAAAAAACTATTTTGTTCTAAAGAAACAAACTTATTTTGCTGACTAATTTTTACATTTAATTCATCTTTTTAAGAATAATTTTTTTTTTCTTTTAAGTTATGTTAATGGAAGCTATTATTTTTAATTGGTTGATGATGATTAAATCTATGATGGTGATGATGATCATGATGATAATGATGATGATGCAGAATTATTCAAACAAAATACATAATTCTTCTAACTGTTATCCAAAAGGCATACATTTAGTTAATTCAATCACACTGAAAAAATATTTTGTCAAAACGAAGAAGAAGAAGGAAAAAAAACTTATTTTGTTGACTAATTTTTACATTTACTTTGTCTTTTAAGAACAATTTTGTTAAGTTAATCAAACCAACTTGCTTCGATTGACCAATCTAATATGGTCGAAAAAAAAGTATTTATAATTAGATAATCTACAACATAAATCAATCTGTAAACAGCCAATGAATGATCGATGTATTGTATCAACATAAACAGCAAATAATTTGAGTCCTGATGATAAAATATTTGTAAAGGCTTTATCAAACATAAAACCTGGTTGATTTAACAAAATTAGAAAAAAAAAAAAAAAAAAACCTGTCCTCTTTTTTTTTTTTTTTTTTCCTTTTCGCACGCGTGTGTGTACATATTGCCTTACATGTACATAGTACCTTATGTTTCATACGTTTAGAATGAGGTCTTTTTTTACATTGGACTATTGGTAAACTATGCGCAATTGATGACAATTTTGGACTCACTCCTAAGTGTGGTCTGGAGACATACCATCACAGTTTTGATCCTTCACGGATGGATCCCTCTCTTTGGGGACTCCCAGAGGTATAATTTGTATTGGAACTCGTAGGACATTGCGGCCACGATGGATTCTACGATGGATTCCACCATTAGTTTACATCAAAGATTTTTCGGACGATTCAAGTATCGAACCCGCTATAAGTTTATAAAAACGTTTATGTCTTTTTCTACCTTTATCCCCAAAATATCTTGAGTTAGATTTTATTTTAAACACCTCCCACTAGAAAAAATATTTCGATATCTTATATCTAATTACAGATTTAATGAAAACATGTTCTACTCGTTATAACCGAATTTCACTGCCATATTAAAGAAAGTTTATATGTTAGAAACATATCTGTCAAGATATTTCTTAAACACAAACTAACTTCGTTAAAAACAGATGAAGTCTGCTGAGGGAGCTTCTATGATTAATGGAGAATGTTATGACAAAATGTGATGGATGTCACACGTCGTGAGTATCAAGTATAGTAGCTTCAAACTTTTTAGCAGTTACGAGAAGTGAATGATGAAGGATGACAGAAATGCAACGTTATGAAGATTCTAAAAGATAAAATAGTTTCCAAGAGACTTTTTGCTTAAAACTGTTATATAACCAGAATTTTATCGCAGTCATTACAGTTTTTTAATTTAATTTATTAATTTCCATTTATATGATTATTAATATTAAAAAAAAAAAAAAAAAAAAAAAAAAAAAAAGTCGAATTTATTGAAGTGAGAGATGAAGGATGATGCGATGTAACGTTATGAAGATTCTCAAAGATTTGCAAGAAACTTTCTGCTTAAAATTGTTATATAACCAGAATTATATCATAGTCATAGTTGTTTTTTAATTTAATTTATTAATTTTCATTTATATGATTATTAATATTAAAAAAAAAAAAAAAAAAAACATAATAAGGGAAATGAAAGATGAAGACTGATAGAGGTGCAAAATTATGACGATTTTAAAAGATAAAAAATTTTCAAGAGACTTTCTGCTTGAAACTATTGTATAACCAGAATTCCGTCATAACATTTCTTGGCATGGAAATTGCCCCCGACACCATTTTGGCAAATTATTATATAAAATGACCTCTTGAATCCGAATATGGCGTTCATTTTGCCCTATCACTCACAGATTTTAGGGAAGGCCCCCTATTTTTATCCCTTTTCGGTAATTTTATGGCTATAAATTTGATTTTTAGGGGACCGGGGGGGGGGGGATTATTTTAACTGTTAAATATCTTCTGAGGGGTTACAGAGTTGGAAAATTCTAAAACGTCAACATTTGCGGCAAGGGGCAAATTTAGGGGGGATTTGCCAATGAAATTATGTATTATATTTCTTATATATTTTTTAATCTATTATTAATTTTATTTATTAAACATTATATTTTTTTGTTTTTAATTAATCTTTAATTCTCCAAATCAAATTCATGGCCATAAAATTACCGAACAGTGATAAAAATTGGGGGAGGGGTGGTGTCCTGAGAAAACGGTGGGTGACTGGGCAAAATCGTAGTCATATTTGGATTAAGAAGGTCAGTTTACATAAGAATCAGAAAAAATGGTATCAGGCCTCAATTTTTTTTTTTTTTTTTTTTTGCAGCGCTGTGTAGAGGTCTGCACGGGCCGAAATTTTGAGGCCCGGGCTCGACCCGTACGGAAGCTTTGCTTACCCGGCCCGGCTCGGTATGAAGTCAAAAAGTTCGGCCCGGGCCCGGCCCCCGTTTATTTTTTGACCGTGAATGGCCCGGCCCGGCCCGGACAAAAACCGATAAAATCAGGCCCGGCCCGATTAAAAAATATGTAAAATTAAAAAAAAAAAGTACCTGCCTCTCTATGAAAAAGATTTTTAGTATGTGTTTTGCAGAGGTTTTATATAACCAAACAATAGTACGTTCTTTAACAAAACCGCTGAACTTTTCAAGATAATTATATATAAACAGAAATTCATTATTATAGACAAGACACAAAGACAAACCGAAAGTCAAATCGAAAATATTAGCATTCATAAAACAATACAGGAAGTTATTTAAACTGGTTAATACTACTAAAAATGCACTTTCATCTTATATACTGTAATGTATTCGAATCTTTCATGTGATCCGGTAAAGAAAACTTTAATGTTAATCCAACCGTATTGAATAGAAAAGTTGTTTTTGACCATGATAAGAATGATGCTACTTTCATTCCCTAGAGAAAAGAAAAAGGAGCCTTAGAGAAAAAGTTACAACGGAAGGATTTTTATAGCCTTCATACCATTTAAACTCAACAGATCATAGGAAACAAAGCCTATACACAGTAACGTATCTAATTTATTTTGTTATGTACATGTACGCAAACTGGTAGTGACATGCATACTGTTTTGAATAGGAAACCATCTAACATTACTTTAAATAAAATATATTAATTTCGAAGCATGCTAAAAATATTTGCGAAAAATCAGATTTCGAACAGACAGACTGATAGACAATTAAATTGAAGTTACAGACATTTTTTAACAAAATAGAACTTTATGTGACATACCAGCCTGTAAAATTATGTAAAGTAAATGACTGAAAAAATATTTTTATCATTTTCCGTTTTCGTTGATTAATGAGGAAACCAGAAAAAAATTCGGCCCGACACGGCCCGGAGAAAATTTCATTCAGGCCCGGCCCGGCCCGGCCCGGCCCGGCCCGAGTATACACAAAAAAAACTGAGCCCGAACCCGGCCCGGCCCGAGCCTGAAAAAAAAATTTAAGCCCGAGCCCGGCCCGGCCCGAGAACAAATTTAAAAATTCGGCCCGAACCCGGCCCGAGGGCCGGGCCGGGCTTGGGCTCGGGTCGTAAGCCCGGCCCGTGCAGACCTCTAGCGCTGTGTAATCATTGTAATTTTTAATTTATTGTTTTTCATTTATATGATTATTAATATTTGGAAAGAAAAAAAAGAACGAATTTAGGGAAGTGAAAGATGAAGGATGATGGAAATGCAGCTGTGAAGATTCTAAAAGATAAAAATGTTTACACGAGGCATTTTAATTTAAAATGCCAAGGAAAATTTTATCAGTCACAGTAAATTTGTAACTTAATTTATTAATTTCTTTTTAGATGATTTTTGCTTTTAAAAGAAATGTGAATTAAAAGAAGTGATTGATAAATGGTGACAGAAATATAACATTTTGAAGGCACTAAAATTAAAATATAAAAATATTTGTTCGAGATATTCTATTTCAAATTGCTATATAAACAAATCTTTTTCAGTTACAATACTTCCTTAATTTAATTCAGTAACATTATTTTTGTAATTGTTCGTACTTAAAAGAAATACAGACTAAAAGAATTGGTTGAGGAAGGATGACAAAAATGCAATGTTATGAAGATTCTAAAAGATAAAATAGTTTGCAACAAGAGATTTTTTACTTAAAACTGCTATATAACCAGAATTCTATAATAGTAACTGTAGTTTTTTAATTTAATTTATGAGTTTTCATATAAATGATTAGTAATATTTGGAAAAAAAAAAAAAAAAATCGAATTAAGGGATGTGAATGATGAAGGATGATAGAGATGCAAAGCTTTGAAGATTCTAAAAGATAAAATTGTTTGTATAAGACGTATTATTTAAAAATTTTAAACAACGAAAATTTTCTAAGTCAAAATAAATTCATAATTAAATTTAATAATTTCTATTTATGTGATTCTTAGAATTTAAAAGAAATATGAATTAAAAGAAGCGATTGATGAAGGGTAACAGAAATAAAACTTTATGAACGCACTAAAAGATAAAAATGTTTGCCGGAAACATTCTGCATTAAAATGCTACATAAATAAATCTTTTTCAATTACAGTAGATTCTTAATTTAATCAAGCAGCTTTATTTATGTAACTGTTTGCATTTAAAAGAAATTCAAACAACTGATTGATGAAAGATGACAATAATGCATCGTTAGGAAGATTCACAAAGATAAAATAGTTTACAAGAGATTTTCTTGTTTAAAACGAATCATAATTATACTATCTCAATAGTTTTTCCATTTAATTTATTAACTATTCATATGATTGTTAAAATTTGGAATAAAAGAAACGAAAAAACAAGAAAAGAAAGAAAAGAAAATTACTAATTAAAGACAGCGAAAGATAAAGGATGGCTGAAAGGCAACGTTATGAAAATTTTAAAAGATGAAAACGTTTGCTCAAAACTTCTATAAATGCTATATATAACAAAACATTTTTTGAGTTACAGTAGTTTTTAAATTAATTTAATAACATTATTTATGTAACTGTTCGCATCTAAAAGAAATATGAAAAGAAGTGAAAAATGCAGGACGACAAAAATGCAATATTTTGAGGATTCTAAGGAGCAATATTTTGAGGATATTCATTATAAGGATATTCATAATAAATGCATTTTGAGGATATTCATAAGAAGGATAATCATAATAAATGCATTCTGCGAATATTCATAACAATGCAATATTTTAGGAAATTCACAAAATTATTTACACGAAACTTTCTACTTAAAACTGCTGTTTAACCAATATTCTATTAGGCACCACTTTAATTTATCTAATTTTTAGTGTTTGGGGAAAAAAAAAAAAAAAAAAAAAAAAAAAAAAAAAAGCGAATAAACATGTGTAAAAGATAAAGGAAGTAAAACTAGAATTATCAAAATTTTATCAGCTGCAAAATATTTTTTATTTAATTTATTAATTTTAATATATGGGATTGTTAGCATTTAAAAGCAATACGACTCAAAAGAATCGAATGATGTAAGATTACAGAAATACAATACAATGAAGGTTCTGAAAAATTAAATAAATAAATAAAAATACATGAGTCTTTCAACATTAAGCTGTTATAAAACGGAATTTTCCGCCAGTCTAAGTTATTTTTTAATTAATTAATTAATCAGCTTTAATTTATATAGTTGTTAGAATTTGGAAAAAAAAAAAAAAAAAATGCAAATTAAGAGATGTAAAAGAGGATGCACGATGAAAACGTAACGTTATAAATATCCTGAAATAGATAAATATGTTTCCCAAATAATTCTAGTTAAAGAGCTCCATGAATAGCTGCATAAACCAAACTTTATAAGATACAGTAGTTATTTTAATTTAATTTAGTAATTTTCATTTGTGTAGTTAGCATTTGTAAAAGAAATACGGACTAAAAGAAGTAAGATGGAATTAATATAACTTTTGGAAGATTCTAAAAAAGATAAGATAGTACTTTGCAAGAAACTTTTTAGTCTAAAATAGCATATATGACTAAACGTTTATTAGTTACAATAGTTTTTTGATTTAATTTATTAATTTTCATTCATATAGTTGTTAGCAATTAAAAGAAGGGGAGTGAGTTGGTGGATCATAAAATAAAACGTAATAAGGTGCTGTGTATATTTAAGATAAAATAATTAGTATGAAATTCTTAAATAAATAAATAAATAAATAAATAAATTACACAAAAGAATAAAAAATAAAAAATGGGGAATAAAATGTATTTTTACTGTACACAATAAAAGAATTATACGTAATTCTATTTAATTATTCATAATTAATGTGTTAGACATCCATATATGTATATAAAGTATCGAAAGTATTACTTAATACTGTGGTATTAAATTTCACTGTTGATTACTTTATATTAATAATGGTTTGGTGATATTTGAAGTAACTGAGTAAAGAAAAAAAAATCAATTGAATTCGTACAATAACTGCATTAATTTAATGGTTTTTTCTCATATTTGCCGCTGAGAAAACGTACACTCTATCTCCTAAAGAAATGTTCCATGCTCATGCATCTTTTAAATTCACTGAAAGATCGCTCACTACTAAAAAATACTCCAAATACTTATAACTATATTTGTACAGAAGTAAGGATTTTTTTTTTCTTGTTTGTTTGTTTAAATGCATATAAATAATTTTAATGTACTTTTGAATCTTACGTGATTATTTAATATCACAAAATTTACACATTCAGCCAATAATACTGATAAAACTGTAATGAGAATTAAATACGATTTATTAATATATATGGCTTTTGTATTTTGATAAAATATTATAAAGGATATACTAGAAGACAAAATGGGATAGGTATGTTTTTTTATTATTATTTTATCATTTAAAATTCAGATTTCAATTATTATTATTATTTTTAATCACGCAATTTTTAATCAGAAAAACATTGTAATTAACCATTTAAAATTAAGAGAATTTCTGTACATACTAATTAACCATAACCAAATAATATCCTAAAATGTTCTCCAATTTTAGTATGAAAATACTGATAAAGCATTTTAATTTATAACTCAATATCCTATAGTGGTCCAAGTTGAAAATAACAATAATTATAGACAATAAATGTAGGAACTACACATTTATTGAATTAAAAATACATTTTTTGAGATGCTGAAGGTCAAAGAAAAACATGTTTGACCTTAAGATTAAAAAGTGTAAATGTGTATGCATGTGATATATCATTTCAAAGCCTGTATTAAATGCTTTCTAATGATACAAAATTTATGACTCTAAGTCCTTTAGGGAACAAAATAATGGGTACATTTGCAATACAAGAATTTTTCAAAATATGCACTCTTTATCCGTTTTTGCAGCCCTGTATATACAAATTAATAAAAGACTTATTAATTAGTACAGATTCATTTGTCTATAGAACAAATAAATGAGCTCAATTTCTTAAAAATCTGAGGGAGTCAGGTTTTTAGCTGTGTTGATTTAACATGGAATGTTAAATAGTCTGCTTATAAGTCCACACTGTTTCTTACTGACATACTTTTTCTTATGCCTCTAAGTCATTTAGGGAACAAAATAATGGGTACATTTGTCATACAAGAATTTCCAAAATTTACACTTTTTATCCATTTTTGCAGCCCTGTATATAAAAATTAAAAAAAGGTATGGACTTATTAATTAGTATAAATTCATTTCTCTGTAGAACAAATAAATGAGCCCAATTTCTTAAAAATCTGAGGGAGTCAGGTTTTTAGCTGTGTTTATTTAAGAGGGGACAATACCTAATCTCGCCGGCAGCCTTCGCCCATGTTATTCTATGGGAAAATTTGTTGCTACAATTACACATTACCTAATGAATATTTTTAAATTCTGTTTTCGCAGTCAGAAAATTCATAACCGTTAAATGAGTACTCATTTTTGAAAAATTCATTGTTTTTTTTAATTTTTGCCTTTTAATTTTGAGTTCAAAAATGCGATTTTTCACAAAATGCATTTTTCTCATTTTCTAATCGCAAAATGAAATACTAAAATTTTAAAAAATCAATTTTTGGAAAACAAGTACTAATTTAACGCTTATGAATTTTCTAAATGTGAAAACAGAATTGAAAAATATTCATTAGGTAATGAGTAATTATGTAAACAAATTTTCCCATAGAATAACATGGGCGAAGGCTGCCGGTGAGATTACGTATTGTCCGCTCTTAACATGGAATGTTAAATTGTCTGTTTATAAATCCACACTGTTTCTTACTGACATACTTTTTCTTATGCCTCTAATTCATTTAGGGAACAAAATAATGGGTACATTTGTAATACAAGAATTTTTCAAAATTTACACTTTTTATCCATTTTTGCAAATTAAAAAAGATATGGACTTATGAACTAGTATACATTCATTTCTCTGTAGAACAAATATAGAGCGCAATTTCTTAAAAATCTGAGGGAGTCAGGTTTTTATCTGTGCTGATTTAACATGGAATGTTAAATAGTCTGCTTATAAATCCACACTGTTTCTAACTGACATACTTTTTCTTATGCCTCTAAGTCATTTAGGGAACAAAATAATGGGTACATTTGTAATACAGTAAAATCTCTCTAAGTTGGACACCTACGATTCCAAGAAAAAGTGTCCAACTTAGAGAGGTGTCCAACTTATAGGGGTTAGACATAATGTCAATGGATACATTCCGTTCCGAGAAAAAGCGTCCAATTTAGAGGGGTGTCCAACTTGAGAGGTTTCACTGTACAAGAATTTTCAAAATTTACACTTTTTATCCATTTTTGCAGCCTTGTATATACAAATTAAAAAAAGGTATGGACTTATTAATTAGTATACATTCATTTCTCTATAGAACAAATAAATGAGCCCAATTTCTTAAAAATCTGAGGGAGTCAGGTTTTTAGCTGTGTTGGTTTAACATGGAATGTTAAATGTTTATAAACCCACACTGTTTCTTTCTGACATACTTTTTCTCAGACACATGAAATTGACCGAAATTATTCATAAGATATTTAAAATTGAATTGTATTTCCAATTTTCCTTTAAAATAATTTTTGGAAGGCATTGTCAAAGTAGGCCTTTTGAAATGATACTTATTAAATTTAAGGACGGGATCTATACTAACCTGAAACAGTATACACTTTAAAATACAATTATAGCTAAACAACAAACATTAATCGAATAAAAATTATTCAAACAGGAAATTCTAATGTTGCGTATTATCGTGTAAAAAATATTCAGTAAATACATCATAAAATATTTTACAATAGGAAACAATGAAATAATAAATTGAATTTACATGACATTTTACTTAATACTGAAATTTCAACAGCCATATTATCCATATTTAAATGTTTATATCACATATGCGTAATGGTAAAATCACTATTAATTTTTTTTTATCTTAATGAAATTCTATAGTCATTAATATGTTCATTTTGCTGATATATTAAAATTAATCATGCCAAAATGAATATTTAAACATTTCTGTAATAATACTAATATGTTATAGTCTGTTTATAAATTGAAATTTCTTTTTTCTGACGCACTTTTTCTGAAACGCATTAAATTGGCAAGAATTTAAATTAGATATTTTATAATTATGTTATGTTTTCAATTATTCTTTAAAAAGAAATTTACACATTTTTGTCAAATTGAGCATTTTGTATTGATATTTAATAAATTTGAAAACAGGATATATTATAACTTGAAACCGAACTTTAAAATACATAGATAAATAACAAACATTAATCTCTTCAAAGTGCTTCAAACAGGAAGTTCTAATGTTGTTCATTTCTGTCTAAAAAATATTTCTTAAATTCATCAGTAAATCACAAAATATTCTTTCAACTGTTTAATTGCACTGTTCAGAAGGCAGAAAAATAACTTTCAGATTTTCTTAAAATTATAAAGTAAAAATATTCATTGGTATTAAAATAAAATTCTATGTATCATTTTTCCCCTATCACTGATACAATTTCACTCCACCAATATCAAATATTGTCAATAGACAATTTCAAATATTTTAATTTTGGTATAAAGAAAAACATTTCAATGAAGTATTTTACAAATGAAAGGTTGAAAAATTCTTTGAAGTATTTAAATGAAATAAATATCAATGGAATAATGGAGAAAATAAAATAAAATGAAAATATCAGTTTAATTACTAACAATATTAACAAAAGTACGAAAAGATGTTCTCAACAGTGCGTATATGTGAAAATTGTTTTCATTTTAATATTTGGCAAATGTTTAATTTCTAATATGAAAACAAACAATATTACAAAATATATTGCATTATATTTATTTATTTATTACAAATTTTTTCTTCAATAAAAATTATCCTTCTAAAAGTCTTCGATATTTTTCTTGTTTGATAAGAAATGTTCTCCAATAAAATTATCCTTCCAAAAGTCGTCGATTATTTTGCTTGCTTATTCTCTAATAAAATAAATATTCTCCAATAAAAATTATCCTTCTTATTAGCCTTTGGTATTTTTCTGGTTAAAATTTTTTTTTTTACTAAAAATTATTTTTTTAAAGATCTTTGGTGTTTCTGTTTGTTAACTAAAAAATATTCTTCAATAAAAATTATCCTTCAATAGGTTTTCATTATTTTCGTTCAAATTCATAATGGTAGTTAAAGAGCATTGGTGAGATTTCACTAAGTATTTGTTTATATTAAATTAATGAACTTGTACATGTAATGAATTACATTAAACGTATATGAAAGTAAATAGTCTATCAATGATTCTATTAACATAAATAAATTATTAAGAATCGCAAAATAATAATAACGATACGAAATTTTGAGGTATCTACAGAGAAGCAATAGGTTCTGGATATGTAAAGTTGAAATATTCATCTAAAAAAATAATATTAATAAAAAGAAAAGAAAACGAAAATGCTACGCTTCATTGTTTTTCGTAACTGAATAAATTGATTCTACTGATTGAATAAAGTCTCAAAGGTTCTAAACATATTTTACAGAGATTCTGAAATTCTTTAATATCGGTTCAAGGGAAAAATATCAACAAATGGAAAAAAAAAATAATCTAATGAAATGATATATTGAAATATTGGTTAATTAGGGAAAAATATCTCATTTTAGATTCCAATGGGGAAAAACATTGTATTGAACAGTGCATGTATTGTTTTGGGCCCTAACGTTGTCCTAAATATTTGATCGCTAGTAGGTAGAAAAGCGATATTTTTAAATGTTTTGCATCAAGTAAGAAAAAGTTATAAAATATTCATCAAAAACAAACATGCTTTTAGAAACTTCATGAATGAAAGTCAATATAACCATTAAACACCAGTGATAGAACTTCATAGAGCATTTATTTATATTAAATTAATGAACCTGTCTAAATAATGATGAATCACATTAAGCTTCATTAATTTAAATGCTTAATTAATGGTTATATTGACTTAAACACATTTATAACAGCGAAATTATTATAAAACGTAGCGATAATTATTCAAAAATTATCAAACCACACATGACAATAAACGATAAAATATAAATAAAATAATAAAATAATAATAAAACTAGACGTTAATATCTAAACGAAACTTACAGTAGATCGCCGATTATCCGAACTCCATTTAACCGAACTCCCAATCATCCGAACAGCTTATTTCTCTATTTATTTTTCTTTATCCGGATTTCCAATTATCCGAACAGCCTATTTCTCCCTTTTGAATGTTTGGAAACAGCTATGAAATGACTCGAACGGCAGAACGACGCAGATCCTATTCAATTAACATGTCTAAGAAGAATTCGAGATATAGCAGCATTCAAAAGAATGCCTTCTTTGAAGCAAGAAGCAATCAAAACCTTTTTTGCTTAAATTATAATTAAATTATAATATCCAGAGTTAAAAAAAAAAATAAATAAATAATAATAATAATTAAAAATATTATATAAGATAGTGGCATAAACATCCCTGACTATGAATTTTTTAATTTAAAAATTTCGTCAGTTATTTGAAATTTACGATTTACTTAACACGGCAGAATATGGTAAAATTGAGCATAAACGTCCATTTTGAGGATCATAAATATATCAGAAAACTTCAAAATAATATTTATGGTATTTGTTTAGGTTATGATATTTGTTATTTAGTTCAATAATTTTTAATTTTTATACACGCCAGCACAAATTGGTGCTGCCAGTCCTAAGCTTGGATAAAGTGTGAAGGCCTAAATCTCCGTCTTAAATTCTCCGTCCAATTATCCGAGCTTTTGCTTATCCGAACTAGGGTTTGTCCCGACGTGTTCGGATAATCGGCGTTCTTTTGTTAAATGTATAATTTCTTTAAAGGTAAGTCATTCAAAAAGTATAGTTCTTTTAAGAGATGCTGGTGACAATTTAAAGTTTATGATAAATACCATCTCATGTTTCTGGAAGACTCTATGAAGAAGCCAAAAAAAGTAAGTAATTTCTATGCTTAATAGCTTAAAATCAGTGCACGTTAATTCTTCGGAGAAAGAAAGAAGAAAATTATCTAAGATTACTTTTGTTTTTAATCTAAATTTTAATTTTGCTATCTCCCATTAACATATAAATGCACTTACAGTAACAAGGGAATAAGTATAAATGTAATAAAACATAACATAGTAATAGTAACAATATAACAATATATAATAATACTAATGACAATAATAACAATAGTAATAGTAACAATAAAATGTAATAAGTATTTATTGATATCACATCGCACACACAGCAGTTTTGTTAACATTAAAAAATAAATTAATTACACCTTAATGTGCAAAGGAACGTTTTTCAATATACATGGTATCTTCAGAAAAGAAAAAAAAAAAAAGAAAAAAAAAAGCTTCAGATATCGCAAAGAAAAATTAGTAAAAAATCTTGCTAATAATCAAGAATTTTAATGGATAAGTAAATAAAATAGTAAAATGTTTTATTAATTATTATTATTATGGCTTCTAAATAATATACATATATATTCCTTAATAATGTTTCTATTTCTTTGAAAAAACTCTTCGTTGTATTTGTTGAAAGCCACGATAACCATTAAACATTAGTGATAACATTTCTTTAATCCTTTGGTTATAATTAATTAATAAACTTCCCTAAATAACAATGAATCAGACTAAGCTTTTATACAAAAATAAATAATTAATTATTAGTTGGGTTAAAATAAATACGTTTATAAGAATCATATAAAAGTAACTAAGTACGCAAGAAAATTCATTGGTGTTCTCAAGAAAGGAAAATGTCAGATTTTTCTTAAAATTTGTAGAGCTCGTGATTGGAAGATTGCAAGTTCGATACTCGAGCCAGCCAAAGACCGTCGTGTACATTATAAAAGCTAGTGCACGTAAAATCCATTGTGTCCGCAATGTCCTCCACGTTCGCCTCCAAATTATACCTCTGAGGGTCACCGAAGCGGGAGAGACATCCCCTTCGTGGAGGATCAAAACTGTGATTGTATGTCTCCGAACCATTCTTAGAAGTGCATCCCAGACCGAAAAAAAAAAAAAAAAAAAAAAAGAAAAAGAAAGAAAGAAAGCTGCCATTTTCTATTTTATTTCTGCTAATTAGCCGAATCTGCGGAGTTTTTAAATTTTTCAATAGACATTTTCAAATATTTTAATTTTAGTGTAAGCCTTCTAACAAAATAGTCAGCAAAAATGCAATGAAAATAAAAGTAAATAAGTAAAAAAATTCTAAGGAAATTATATTGCATTAAAATATTGTTTAATATAGAAAAATAAATAAATAAGTAAATAAATAAAAATAAAAGACCAACAAAACATAATTGTTGCAAAGAAAATTTTAAAACCAGGATATTAAGATGCTTAAATCAACAATATATGCAAATATTATTTTAATTGGAAAATACTTAATTAAGCATTTAAACAAAATATTCAATAAACTAAAAACTAAAAATAACCAAGTAAAGTACTACGTTAAAAGATTATTGAATTAGTATAATAATAATAAGTGCAATTTTATCAACAACAATTTTAACAACAATAGAGAGAAAGATGCTGCGGATAATATGTATGAAAATATTGTTTTAGTTAGAATATTTTCATAAATGTTTCATTGCTTGTCGGAAAGAAGGGAAATTATCGAATGTTTTGAATTAAACTTATTTAAGAAAAAAAAAATCTTAATAACAAACACTTTTTTAATGACTTCGTGAATTTTGTTTAAAGTCATGATGACAATTTAATTGTAGTGATAGAACTTCTTTAAGCATTTCATTACATTAAATTATTGAAGCTGCCCAAATTATGATAAATCACATTATGCTATTATAAAAGTAACCATTTAATTAATAACTGTAATGGCGTGAATGCATTTATAATAGCCCCATTAAAGTAAATAAATACACAAGAAAGTTACTTGATGCCGAGGAAAGGCAAAATTCCGCATAATATTTTCCTGAAACATGTAAAGTTAAATTGCTACTCCATATTAAAAGTTGAAAATCAATTTGTATATGCACCAAACTGTTAAACTAGTTCGTTTAATCTCCAAAACATCTAAACTTTTCAATATACATTCTCAAATATTTAATTTTAGTGTAGAAAATAAATAAGTAAATAAAAAAATAAGAATATATTATACAAATTAAATACCAGAATAATAAAATGAAGTATTGCATTGATATTATGGGAAAAGAAGAAAAATACAAGTTCAATAAGCTATAATTTTAGCAATAAAATTTTTAATTGTTGAACAGATTGATGGCGAGGACAACAATATATGCAAATTTTGTTTTAATTACAATATTTTCACAAATATATAAAATTTAAAACTTCTTCACACACCATAAAATTGAAGATAGAACAACTGGTTTTGAAAGGACGTGTCCTTTCTTCTTCATGTGCAAAAACACGTGCTATTGCCTTGGAGGCAAAACAAGACTGAAAGCATGGCAAAATCCAGAGTGGGAGGAGCAATACAACTAACCAATAGGAAGCATCCAGCAAGACCAACCAGAGAAGAATACAACCAAAAAACAGAAAAACAAAAGAAACGTACAGACACACACACACACACAAAAAAAAAAAAAAAAAAAAGAAGAGAGAGAGAGAGAGAGAGAGAGAAAAGGATTATTTTATAAATGTTTCATTGCTAATAGAAAGGAAGTCGAAATCGTTAAATGATTTGCCTTAAATTTTCAAAAGTTTTAAAAAGAGTTCATTGCGAGTTAATTAAAATTGAACAAGCAGTCACAATGACTGCTTCTGGATGGGAGGAAAAAGAAGGGGGGGGGGGGGGTAAATAAAACTCTTAATATCATGTCTTAACTCTTGTAAATCTCAAATCTTAATAATCAAAATAATCAAAATAATCTTAATCAAAAATCAAAATAATCTTAATCAAAATCAAAATAATCTTAACTCTTGTATCATGTATACAAAGTCATATAAAAACTCAGAAATCTTATCATTATAAAAATAACTTCCTTAGGCCATCTTGTGTTAACATCAAGTATCCTTCTAAAAAGGTTTCATGATTTTAGTTGGAACTCATGATGACCATTAAGTAGTAAGTGGTAGAACTTCTTCAAGCATTTATTTATATTAAATTAATGAACCTGTCTAAATAATGATGAATCACATTAAGCTACAATGAAAGTAAATATTTAATTAATGATTGTATTAACGTAAATACATTTATAACAACCACATAATTACAAAATGTGATAATTATTCAATAATATTAAACCACACACAGCACTGAACAATTAAAAAAAAAAATTAATTGATTACACGTTAATAATCTGACTACCGTTACAAACAATCCATCCGACACCATTTAAAAATCTATTACAATAATAAACAATTACGGCCAAGTTAATCCACTCCAAGGCGATTTGTTTGATTAATGGTGAACGTTGTGACATGATAAGATAAATGTACTACGTTAGCAATACATATTAGATTCAAATGTTTCAGCAAAAGGTGACGACAAGCGTTAAGTAAACGAAAATAAAAGTTTTTTAAAAAGAGTAAAACTCCGAAAAAGATTCTCAGCAATCTTGTTTTGATGGGGGGAAAAAAAATTATTTGACGATTAAATACGTCATCAGCATCTATCATTTCAAGATTAAGATTTGGTTAAAAAAGCGAAGTAAGTTTCAAGTGCAGTGTTTTTTTTTCTTCTTTTCTTCTCTTAAGACTGGAAGTTTAAAAATAATAATTATATTTAGACTTATAAAAGCGAAGTTAATTGTAAGTAAATGAGTATATAAATTCTTGTTTCTTTAAAAAAGATCTGAAGGCTTTTATCAAAAACTTTAATTTGTCATCAGCATCTTTTTAAAAGAATATGTTTTCTGAAAAAGTTACTTTTGAAGATTCTATATTTATCGACTTTTACTTTTTTAATATATTTTTCGCAACGTATATTGAAATTTTAAACTACGTTTTGTAATTTAAATCGTAAGTAGTGTTTTTCATGAATTCTTTTTGTTCTTTACCTTTAATTCATTTTCTTTTATTTTCAGAAATTCAGAAATCAGTGTTTTTAGAGCTGACAAAAAATTTTCTGAAGAGACAAGCGTTACACAAATTGTGAAAAAAAAATGTATTTCTTCTTTTCTCTTTGAAAGAATGAAAGTGTAAATTTTTTTTTAAAATAATTAGAATTATAGAAGTGAAAATGAGTATACAATTTCATGTTTTATCAGATTCTTTAAAATTGATCAGAAGTATTTTATCAGATTTTAATTTGTCATCAGCATCTCTTTAAAGAAAATTATTTTTTGAAAAATATATTTTTGAAGAATGTATGTTTATTATTCAAGTTTATATCTTTATATTTTTTTCACAATGTATGTTGAGTTTTTGAACTACGTTTTGAATTTTGAATAGTAATTATATATTTCATGAATTGTTTCTGTTCTTTTTTCTTAATTATTTTTCGTTTATTTTCAGAAATTCAGAAATCAATGCTTCGAATTGACAAGAATTATTTTTTGATGACGCAAGTGTTAAGAAATTGTGAGCAAAGAATGTTTCAAAATGTGATGTGTTTCTTCTATTATCTTTGAAAGAATAAAAGTGTAAAAATGTAAGAAAAATAATTAGAATTATACTTATGAAAGAGGAAATGAGTATACAATTCCTGCTTTTTTAGATTGTTTAAAAATGATCAGAAGTATTTTATCAAATTTTAGTTTGTCATCAGCATCTCTTTAAAGAAATATATTTTTGAAGAATGTACGCTAATTCAAGTTTATACCTTTATATATTTTTCGCAATGTATATTGAGATTTTGGGATACGTTTTATATTTTGAATAGTAAATAATATATTTCATGAATTGTTTATGTTCCTTTTTCTTAATTCTTTTTTCATTTATTTTCAGAAATTCAAAAATCATTACTTGAAATTGATGAAGTCGAATTTTGTCATTATTACAGGACTTTTCTTGCATATGTACGTTCGGAAAGTAAAAAGGAAAACAAAATTAATTTTTATAAAGCTTTAAAATGTTAAATAATCATAAACTTTTGTTCTATTTTTTGTTTTACATCATATAGTAGACATATCATGCATTATATAGTATTACATCATGCATTATATTGTATTACATCATGCATTTTATACTATATTTCTATTTATTTTACCACTATATCTTGTATAGCATGTTTCCATTAGTATCCTATAAACCTTAGTGAGTTTTCTTGCTCAGAAAACAGTAAAAGGTTTTGATCGGTAATTTTATCCAAGTCGAATTCTTTGTTCCTTGCTTTGTGGGAATAGTTACAGCTGTACCAAACCACCATTAATCCGGAAGCATACAACAAAACTTTCTTTTCTTTCATATATGTATTTCACACAGCTTTAATACAGAATACAGTAAACCTTTTGCGAATTAGTAAAAAAAAAAAACTTCATAGCAATACATGTTCATTTATCTTATATTTTCTGAACTTTGTTTTTTATTGTAACGAATATTTACAGTATTTCTTTTAGTTTGAATAACCAGTCATTTAAGGTTTCCATTGGAAATATAATCAATTTATTAGTTTGTCGTTTTTTATAAAAATACATTTATCTGAAGGAAAGAAAAATATGCAAAAGAATGAATTATACGAACAACAAAAAAAGACTCTTTTTTAACAGATGTTTCACTTCACATTTAAAAATCTATATATTTTTAGATATTATATACGTCAAACCAACTGCTGAAGAACTGTTGTATTCTTTTCCATGTTTATTTAAAATAAAATAAGTAATAATAATAATATTTTTTTAAGGACAAAATATATAAATAAATAAATAATATATGTTTCAATGTTGAATTTGTATGTAAATTTTTAGCTTTGAAACATAAGAATAAAAAATAAAAATAAATAAAGAATAAATAAATAAATAAACTTAACATTGAATCTAGAAAGTAATACGCATACACATTTAGAATGCATTTTTACTCGATAACAATTCAAAATAAAGAAATAGTTTGCAGGAAGCTTTTTAACAGTTTCAAAAACAAATAAATAAATAGAAATAATAATAATAATAATAATAATATAATATAATAAGAAATATAAATAATTAAAAATAAAATAACTAAAAATAAACTTTTAAATTTTATTTTATTAAATTTAAACAGTTTTCTAAAAATGGAAATGCATTTAATACGGATACTTTCAATGCATATGTATGAAAATTTTCACAACGCAAGACTTTTATTTTTGAAAGTTATTTATAAAGAAAACCATTATCTTAATGAAAAAGGGGCATTTATTATTTTTATTTATTTATTTTTAATTTAAGACATGTGAAAAATGTGCAGATATATGCACTTTTGCTTCAAAAATGCAAATATTTTTTTGTTATATTTAAAAACAATATATTTTACGATATTATTATTATATATATATTAAATTAAATATGACATATGTATGTATCTTTGCTTTAAAGATACACATATCTTCCTTCACATTTATAAATCTATTTATTTTTCGATGTTATACACGCAACCAATTGTAGAATAACTATATTTTCTTCCAAATTCTTTTTAAAAAAATATTAAATGTTAAATAACTGAATAAGTATTTTTAATTGTTTTGAGTCAAGACATTAAATAATAAAGATTTAATTTTCAATTTATTTCCTTGCTGTTTAGAAATTATTTCAGGATAACCAGAATTAAAATCATTAGAATTGCAAAACGAAATTGATGTGATTAAAGCTTACCTATAAACATGCAATCTATACACATGTAATGTACTACAATACGTTATCATTTCTGAGGCAGAATGTATTAATATACATATACAAATGATGTATACATGTCAGGATGTTAAATCCAGATGATAATATAACTGTAAACGCTGTTTGGTATTTGATTTACTTTTAAATTTTTGGCATAAGGAAGATTTTTTTTTTTTTTTTTTTAAATTTAAAACTTGAAAGTATTTTATATATGTACATATATAAATACGACTTGTCATTTAGACGTCTAATGTACTATAGATCTGATCTTTTAATGACATTATAATTATATAGCAACTAGCAATACTGATGAAAAGTATGATTACTATCATTATCATGAATATAAATGAGCTATAACTGTTATTTTTTAAGTTTAAATCTATTACACATGTCGCTAGTTAGTACCAGTCATTTTGTGCAGCCTTATAAGATTTAATGTTAATTGCCTAGCTGGAAGGAAGGGGGCTGTCCTCTGTGATGTGTCTTTTAAAGGGTTTTTTGCCCGCATTCACAAAATTTTTGGGGAAAATAATAATAATAAATAAACATGAAAATTTCTGAACGGCAGAAGCGACACGCATTCGAACCCAACACCTTTTGTTTAACAGCTTAGTAGCAGAGCTTCTAACACCAATCATGAATTCAAATCCAAGAAGATCCAGATTTGTTCAGTTGAATACTATTCGAGGAATAGCATCACGTCATTTCCATTGGAAGAAGTTTGTCAGTGGAAAAGATCTATAATCGTGTCAAAATTATATTAAAAAAAAAAAAAAAAACTATATCATTTATTATAATATGTTAATTATTTCTCGTACCGTACTATAACAACCGCTTATGTAATGCAGTGAAGAATAAATTATATTTCCATATTATACATATATACCTCAAAGCTATTCTGCTATTAAATATGTCGTCAACATCTGTCATAACGAAATTCCGATTTGCCTCGTGAAGTTATATCTATGGTATAGTATACCCCAAAATAAGTGCAACGTGTCAGGGCCAGACGATGATGGATGGGCAAACGTTGATTGGTGGAGGGGGTAGGCGATGGTGCCGAATTCACTCCTCCTAATGTGGACTTGCGAAAATAGCGGAAACTGTCCATCAAAATGTGTGCCAGATCAACTTTTTCATCGGAAAATAAAAAATAGAGTAAAAAAGAATAAAAGAAGAAGATGGGGGAGACTTTTGGAGGACATTGGAATATTGTGGAGCACCGTTTATACGTTCCTTTTACTGAATTTTTTTTATTAAGCAGATATTTACATGTTTTGAGCTACCTAATCCAGTTTCATGATTTATATTGATATAACTCTCATTTTCATGTTTTAAAGGTACCTAATAATGATCATTTCAAGCTAATTGCTTTATTTACATGATTTATTCTGATATAACATCTCATTTGCATGTTTTTGAGATGAATAATACATGTGATTTTAAGCTATACCCAGTTCATTTACACGATCTGTATTAACATAAAACACCTAATTTGCCTGTTTTAGAGATACCTTATGTCTACGATTTTAAACTATTTAATACTTTTCCATTATTTATATGGACACAATGTTTAATTTATAAAGTATATTAACTTTTTAATCCCTTTTATACGATTTTACAAAGGAAATTTCACTTTTGAAAAACATTCATAACTAAGAAAATTCATTTTCGATTAATTTCGCAGTCAATATTTACATGCAGTAATTAATTAAATTAGACACAAAAGACTTGTATATGTACTATATAGATTTACAAGTTTATATGGATATTCCAAGTTAATGAAAATATTTTTATGATAGAGGAGAAAGTAGAGATGAGACGGGCTCAGCCCGAGCCCGAGCCCGACCGGGCTCAAATCTTACGCAAGTCTTCGGGCTCCGGGCGGGCTCGGATTCAAGCTAAATGTTCCGTTTATTTTATTCTTCACTAACTGGAAAATGTAAAAAAAAAAAATATATATATATATATATATTTATTTTGAGAGCACTTTTAGTAATGCCATAATAGTCATGATAGGTTATAAATCACAAAATAATCTTGCAAACCTTATAGTAGCTTTGACTTTCCTTTTTCTAAACGGAACTTTTTTTTCAACGGGATGCATATTATGCCATAGTGTTATACAGTAATCCTTCCTCCTTCGTTATATTGGGCCTCATTATATCACTCATTCGGATAAATATTCTGTCCTCCGATAGGCGCGTTATAAACAATGGGCTGCACTATAAATATACATTATATAAATATATACATGTGTACAGAGACACAGACATTATAAATTTTTATAATAGCATTTATAGTTATTTAAATTGAGGATTGGTAATAAGAAAATTAATTTGAAAATGAAACTTATCTTGGAAAATGAAATTTAATTTTACTATTGTGTATGCGTTGCATAGCATACCACTTTAAACATCGGGCTCGGGCGGGCTCGGGCTCTTATGACACAAAATTTTTCGGGCTCGGGCGAGCTCAGTTCGAAAATGTTTAGGGCCCGGGCGGGCTCGGATTGCCAAAATAGAGCCCGAACTCACCTCTAGGAGAAAGGGAGATAACTCCAATCTTAGAGCTTCATTTTAACTTGAAGTAAATTTTGACATGTCGGACTTTACCATTATTTTTATGACTAAATAACATTTTTAAAAATAATATAAGCACGCTCATTGGGAGAAACTCACTTTTTAGTGGTCTCAATGCTTTTTTCCTATTGTTTATAGCTATTTGTAATTATTATTCTTTAGATATTTATTATTTTTTAATTCTTTTAATTTTTAAAATTTGTTGCAAGATCGGACGTAGAACTATAAGTTTTCGAACATTACGAATTTCTACTACGTTATATGTACGTTCCCTGAAGAGAAATTCTTCTATTTTTGAGCATTTTCTCACTTGTTATTATATTTTTAAAGCCCTTTTTATTTGTTAAAGATTTTAGTATAGGTGAACAACCTTTTCTCTTGCTTTTAATAGTTTTTTCTGTTTCAATATTATCATAAGTGGGTTTTATTTACCATTAAAGCGTGAGTATTGTGGTTAAATTCATATTTTTGTTAGCTATTACTGGATTTGTTTATATAATTCTTATGGATGATTATGGCATTGTTAATATTGTTACAAATTTGTAAATAATTGTAGTTATTTTTATGATTTCATTCAAAAGGCTTAGTGAGGTTATAAAATGTTAATTTTCACCGTTTCTAGTTTGTTTTCGCATTAAAATAGCTCATTTCCCGTTAAAAACAAATTAAAAGGTTTCACCAAGGCAGGTAATGGCCTCTGCGCCAAATTTGGCGACTTTTTTGGTGACCTTGGCGAGAAAATCTTTATTATAGATATAAAGCTCTAACTTGAATATTCTACGAGTTACCAGAACATTCTGGGTTTTATATAAGGGTATAAAAGGAAGGCCAACGAGGCCAAGTAGTCAGTCTCTCACCAACCGTCTTACGATAAAGTGCTCCAGGCTAGTCTCTTGTTTGCAGCTCACTGCTGTGTGTGTTAATTTTATAGTAAAGTTTATGATGTGAACTTTACTATTACACAGCTTTAAATTGTCAGCTGTTATTTAAAGCTGTGTTTACGGGTGAAACTGAATTTGATGTTGATACTCTGTTTACAGAACTGTAACTTCTCGAATTTTCTGTAAATAAACTTTTGAGCTTCTGCAAGTTTCACCTTTCATTCCCTTGTATTCTACATTGTTACATTATATCTGTATCTATCAATCTATTTATGTATCTATTTAATCTATCTATCTATCTATCTATCTATCTATAATGACATTCATTGATAAACCTGTGAACCGACCATGTATTATGTTATTCAAGATTGTTTATATAAAAATATTATGAATAAGTAAAAAATGCTTGGCAAAAATTTGCATTGAAGTATTGTAGTAGTTAAAACATTTTCAACTAGATGAGTACACACACTTACACCTATGTAAATTTTATACCATAATAAAATTCTAAACAGAATATGACAATAATCCTAACAAAATATTAAAAAAAAAAAAAAATCATTTCATATAAACAAACCATAATCGAGACTAAAATTATAATATACATAAGTGTAGCAATAAGATAAATAAATTTTAAGAAAATTTATAAACGATAAAAAGGTTGAAACGTACTGAAATAGCCATGGAATCATTCAAAAGAATAAAATATAGACGATTCGAAATTGTAATAATAAATAATAACTATAATTTATTATTACAAATATAATATAAATATACATTTATTATATCCATTATTTTACATTTTTCTGTTTTCTTTTCTATAAAATCAATATTTAAAAGCAAGTTTTCATGACGGTAATAATTTGTGAAGACAATATTTATAATTGACTTTGCATAGAATAAATTAGGCTTTATTTGGTTTCATTTGATTATTTATTTATTTTACATAAATACAGAAAAAAAAAAAGAAAGAAAAAGAAAATCGTATCAATTGAATCATTTAAAGCAGCTTTACACTTAATTTGCATCTAAAAGGCGATTAATTATAGACGCAACACAACGAATTAGAGAGTAGAGTTTAGTTGTCGTTGGAATTATATGCATGTGAAACATAATATTAAAGGAACGAAAATAATGTAAGTTAGCTATATTCGCTACAAAATGTTCTCTATAACAAATTCGTTATAATTTACAGCGCCTCTTTCAAAAAAAAAAAAAAAAAAAAAAATCTTTATTGAACAAAAAATTTTTCTTTGCTGAAAATTCTTAAAAATTAGACTTGCTAATAAAAAGTGTATATATTACACATATATATCGTAAAGATTTTACCTTTAAAGTAAATTTTTTTACTAATTTTAAAACTTGTTTACATAAATCTGTTTTTGTTAACATTCTACTTAATCTTAATCTACGAATAAAACAGCTAGTGTCTGATAATTATAAAAACAGACAATTTCTATTTTTTAAAACTTTAGCAATGATAAATGGTTATCCGAAACATTTAATTATTATTATTTTTTTTTTTTTTTGTCTAGAAATTAAATTACTTGATTTTAAATTATGCAATGCAACATATTGTATTGATTTGATTATCCAAATGGTCTTTCATCATAATTAAATTTATTAGACCCTCCTAATTTTGATTTAATTGTTTCGTATTATAATTACAGATGTCAGCACTATTCAGTTCATAATCTGTAATTCTCTAAATCCTTGTTTAAGGATTTCCTTTGATTTGGATTATGACTTCACTTTATTTACTCCATGATTTTTGCTGTTACTGTTCCGTGATTAACTGTACTTTTAACGACTACCTGGTTATTGAATTTTACATGTGATATTCTTTTTGGATGCAACCGATAGTTGCTTATTTCATTACTATTGTATAAGGTATAAGTAATTCTTATATGAAATTTTACTACATTTATTGGTGATATTGGTTTCATAATTCTTATATGTTTATCTCTTTTTGTGGTGAGTTCATTTTAAAATTAGTTTTATTTTGACATTAGTTTTTTCTTGTTTTGGCACAAAATAATGTTTCGGAACCGGATCTTCTTAGCTATTGCTACCTTTGAGACAGAAAAACATTCTTTTTGCATATTTGTGTTCTACCAGGCTCTTGATAACGTTTGAATGCAAATATGTATTTATCCATTTCCAATTTATTCCGTTTTTATTTGATTTGGTGGTCTTTGTTCTCGATCAATTTAATTGTTTGAACACTGTTAATATTTAATAATGCTTAAATTTCAACGACTGATTATCAGTATATTATATATATAATGTATATATTATGAAAACCTTTTCAAACATTGCCCAAGATGATATGATAAATAACACGTGAAGAAGTGAGAGTATTTCAAAGAATGTATTACATTAAAGGCTTTATAGAAAATAACTAAATTAGAGAAATTTTTAATTTGGGATTTATCTGACTCACAATCCAACAAAAAAGAAGCCTTAAATAATAAAATAAACCCATGAGGCATTTAATTACCTATGACAGTATGATTATGTAAGAAGATTTTTGAGTGATAATAAAAGAAAAGGAAATAGATATACAAATAAGTAATTGATTTTCACTAGCGATAATAATAGCAATCTGTTGCACAATAGCAGCAAATCAAGTCCTGTATTTGTAAATGTAGGTTTAATAAATTAAGGAATAGCCAATTGAAGGCATCTAAAATAGGGCATAGCATGCTATATATATATATATATATATATATATATATATATATATATAGTAATATAATATTATCAGTGCAAAAATTTGAAATTTAAAGATGATTTAATTTCAGTATTCAAACAATTATTCTGATCAAAAGCGAAGACCACCCAAACCAAACTAAATAAAAATAAAGTAAAATCTAAATGAATATAGCAAATTGGAATGAGAAAAAAGCATTATTTGCATTCTAACGTTTTCAAGGGCCTGGTAGAATGCAAATATGCTACAAAATGGATGTTTTTCGGTCACAAAGAAAGCAAAAGCTAAGAATTTCTTTGTTCACAGGCCCGAAGCACCCATAGTAAAACCAGAAAAAATGAAGATCAAAATAAAACATCTCACTAAAAATGATAATCCAAAAACCATTTAAAATCGTAGATCAAAATAAACTCACCATTACAAATAATAATCCAAAATGACTTAAAAATTATTGAAAAAGAGGCAATTCAAAGATCTGAAAAACGATATATATATATATATATATATATATACATGCAAACCAAAGTTATTGATGTCGTTTGTTGAATTAAGAAGTTAAAATGAAGCTGGACTGGGTACCTTGCCAGAAGAAACGATGGTAGATAGACCACCAAAGTCCTATTTTTGATACCGAGAGCTAAGAAAAGACCAAAGAAGAGACCACAGTATCGTTAGAGAGAGGAAATTGTGAAGTTTGGATGAGCAAAATGGAGAAATGCAGAAAACAGGTCAGATTGGAACCATCTAAGAGAGGCCTTTATTCTGCAGTGGAATGATAAAAGATGAAATTAATGATGATGATCATATACATATACATATATATATATATATATATATATGTACACATACTTTAAATAACTAAATATTATGTTAAAAGATATTTCTATGAATATAAATGACTAAAAATATCATTCTGATTATAGATTTAAGTAAATAAGTTTATTTTCATTTACGATTATCTTAAATCACAAAACAAATATTATATTTGTTTTCATTTTAACATTTATTATAGGCTTTTCCTCGTCCTCCATTTCAGCGCCTTACTAATATTGCATTTGTTGCATGCCTTTCGGCACTCACGAGAGCCAAGCATTTGATACTAATATGTAATACTAGAGGCTCTACATCTATCTTATGTTGTCACAACGTCCTCCATTAATCAAGTAAATCGTCTTTTCACAGACTGCAATTGTTTTTGACGAAGTAAGGACATCAGCAGGATGCATCTTATCTCTGAAACATTCGTTTCTTCCGATATCTGAAGTTACAGGAAAACTTGGTTTGCATTCATAAAAACATAACTAAGAGAGGTGTACAGTGAGAAACACGAATAAACTCTTGCCGAGTATGAATTAATATGATGTAATAATATTAATTTGCACGACGTATTTAATTAATGATAAATCTACTAATTATTTTTAATGAAGTTTTTTGGTTACTTATTTTTTTTTCTTTTTTGTTGCATTGATAATGCAAGAAGAAGTGAACTTAACGTCCCTCTTCACTTACCGTCGCCGGAAGCCCGAGCCAATGTTATTCTATGGGGAAATTTTCTTTACAAATAACTTATTAACTCAGGGGTGATTGTGTGTAGGATTTTTTCCTGATTTCAAGAATTTTTTGAGTGACTGTTAAGAGAAAATTATTGTATAATAGAAATTTAGGTATATCTTTTTTGTATTTTTCTAGTATTTTTTTAGATTTTCAGCAATTTTACATGTGTTTTATTGGTTTCAGTCTTAAAAAGATTTTCTATTTTTCTTTTGGTGTCTATTCTTTTCGATCTATTTTTCTTTTCATGTATTTTCAGGATTTTTAAAGTAGGGTCACAATCACCCCTGTTAACTAATACATATTTTTAAATTCTGTTTTCACATTCAGAAAATTCCCAACTGTTAAATTGACGGACCTTTCTTAAAAATGTATATTTTTTAACTTTTAATATTTTATTTTGAAATTGCAAAATGAAAAAAATTCACATATTGCAAATTCGTATTTTGCAGCTTCAAAATAAAATATAAAGAATTAAAAAAAAAAAAAAAATATTTTTTTAAAAAACGTCCGTCAATTTAACAGTTGGGAATTTTCAGAATGTGAAAACAGAATTTAAAAATATGTATTAGATAATAAGTTATTTGTAAAGAAAAAATTCCCATAGAATAACATTAGCTTCGGCTTTCGGCGCTGGTGAGTGAAGCGGGCCCTTAAAGATTAGTTATGTAATATAAATAATACAAGGTTTTAAAATGTGGCGAGAAATCTATGATAAAGAAAGGCTAATGTGATGTGTAAAAGGTTAATTTAATTGTAATTTCAAATCCTCAGTAGTACTTATAAATACTTGTAATGACAGCATTGAAGTTTATTATTATTATTTTTATTGTCCCAACTAGCAGGCTTTTTCCTTTTCGCTGGTCACCATATCTAAATGATTTTTTTTTTTTTAATTGAATTACTATTTTTATATCACTTTATAAATTAAAAAAAAGAAAAGAAAATCTATTGAAATAGCTTAATATTTTATTAATATAATGGTAACATTCAATTTGTAATATAGTAAATATAGTTTTAAGTTAATCATTTTATTTAAAAAATAGCAAATAGATGACAACAACTCTGATAGCTTAAACCCTTTAATAATATATATACATACATATTTCCGAGTAAGTGGTTCTAAAATACTAACAATTTAATATTCTTAACATATTTTTATTTTATTTTTTAAATATATTATCATGTATTTAATTAATGTATACCTAGTTAAACTAAGCCTAAATAAATTATTGCAGTTATTCATATTCTCGATGTTTTAATCATCTGAAATTACTTGGTTTGGTTATTATGGTTTGGCTATTGGTTTGGAGAAACTTTAGCATTAAACACTCTATTCATAGAAAATGATAACTTACATGCTCAATTCCTTCAGTGCCCCAGATGAAATGGGGAAATCAATATATATATATATATATATATATATATATATATATTATTAATGCAATCTCAACTTAACTTGAAAATGAAATAAAATAAAAATAAAATAAAACAAAATAAAAAGTTTTATCTAAATAAAATATTTCTAAAATTTAAAATAAAATAATCCCTAAATAAAAATGTGCCACGAAAAAAAATCCCTAAATATCTTCCTTTTGAAATAAGAAAAGAATGAAACAATGAAGTTAATGAAATTGTTCCTTAAAAGAATCGGATTCTATGTGATTTTTCTTTTCGATTTCACTTTCTTTTAATGAAGAGAAGCTTCTTGATTTTACAGTGGTTGCTGAAGTAGTAAATCAAATTAGATTCTCCTTTAATCTTCACCTCTGTTTAACGAAATAATAAAACAATTAGATAAAGAAACGCTTTAATATTTTTAATATTTTGTTTTTAATTTTTTTCCCTAAAAATTTTAATGATATGGGCTCTCTTAACGTATACGATTGAAAATTTGCGGTATTTCACAGTAAATTGTTTGACAATTTGTATTTTTTTTTAATTATTATTATTATTATTAATAAAAAAAAAAAAAAAAAAAAAAAAAAAAAACTATTTGTTCTAAACTATTTATTCATGTAACATTAAGGTGATTTCAACAATGAAGTCTTAAGGTGATTATATATGGAATTTTAAGATATTCTTATCTAGTTATTTAAACTTTTAAATAATCTGATTCATTTTTCTTTTTTCTTTTCTTTTTTTTTTTTTTTTTTTTTTTAAACTACATTCTCGAAAGTCAACTAAATTGAGATTTATTTTGAGTTGATCTCTAAAGAAGAGGTTTTGATAAAGAAGCATCTGAATATAAGTCAATATTACTCGTTTAAAGCGACAGTAAGGAAAAAAAAATAAAAATAAAAAATAAACTACAATTTTATTGCTGCGAAAAGTTAAAGTTTCATATAATAGAATTAATAATTTTCATAATTATTAGAAGAGAAATACCGTAATACAATTAACATTTACATTGCATTTAATTAAGATATTAATTAAAATTATTAATTAGTCGTTGAATTTCTAGCTAATTAATTTTAGAATAAGACCTAGGTAGTTGTAGATGATTTTAATAAAGTTATTTGACATTTTTTTTTTTTTTAAACAATCATAATTATACGTATATATATATATATATATGTATATATATATTTTTTTTTTTTCAGTTTTTCTCGAAAAAAATTCATTTCTTTTTTTCTTTCTTTTTTCTTTTTCTTTTTTTTTTTTTATTTCAAGAATTTTAAGTTTAAAAAACAAAAAGTGGAACAAAACAAAAATATTTTAAGACCACATTTTAATTTTAGTAATACTAAATAATATCATTATGTAACGTTTATGTTATATTTTTGATGCTAATATGATCATAATAATTTATTTATTAAATTCAGAAATTATAACAAAGGTTGTTATGGATATTTTACTAAATCTTATACATTTGTTTTTGGCACTTCCCCCCTCAATAAAATTATAAATTATTAATCTGAGAGCAATTATGAATTTTTTTGAAACTCTGATAAAAGTGTCTTGGTATTTATTTATTTGGTTTAGGAACATTCAGAAAGTACTTATAAAATGCAAGTTTCACTTTCAAATCGAAACTAGTATGTTGTGGCCACCACGAGACTTTCTTCTATCTTTTCCTATACAAATTCACTCAATAACAATAATAATAATAATAATAATTAAAAAAAAAAAAAATGTGTAGAATTAAGGGGAGAGAGAGAAATAAAAAGTGGGACTTTATCAAATTTTCACATTTTACCCAAAATTTTGTCAAAGTCCCACTTTTTTTTCTTTTTCTCTCCCCTTAATTCTATCAAACTCCCACGGTTTCCGTGTTCTGACAAACTTAAACAAATTTTTGCATTTTTCCCCCAATTTTGTCAAAGTCCCACGGTTTCCGTGTTTTGACAAACTTAGAATAATTTTCACATTCTACCCAAAATTTTGTCAAAGTTTGTCAAAACACGGAAACCGTGGGACTTTGACAAAATTAGGGGAAAAATGCAAAAATATGTTAAAGTTTGTCAAGACACGGAAACCGTAGGACTTTGACAAAATTAGGGGAAAAAAGCAAAAATTAGTTTAATTTTGTCAGAACACGGAAACCGTGGGAGTTTGATAAAATTAAGGGCACTGTCTCGTTTCCGTTCAACTCTCTGCTGGAGAAAATGAAACTAAAAAACAGGCTCAGTTGAAGAACAAAACTTACCCCGCCTTTAACCTAGTGTGACATTTTTTGTCCAATTAGGAACGTTAACTATTTCGGCGGTCAATATGAGAGTAAATGATAATCACAGAGGCGGGGTTATTTTCGTCCCCCCAAAAGTAGTGGGGGGAAAAATCCACCCCAATACAAAAGGGTGGTCAAGAAACTCCCTCACTACTGATTTGTCTTTTGATAAAAAGACAGTGCGTTATTGAACGAACCTCAATATTATGTAATGAATGCATGTAAAAACACATGTATACATGCATATATGTATAGTATTGATTCATATATATATATATATATAGTATCACAGGTTATTATTATTACCAGGGCCAGATTATGGCACGGGCACACGGGGCACTGGCCCAGGGCCTCCAAATTTAAGGGGCCTCATTTCCAAAAACTGAGAAGTAATAGTATAATTTTTTTTTTTATTATATGTCTATTAAAACAAAAATTGATTAAATTTTTATATTTTACTAGAGAGCATAAACAATTATTAAATTTTGTGACTAATTTCCTAAACATTGGCTGATCAATATACTTCAGTTTTTCATTTGTCTTGAACATAAAACTAATGATTTTGTTATAGGTTGCTAAACAAATGAGGAAATAGAAGGTGTAGTTGAAGGAAAAATTTTAAAAATGCACTTTATTTATTTATTTATCTTTGTTTTTGAGAACTGCTCCTTTTGGTGAAATCTTTAGAGTAGGGTAAGGGGCCTCCAACTAGCATCAGTGCCCCGGGTCTCGAAAAATCATAGTTGGGCCCTGATTATTACTACGACTACTAATAGTAGTTAGGGTGCCTATATTACTTATCGAGGCACCTTAGTTGTAGTAGTAAGACAGGTCGAACAATTTCTTTCAGATAGCGATTTTGTCTTCGTTACCAATTGTTATCTATTACCTTGAATGGACGTTCAAAACTTTTTTATTTTGTCATCTAAATATAAAGAGCTAAACGATTGTAACTGTATCTATACGGATTTTTAGTCCGGATTATATCAAAAATTGGTACACTTATGTATTAAAACGAAATCTAGGTAATTCTGTATTTTTGTGTTCAATGGAATAATTGCTTCAAAAGTAATAAAAATCCTACTTAAACTTGGAAAATTATTTTTAAAAAAATGTAAAGAAAGAAATTAATGCCAAAAATATATGCGTAATTATACTTATTTTTATGTCGGAAAAAAAAAAAAAAAGTGAAATTATTATTACTACATTATTAATTAAAATAAAATTTAGAAAATTCGTTCTAATTAAATGGAATAGCTACAGTATAGAACGGTAAATCTAGCTAATGCCGTATTTTTTAGTTCAACCGGATAATTGATTCAAAAGGTCATAAAAAACCCACTTTAAAATTATAAAAAAGAAAAAAAGGAAGTTGATGCCAAAAATGAATATCTAAGTAAATATATTTTTCTTTGTGTCAAAAAATAAAATAAAAATAAATAAAAAACGAACGTGCAATTATTATTATTTTTAAATAATTAAAATTAATATCAGAAATATTGTACTAAAGAAACTGGACAGCCTCAGTATAGAATGATACATTTATTATTATTATTATTATTATTGTTATTGTTATAAATTGAAAAAAAATAAAAGCAAACTTGCATGCATTTATTATGATTAGTTAGCTGAGAAATTCTATTTAAAATATTTATAATTAACATTTTTTAAATTACTGCAAATAAAGTTTCTAAAATAGTGATGTCAATTTCTAATAAATTAAAATAAATGGAAAAAGATTAAACTTAGTTAAAGAAAAAAAAAAAAAAAAAAAAAAAAATGAAAATAAAAATGAAAATTTCTAAAAATAAAGAAATTTTGTAACATAAGTTTAACTATTAAAAAATTATTAAAAGTATAAAGACTATGCACAGAATGATTTTATTATTCATGATCTGTAATTTGCATAACTTCAAAACTACTCCATAAAAATTAAAAAAGTTAATATCTACAAGGAGGGATTTGAAAATTGTTCAATTTAATCATTTAAAAATAAGGACGAAACGAATAGCGATTTTGCCGAATGCCGCATATCGGTATCCACCTGACATCAGTATTTCAGATATATCCGGCAAATATTACTCTCTGTTAAATCCCTACGTTTAAATTTTAAAATTGGTGATTTTTGAAAAGAAAAATGAAAGTATCTAAGCAAGCGCGCGCGCCTTTTTTTTTTTTTTTTTGTCCTGCTCATAAGTAAAGAGTAAAATAAAAAACAAGTAACACTTGAAAAACATAAAAGACTTAAAAATTGACCTTTATATATATTCAAATATATTTCTTTTTTATATCGAATAAAAACTGAATGTACACACATTTTCTTTTAAATAATTAAATTTGAGAAAAATCGGGCTAAAAAAATTGATTCAGTTTAGAACTCCTTGACGAATTTTGAAATTTGGCACCGTCGTAGCTCCGATGTTTCTAGCCAAGATCTTTACTTACGCAATTGCGATAACAATTTAATTCATCGCCAAAATGACAACAACAGTTTAAAAGCTGCCAAGGGGCTCCTATGCTAAACTTATCGGACCAGTTTTAAAATATTTTTTAGAATACTGGTATACTAACCCTATTAAATTTGAAAATTGTATTTTGAAAATTTTGGGAGTTATTCGAAATTCAAAAATTTTTTAACATAATGGCGTAGGCTCAACATTTTGCTTTGTAAAGCTTGTATCAAGAATGAATAAGCGTAAAGAAGTCGGATAAATTCTAAAATATTATTTATGATACTTGCATGAACTATATGAAATTTGAAAATTCTACTTTAAAATTGCATGAGTTAAATGAAATGTAATATTTTTTAACATGACAGCATAGGGCAAAATTTTCCTTTGTAAAGATTATCTCATGAATGAAGCAGTGTATAAGAATGTAATAGTAGAATGTAGGATTGCATTTAAAATATTATTTATCATAATGGCATTGACCGTATAGTTATTTCAAAATTCTACTTTGAAAACTTCGTGAGTTATTTGAAATTTATTTATTACTTTCTTCTATACTCAATAGAAGAGGGTATCGGATTCGTAAAAATTTTCGATCTCGGGTTTTTGATGGATTTACACGTTTTGAGAGATGTAGAACACGATTGGACCATTTTTAGAAAATGTCTATCTGTCTGTCTGCGTGTGTGTGTGAGAGAAAATTTTGTGGCAACTCTATCTCAGGAACTGCTGCAAAGAATTTCATACAAATTGGTATGTAGTTGCACCTTGATATAAATTAGTGCCTATCAACTTTTGGTAAAAATTGTCTTACAGGTTGCGTTGCTATCCCGCTTTTTCTAAATTTTTAACATGGTGGTATAGGACAAAATTTTGTATAAATGTGCATAAGGAAATTATTTTTTAATAAACATTATGAAATTTACAAGAATCATTTATAATAGAGATAGTCAACTGGGAAAAAAGTTTTGTATGTGCACGAGCCACGCCTCCCCCCCTTGATGGGAGTAAATTTTCATGATGGGTATCTTTCAAAAGAGCTCGCCAATACCTTTAAAACGAATGGTTGAACCATAAATGTGTCTGGTTGTACGTTAGTTAGTAAACTAATATATTCTGAAGAAGGAATCATTATAAAGTCGTCGGACCAGTTTTAAAATATTTTTTGGGATACTGGCATAAATTCTATTGAGTTTTAAAATTCTTTTTCGAAATTTCGGGAATTATTCGATATTTATTTATTTATTTATTTATTTATTTTAACATAGGGGCATAGGTCTACATCTTGTTTTATAAATATTGTATAAAAAATGAGCAAGCGCAAATAAGTCAGATGAATTCTAAAATGTTATTTATTATAATGGCACGAACTATATAGATTTTGAAATTTTTACTTTAAAATTTCACAAGTTAAATGATATATATATATATATATATATATATATATAACCGTAGCATTCAGTAGTAATATAAAATTTATTAAATTTTATTAGTAATTCAAACAGTTAATACCATCAATATCAAAGTCTACCCAAATGAAAAATGAAATAAAGTTAAAGCAAAATGAAATAAAACAAATTGGACTTAGATAACAGCATATTTGTATTCTAACTTTTTCAAGGGCCTGTTAGACTACGAAACATTCAAAGTGAATTTTTTCTGTCGCAAAGATAGCAACAGTTAAATATCTCTTTGTGCCAAGGCCCGAAACATTCACAGCATCCAAAACAAGGTAGAAAAAAAAAATATATATTAACATGACAGCATAGGGCAAATTTTCGCTTTCTAAAGATTATCTCACGAATGAGTCAGTGTAAAGAACTAGAATTGTATTAAAAATATTATTTCTGATAATGACATTGGAAAAGGTGGTCAATATACTTGAAAAAAAAGAAAAAAAAAAAAAAAAGTATATTACATGCATTATACAAATACTCACCCATTTTGCCCAAACTATGCTGTATAGAAATATTTTTCAGTATTTTAGGAAATATACAATACGCAACATAGGCCTAATTCAAAAGAATATTCAATATATACATTTATATATTTATATATTTTTTTAATATACACAAGGTAATCAGATTATTAGATATATATTTTTATACAATACGTATATATATTTATTATTTATATATTTTTTTAATATACACAAGGTAATCAGATTATTAGATATATATATATATATATATATATATATATATATTTTTTTTTTTTTTAGAGGGGGAGGGGGGGACATTTAAAAAAAAAAAAAAAAAAAAAAAAAAAAACGAGACAAAATGGCTTGGAATTATTTCACACATGCAAAGAAGATTTAAGTCTAGTCTCTGTAATAAACAAATACATAATATAATTAAATAACATATTTACGAAGTTCAATATAAAATAAACATGTAAGATGAGGAGGAAGAGGGGACAGGAATTGATTGATTAGAAATCGTGTCTAAAAAGAAAAACTGTAGAAAATTACACAGCAATTACACCATAAGCAATTACACCACTGGAAAATGAAAGCAGTACTTTTCAAAAGAAAACTGAAGTATATGAATACGATTGGTACCTTTGCAAACATACACTATCTACCAATAAGTATTTGGACACTTTCGAATTCAGGCGTTTTGTCAAAAATCTAAAAAAAATTCTTTATTAGTCTTCTTGAAACTTTAGTAGTGTAGAAAACATGTTATATCTCATGTATATCAGTAAAAGTTGCGTCCTGAAGAGGAAAAGGGGACAAGTAAAAAATTAAACAACAGACAAAATATTTTCAACCACACTTTAAAAAATAATGCTTTAAATGCGTTTTGGCTGAAGCATGTGATTAAGAATATTTTTCTCATTATCTGTATAAATTTTTATGAGGCTACCACATATATTCATGAAGATATAACGGAAAAAAAAAAATTCTTTTACTTCCATTACTCGTTTACCGTAGGTAATGGAAGTACTGTATTCGGTACGAAAATTTGATATCGAGATTTCACCTGATTTACATGTTTTGAGGTCTCCTGAGTCTAAAAAAAGTGCTTTTTGGCAACTGGTCAGTGTGTGTGTGTGGGGGGGGGGGGGGGAAGAGAATCTTCTGACTGTCATATCTCCAAAACTAATAAAGATGAAGCTACGAAACTTCAGAAATAAAGCAGAACTAGTGTACAGATGAATTTTCCAAATTTTGAAGAAAATTGGAAAACCGGAAGGGAGATTTGCGAAACCGGAAGTGGGGACGTAAATCTGAATCTCAAAAACGGCTCTAACGACTTTCTTTAAAACTGTTGCATAAACCCATTTTAGATATCCTTTCTCGTGCTTTACGTGGTCATTACAGGAAAATTAATAGTCATCCTGATCAGGTAGATCTGCTTTAGTTCTCGAAAATTGGTGTATCATAAAAAAAAAAAAAAAAAAAAAACTATTATTTTTATTATCTCCCCCCCCCCCCCCGCCTTTGGTATGTAAACTCTATTTTATGTCGTTACGTTTTCATGCGTTTACGGCAAACGTGTATCAACTTTCTCTTACTGGAAAATTTTTTGTTGTCTATTTCATTAGCTCAATTCTATGTCTTCTGATCACATTATCTCAAAAATGTCCAAATAATACGTGTAATAGTGGGTAAGGGAAGTCATGTAGTTGTTTCACACCAGATTTTGTTTTCACAGGTTTCAAGCATTACTTTTTACAGGGTGATCCCAAACAGTTTCACTTTTCTTTAATTTTTTACTGGTCCTCATTTCACTTTCGGCAAAAACTTTAACTAAAATATGTGGAGTATAGTATGTTCATCACATTCCTGAAATTTCAAGATGGTTTATCTAGAACTTTTTGAGATATTAAAAAAAATACCTGAAATCAAAAGTGTCCGGTCATTTATGGAAAGGAAGAGTACCTCTCAAAACCCCCCCTATATATACATACTAATAGATATTAGTCTTATTTTATTTATCTACAGCTGTTACTTTTTTAGCTCTCTGCTGTATGAATACGAGTATCATTTGTCTTATTATATATATATATAAAATCACACAGAGAAAAATTATTCTGAACTATTTCGCGCTATATTTGAACAATTAAACTTGAAGTATTTTGTTCTTTACCGATTTCTGTAAAAATTGTAAAATATATAAAAGATACATATAGATCTCGCCGCGCTTGAAATGATGCTGCCCCAGTTGTTCTAAATTTCTCACTGCAATCATTTAAAAAAAAATATATATATATATATATATATTTATTTATTAACATTTGTTTTTGTACCATGTTATAACTTTTTTTTTTTTTTTTTTTTTTTGCATTATTATTAAACAAAATGTAAATAAAATTTTCTTACTAGTATTCTAATTAAATAACAAACGCAACACGTTTTGAAAGAAATGAAATATTCATCCGGAAATAAAAAAGACATGTTACCCAAATGAAATTCCTCTCTGTCTCATGTTTTCTTCAACCTTGGTAGCACGCTCTGAAGAAAAAAAATAAAAAAAGATTCTTTTCTTTTGATACGTCATCAGTGTTGACCCCCAACTGAAAGTTTATTTTTGTTGGATGTTTTTAAAATATACATAAGCGGTTTTACTTGTAGTATATGAGACATAGAGGTTGAAGTTATAAATTGTATTTTCTATTTCTCTAGCACACTCCCCCCCCCCTCCCTCCCCTCCGTCAGTATATGGCCTTCTTTCAGTTTATAAAGAATTATTTAAACTTTACTCTTTCAGTGAGATGTCAAAATTGGGTGTTCGTGAGTCGAAGCTGGAAATTTTATTTTTATTTTCTCCTTTATGTCTTGAAAAGTGACAGATAATGAAAAACACTCATTTAAAACTAGTATGTTGTGGCTAGCAAAAAAACTTTCTTCTGTATTTTCCTATAGAAATTTATGCAATACAAATTATTTATTATTATTATTATTTACATTTTGAATGCTGACTTTTTTTCATCTTAGAGACGTATTACACGAAATGGCCAACGTGAGTAAATTTTTACCGTGCAGATAGCGTACATCCTGTTCTCGGGGACATTTTCAATAAAGCAGCGCCTCCTGTCGGCCGATATGAACCCAAATTGACTCAGCATTTTAAATTTCTGCCTTTTTACATATCAAATTTAGTTCGACTATACGCAACAGAACCAGAGATAGAGCCTTCTGTAAACTGCGGAAATCGTAGTATAACAGTGTCACCAATTGAGGGACTGGCATCAAAAGTTGATAGACATTAAGTTAGGTTAAGGTGAATCTACATATACATTTATATGTAAATCTCGGCATTAGTTCCTGAGATAAAGCTTTCCCTAAAATATCAGAAATAGCTTTATAGTAGCCCCACCTGTTGAACTATTGACACCAAATGTAAAAAGCATTAACTCATGTCAAAGTGCATCGACGTATGCACTTATATCAAATTTTACGCAGTAGTTCATGAGATATAGCATTCCCTGATATTGTGAAAATTGCTGTGTAAAAGTGCCACCTGTTGAGCGATTAGCACAAAAAATTGATAGGCTTCAGTTTATGTCAAGATTGAACTACATATAAATTTATTGGTAAATCTGAGCAGTAGTTCCTGGGACATAATTGGAATGAAATTTTTATCTCACACACACAGACAGACGTTTCCTAAAAATAGATAAATCGCGTTCTGGATCTTTCAAAACGTGTAAATCTATCAAAAGAAAATAGAAAATTTTTACAAATCCACAATTTTCTTCTATTGAGTACAGAAGAAAGTAAAAAGACAAAGCACCTTTGTTCTTCTTCTTCTTCTTCTTTTTTTTCTTTTAATCTTTTTAAATTTCAAGCATTTAAAATTTAATATTTTTTGGTTACTTTTTTTAGCCTACTATTATTCTTTTCATACGAATATCCGAAAATATACAGCTTTATTTATTTATTTATTTATTTTTAATCCCCCAATAGTAAAATTCTAAATTGTATACCTTAGTCTGAAAAGGCAAGGTAACGAATAATCGCTATAAAATGTATTTTGTATTTCCCTGCCCGTCTACCCTCCACCAATATGGCATCTTCCCTTGAATTTAAAAAGAATTTTTCAAACTTTACTTTTCCAGTGAAATGTCAAATTGAATGTCCGTTAGTCAAAGTGGGAATTTTTTACTTTTATTTTTTCGTCTTTTGGCTATTCCTTTACTTCCTGGAAAGAACATATAATAAAAAAATACTCATCTAAATAAAGAATCTCCTTCCTTTTTTCGGCCTACCAGCGGCTGAGAGATTCTGTCCTCGAAGCTGGTAGACGTGAAGTGCCGGGTTCGATCCCAGGTGCACTCGTCAGCCTAGCCGTTCTGAGTTTTCCGTGGTTTTTTCCGAAAGACGAATAAATGCGGGGTATGCCCTTAGAAAGTCCCCCCCCCATTGCACACAGAGGGCCCCTCCCCTCAGGTCTAGGACCCTAGTGCAGTCAATCGCCTTCATTCTAATAACGATACCAATACTTTTACTTTTTTTCTTTTTAAATTTCCAGTATATAAAATTTAATATTTTTCGGTTAGCTTTTCTTTTTAGCCTGCGATTGTTCTTTTCAACCTCCCGCAAAAACTAAATAAATAAAATAAAAAATTAATTAATTAATTAAAAAAAAATAAATAAAGTCTTTATATTTTCATAAATATACAGTTTTTTTTTTTTTTCTTTTGTTTAACCTTTAAGGAAAATCCTAAATTGTATGTTTCTTAGTCCGAAAAGAAGGCAAGGGAAAGAATTATATTAATATTGTTAAAAATTATGTAACTTAAATTAAAAACTACTACTCAAACTCAAATGAAGAAATTTAGGAACGAAACGTTTTGACTCTAAAAGTGCACTTGTGAGGAAATAACAATCTTTGCTTTCCTTTCCTTTCTGTTAGACACCCCCTCTCACACTACAACCACCTGCTTTGTTACTGGGGTACAGGGATGAAAAAGAGTGGGGACTGTCTAATCAATCACGCAGATAAGGAGGATCCGATGGGAGGCGGAGATTTTAAGAATTTTTCAGTATTTTCACAAAAATTCGCAATATCTCTAGAAGTATTTTTGATTTACGAAATTAGTAAAAATTATGGAAAAAAAGTATTTGAAAACTTCGAACTTTAAGGTCTACCGATTAAAATTTAATTTTTAAGGATATTTCACGGGTTTATTATTATAAAGTTGTAAATAGAACAATACCCTAGTTTTCCAAAGTTCCAAAATTGCAGTTGAAATCACAATCAAACAATAAGAGAAATCGAAAATTTAATAAAAAGGCGGCTTGTGATTTGATCTCAAATATCATGTGCAAAAAACAAAATTCAAAAATATTAAAATGCGAATGAAAAATCTCTCTAAACATTTTACATAGGTTTTATACTAGCGTGTCATTTCTAAACTCTTTCGGGACAGTGCCCTTAAGGGGAGAAAAAGAAAAAAAAAAAAAAAAAAAAAAAAAGGATTTTTTTTCTAAGTTTTTTTTCGTAAAAAGTAAAAAAAATCGATAACTTTGTTTTAAATTATCACAGATTTATAGTTCGACCATTCGTTTTAAAGGTACTGACGAGACCTTTCGAAAGATACCCATCTTGAAAATTTTTGCCCTATATCACCCTGTTCAAAATTTAGAAAAAGCGGGATGGCAACGCAACCTGTAAGACGATTTTTACCAAAAGTTGATAGGCACTAATTTATGTCAAGGTGCAACTACATACCAATTTGTATGAAATTCTGTGCAGTTGTTCCAGAGATACAGTTGCCACAAAATTTTGTCACACACACAGACAGACAGACAGACAGACAGACAGACATTTTCTAAAAATGTTAAAATCGTGTTCTACAGCTCTCAAAACGTGTAAATCCATCAAAAACCCGAAATCGAAAATTTTTACGAATCCAATACTTTCTTCTATTGAAGATAGAAGAAAGTAAAAAAGTGGGACTTTAACAAATTTTCACATTTTACCCAAAATTTTGTCAAAGTCCCATTTTTTTTTTTTTTTTTTCCCTCTCTCCTTAATTCTATCAAACTCCCACGGTTTCCGTGTTCTGACGAACTTAAACAAATTTTTGCATTTTTCCTCCAATTTTTTCAGTCCCATGGTTTCCGTGTTTTGACAAACTTAGAATAATTTTCACATTTTACCCAAAATTTTGTCAAAGTTTCTCAAAACACGGAAACCGTGGGACTTTGACAAAATTAGGGGAAAAATGCAAAAATTAGTTTAAGTTTGTCAGAACGCGGAAACCGTGGGAGTTTGATAAAATTAAGGGGAGAGAAAAGAAAAAAAAAAGATTTTTTTTCTAAGTTTTTTTTCGTAAAAAGTAAAAAAAATCGATAACTTTGTTTTAAATTATCACAGATTTATAGTTCAACCATTCGTTTTAAAGGTACTGACGAGACCTTTCGAAAGATACCCATCTTGAAAATTTTTGCCCTATATCACCCTGTTAAAAATTTAGAAAAAGCGGGATGGCAACGCAACCTGCAAGACGATTTTTACCAAAAGTTGATAGGCACTAATTTATGTCAAGGTGCAACTACATACCAATTTGTATGAAATTCTGTGCAGTAGTTCCAGAGATACAGTTGCCACAAAATTTTGTCACACACACACACACAGACAGACAGACAGACAGACAGACAGACAGACATTTTCTAAAAATGTTAAAATCGTGTTCAACAGCTCTCAAAACGTGTAAATCCATCAAAAACCCGAAATCGAAAATTTTTACGAATCCAATACTTTCTTCTATTGAAGATAGAAGAAAGTAAAAATGTACTGTCGAAGGACTTTGTTAATTAAAATGTTGGTATAATTAAAAATTGTTGCATAGAATAATTTATATTTATTTATTTTTTTATCATTTTATTTTGAAATACTTGCTCTATGTTATTTATAAACAATATCCCAAAATTTATTTATTTATTTATTGTAAGAACATTCAAAAAGTACCTAAAAAAAAAAAAAAAATCTTTCACTTAAGAGGGAAAAAAAAAAAAAAAAAAATTTTCACTTAACAACAACAACAACAACAACAAAAAAAAAAAATATCGAAGGATTTTGTTAATTAAAATGTTGGTATAATAAAAAAATTCTGCATATTTCTTTTTTTTTTCTTTTTTGACAGCGCTTGTTTTTTTTTTTTTTTTTCACACTTTTAAAATTCTTAAATATTTATTTTATGTTATATATAAAGGATATTCCAAAATTTTAGCAAATAAAAATAAAACTCGGCAGTTTTGTAACAAATGAAAACTGGTCATTCAGTTTCTTCAGCAATCGGATGTAACAACTGAAACGGAAACAGCAGTCGAAAATACAAAATCACTTTCACTTTTATCGTTAAACGTAATTCTCTTTGTTTCTTTCCTATTTTTCTTTTTCTTTTTCTTTCTATTTACAAATCTCTTTTTGATCTCCTAGTCATTTTTTTCGATATAAATCCAATTAGAGTCTATTGTTTTTTACTTTGACCTGCCAGCAAACGAAGTTGGAATCAATGAATTATACTTTGATTTTTCGTTGAGTTGAAAAAATTATTTCTTTGAACGTTGTATTTTCTTTTCTTTGACCATTAAAAAAAAAAAAAAAAAAAAAAAAAGTATGTGATGATTGAAAAATCTATTTGCTCTATATTTTTCAATAGTAATTTACTTTAATTAATCTATAATTTAAACATGGTGCACTTTTATTATTAGTTAATTAAATTTGAAGTATATAGTGATTTGTATAAAGTGTAAGTAAACATGTTAGCATAAATAAATAAATAAATAAATAAAAACATATACAGACTATCGAGTATTATCGGTATCTAATGGCTAATTGCGTAATCATTAATCATGTAGATATGCTTTCAATAGTAAAACTAGTATGTTGTAACCATCACAAAATTTTCTTCTGTATCATTCTATAAAACAGCGCTTTTTACTGTTTAACAAGTACAAACATTCACTGAGAAAAAAATCTGTAATTGACATCTAGAATCTAAATTGTGGCTCTAGAAAAAATAGTTCCATGTCATCCTTATAAATTCTATTCCCCTTTGAAAGCGAGTTTTAGAAACCCCTATTAGAATTCCCCTATTAAAAATCTCTGCAAATAAATGAGACAACAAGAGGCAACTGTAATCTTGGTTTATTACCCAATTCTGGAAAATCAAGTGAGAATTTCTCGCAATACAAAAGATTCAGAATATTGTTTCACCATCTAGAAATCTGTAGACTAGAAATTCTCGATCATTTCGTCTATTCAGTTCATTGGCGTGCCTTATGCGCATAGCTCGGAAATCCATATTTCTAGTTAAGGAATTTAGAAAATGACCACTTATTCATTTTAGATGAAGGCGACATATTTTTTTTTAATCTGTGTTTAATCATAGCTTATCACAATAAAGATTTTACATGTGAAGTTTATTGTAATTTTAATCAACAGATGCTTTGATGTAGTCATGAGGTTAAAACATCGAAGGTAAGAACAGATTGCAAGTTCCGCTCTCGACCCTGCCGTCGTGTACATTAATGGTGTCTGGTGCACGTAAAATCCGCTGTGATTGCAATATCCTCCGTGTTCCTATTCAGATTATATTTCTGGGGGTCACCGCAGCGGGGGAGCCATGTCCTCCGTGGATGATCAAAATTGTGATGGCATGTCTCCGGACCATCCTTAGAGATGTGTCACATACCGTAGTCAATTACCCGTAGTGTTACATTAGTACGACGTAAAACTCACTTATTCATTGGTAGAAGGTGAGTAATAATATCAGCAGTACCACATGTCGGGCGACAGGTAACACTACTAAATCAGTCAAATTTAAACAGAATACCCAAATTAAATCAGTATTTGTTTTTATAGTGCTTATTAAAAAATGTTGTAATCTTGGTGTTTCAGACCTAAGAAGCGTACTAACGGTATATTTTACTGTACAGTCGGCTGCAAAATTATTCGAGCACTAGCAATAATCCTTAACAAAAAAAAGTACACTTAATACAGCTTTGTTAAATAAATCCTTGTCGAGTCATGTTCTTAATCAGTCTAAGAACATGATTCGACAAGGATTTACTTAGCAAAACAGTCTTAAGAGTTTTTTTTTAATATAGGAATTATTGGCTAGTGCTCGAATAATTTTGCAGCCGACTGTATTTTCACCCTTTATTTTACAGTGCACGGTCTTACCAGTTATATTTAAGCAACCACATTACATAAAGAAACAGAAGAAGAAGAAAAATTTAAAGTACTTTTCCTCGTTTGAAGTGTCTCAATTGATGCAGTCTTTTCAATGTAATACATTTCTATTTCTATTTCATTTTCTATTTTTTTTTCTTTTTCATTCTTTTCCTTCACTGAGAAAAAAAATATACCGCCTTCATCTAGAACGAATAAGCGGTCATTTTCTAAACCCCTAAACTAGAAATATAGATTTCCGAGCTATGCGAATAAGCTGAATAGACGAAATGATCGAGAGTTTCTAGTCTATACATTTCTAGATGGTGAAACGATATTCTGAATATTCTGAATCCTTTGTATTGCGAGAAATTCTCGCTTGATTTTCTAGAATTGGATCATAAACCAAGATTATATTTGCTAAAACATGCCTCTTGTGTTCACATTTATTTGCTGAGATTTTTAAATAAGTTTGACCACTATAATATAGACAAATGCTCTAGAATTCTGATAGGGGTTCCTAGAACTCGCTATCAAAGGGGACCAAAATTTATAAGGATGACATGGAACTATTTTTACTAGAGCCACAATGTAGATTCTAGATGTCAGTTACAAAAAATTTTCTCAGTGTTTCCTTTCCTTTTATTTTCATTTTCATTTTCATTTTCTCTTTTCTTTTTTTCTTTTTTTTTTTCTTTTTTTTTTTTTTCCAATTAACCAAAGCGGTACCAAAAATGTTTAAAACTTTTTGTTAAATGGTGTCAAAAAAAAAAAAAAAAAAAAAAAATATATATATATATATATATATATATATATGTAAAATAAGGTAAAATAAAATATAAGTAAATAAATAAGTAAAAGGCAATTAAATATATCAGGTTTGTTAAAACAAAATATAATTTTTTAATAGCAGATTAAACAAACATCTTTCTTTCTTTCCCACTCTTATCTTTTAAAGTAAAAAGAAATCTTTACAAAATTTCATTGTTTTGTCCATTCAAAAATTATTTTTATCCGATATTTCTTCCCCATTTCTTCGTTTTCCTTTTCCAATCGTACTTTCGTCGCCAAATTGTCCGATGACAGATTCAATCGATAATCACAAGATATATTACCGATCCAGGCAGTAACTTTATCAACTCCTCCCCAAACTGTAGGAATCTTTGTCTTCTGATTCAAATGACTAATTACAAAGAAAACACTCTCAAATTGATTTTTCTGAAGAAGAAAAAAAATGTCTTAAAATTAAGCATCTGAAGATGAGCACGCAAGCAAGGATAAGGATAGCTATTGGAAAAGACATGATAGTATCGGAAATTAGCAGGGGGATTTTTTACTATCAATTAATTTTGTTAAGAAAGCGTCGTCGTATTTGCTTCAGTATGTTGTGTTTAATAAAGATTTAATCAATGTCATAATTTATTCGTGAACAAAGTGCTTCTTTTTTGTTTACCTGCAATTTTTGTCTTGTTTATTATGAATAATGTCAATTGTTTTTTGTAAACTATTGGGCACTTGGACACGCACACACACACACACACACAAAAAAAAAAAAAAAAAAAAAAAAAAGAAAGAAAGAAAGAAAAAAGAAAGACTACAAGCAGGAATGAGGTTTTGGACAACCAAAAGTGGTTTACGACAGGACACACAATTTTTACCACCCAAAGCTGTGTCCAAAAGTGTTCCAAATATATAATAATGAAAGAATTGGAAGTAAAAAACGACTAGATTACAAGAAACATATTTCCCCCCCCTCTTTTAATGTAAGACGAGGAAAAATGATACACTGTTAAAAATTTCAGTTTAAACTTGAACCACTACATCGAGTAAAGTTATGGGTAATACCATAATATGGTTCCACCTCACTTTTTAAGTTTTCTACCTCTTGCGATTGAATTTAAGTTGCACCATAACTTGGAGCTGCCATACATCCACTCACAAAAGAAATATAAATCAATAAAATTTCAATTGAAAGCAAACCAAGTTTAATTTAAAGAGCATGGTCGAAAACATTGGGTAAAGTGCAAATTTTTTACAACAACTCACCCGTGGGCTAAGATGAGATCCTAGAAACTTTAGTCTCTTTTATTAAAATCAACGAAACAAAATTAGCGAGCAAGAAAGCGTGGCACAGTGTCAGATTGTTTGACTAAAGATAAGGAGGTCTTAAGTTCGATCCCCGTCTCGGTCGAATTTTGAATCTTTTTTTATTTAAAACGTAATATCAATAGTTAGTTCAACATAAAATTACCAAATCTTGGTAAAAGGTTAAAACCTCGGGTGATTGCAGTTACTTCCGTACCAAGTTTTCGTCCAAACTAACACCAAATTTTTAACAGCGTAGCAGAAATTTTAGGGTTGGGCAAGATGATATTCATTTGTTTTGACAAGAAATATTAAAACTTATTTCCTTGTTTTTGCCTTTTATCTCAACCACACACACACGCACATGCATATGTATCAGTATGTTTACATTAATTTTCAAATATGTTTAAAAATTTTTCGCGTTTAGACAAAATGTGCTGCCGTTTTCCCAAAAACATTTCTTTCTTTCTTTCTTTCCTTTTTTTTTTTTTTTTTTTTTTTTAACATTTAAAAATAACTTTGTCGTTTTTATTTTTTTACATATTTGTTAATAATAATAATAATTATAATAACATAAAAAATAAATAAATAAATAAATACACTGCTACAATTTTGCTTTCTGCTTGGAACCATATTAAGATAAAATGTTTAAAAATATTTTAAGGCTTTATCTGAACAATGAAACCAAATATCAGTAAAAGAGGATTCCCAAAATAAGAATAAAGTGAGTTATTAAAAATGACTTAAACAAAATGATTAACTGTATAGGTTAAATACTAATAGTGGACCCTTTTAAATTTAAGCTGAGAAAACAAGATTGTTTGTACTACTTGCATAGGATCGAACAGCGTTCAGGAATCGTGCTGTTTCTCGAACTAAACAAATATATGAACTAAACAAAAATTTCAAGGCATCAGTTTTAGAATAAGCTGATTTAAAAAAAAAAAAAAAAAAAAAAAAAAAAAAAACTTTTATTTTATTTTATTTCATTTTATATTAATTTTCTGGTTTTCAGTAAAGAGATGAAATTTTGTTCTCTTTGTTTTTGCTTATGACACTGGTTATATTTATAGACTCTAAAATGAAGAACGTTGCATAAAAAAAATGCCAGAAAATGTTCTTAAAGTGTCCACTGGTGCGGATAACTTATTCAATGTTCTTTCGTTCACTTTTTTCTTTTCTTTCTTTCTTTCTTTCTTTTTTTTTTTTTTTTTTTAACAGAATAGATTAGTTTCTTGTTTTGGTGTTCAGTTAAATTCAAAAACTGAATAAAATTTTTTTCACTGTTAATATTTTAAAAGATTTTTTAAACAGATGTGTCACTTTGCATTTTATTTTACTGTTTTTAAACGTTTTCAATCAATTATTATATCTGCAGAACAACTTAAACCAACTTGGATCACTGTTGACTCGACTGAAGCAAATTATCAAGCGTTGTTAATGTGTTTCAGATTTCATATGTTACAAAAAATAGAGTGCACATGCAAATTTTTTTAGTTAACAAAAATAAAATTTAGTAAACAAAAATAAAGTCAGACTATTAATTTATTAAACTTCCCTAAAAGACACTAGTTTTCACTGGATTTTATTTACTGCTTCGTAAACAGATTACATAATTCGTAATACTTACTTGCGAAATTTCTGAATCTTGATAAAACATACAAGTTTTATGACACAGAAACTGCCCTTCTCACTGACACGAGATGAACACTACAGTTCATATATGAGGTCTACACTGATAAAAAATTCTGTAACTGACATCTAAAATCTAAATTGTGGCTCTAGCAAAAATAGTTCCATGTCATCCTTATAAATTCTAGTCCCCTTGGAAAGCGAGTTCTAGAAACTCCTATTAGAATTCTAGAGAGTTTGTCTATATTATCGAGGTCAAACCTATTTGAAAATATCTCCAAATAAATACGAACACAAGAGGAGGGTTTCAGCAACTATAATCTTCATTTATGACCCAATTCTAGATAATGAAGCGAGAATTTCTCGCCATACAAAAGATTCAGAATATTCAGAATATTGTTTCCCCATCTAGAAATGTGTAGACTAGACATGCATTTTCGATCATTTCGTCTATTCAGTTTATTGGCGCGCCTTATGCACATAGCTCGGAAATCTATATTTCTGGTTAAGCGATTAAGAAAATGGACATTTATTCATTCTAGATGAAGGTGGTATATATTTTTTTCTTGGTTAGTGAAGATCTTTGACGTGCTTCCGCTAGGTTGCAGCACAGTACAGAGGCGATATAACGTATGCCATTTTACTCGACTCTTCCATATTCCCCACTACTCTTCTATATATGTAATAAAAATACAGGCTCTAGTATTATGATATTTAAGAGTAGAGATTAATCGACAGTGAAACCCAAACTCCACTTTTAAATTTCTTTTCGAATTTTTACCATCGTGTGGTTAAGTTGAAATTTTGCATACATGTTTAATTTCAAAAACAATGCATTGTGAAACGTATTAACAGTGTTGGAGTTTTTAATACATTTTTAAATAAAAGCAAGTTTCAATTTTGTTTAATACCCATCTTTTTATTCTTTTAGTTATACACGGTTAAAAATTTGAACAAAAAACTACTGGTAATCATTTATCTATCTTAAGTCTTCGGTAAAATTACAGAGAAAAATAAACAGAGGTGTAGAAAAGTCTATTTTATATATGCATTTTAATGATTAATGTGCATTTAATTAATTGTTGTCGAGAATATATTTATGATTTAGAATGCTTTCTCTAAAGTAGAAACAGGCATTTTTAATTTTCATTGATAAATTAAATAATAAAAATAGATAAAAATACAGAATAAGGATTGACAATCTCGATTATTTACTTTTAACGAAGAATTATTGAAAATTTACAGAGATTGTGTATAAACATTTCAGTTTATCCAGAAACAATTTACAGAATTCTTTTACAGTGTACATTTGGGGTGCTTTTTTCGTGTCCCCCTGTATACTTATATTTAAGCTACTATTCTGTTCTTAAGTTACCCCAAATTTTCAATTAAAGTTGCCAAATATACCATCTAAATATACAATAAAAATACAGAAAAAAGAATTGAAAATCTAGATTATTTATACTTTTAACGAAGAATTATTGTAAATTTACAGAGATTCTGGATAAACATTTCAGTTTGGCCACAAACATTTCAGTTTATCTATAAAAAATTCAGTTTATCCAAATATACCATAAAAATACAGAATAAGGATTGAAAATCTAGATTATTTACTTTTAACGAAGAATTATTGTAAATTTACAGAGATTCTGGATAAACATTCCAGTTTATTCAAAAACAGTTTACAATTTTTTTTTTTTTTTTTACAGTGTACATTTGGGGTGCTTTTCTCGTGTCACCCTGTATATTTATATTTAAGTTACCTATTGTGTCCTTAAGTTACCCCAAATTTTCAATTAAAGTTGCCAAATATACCATCTACTAGTTTTGAGTTAAACTCACAACCTGAATAAACAATTTTTCACTGATATATATAATCATTCATAAGAATTTTTAAGACAATTCATAATAACGCTTTCTGGCCATATTTAAAAAATGTTTTTCCGAAACATTTTTTTTCTTTTTTCACCCTTTTATCGCATTTTATATTCAACATTTAGTTTGCTTGCTACTTTCCTTCTACAGTAGAATCCTCTTTCTTTCTTCTTACAAAATTCTTATTCTCTTCTTAGGCTTGTCGCTTGACAGCCGGGATCGATTGTCGCATGATAGATGACCGAGATAAAGAATAATTCGATCAACATCTTTTTCACTGAAATAACAAAAACGTTTATCTTTCTCAGAATAATTATTTAAAAACTAAGAATAGATATGTTTGTTTTTTTTCGCTAAAAGTATAGAATAATTTTTTCATACGTTTTATTGGATTGCCAAAAGACTTCTGACCCGAATTTTATGTTTTTGATTTTTCGATGATATTATGTTATGAAACTCGATATATATTTTAAGATTTTTTTTTCCCTCAATATTTCATAAAAATATAATCAAATTTAGATGTGTAACCATTTGCCCTGTCCAGAGATCCGAGTCCACCCTCCCCCTCCCGTTTTTTTCCCTTGATAATTATTTTTTTCTTGTTTTTTTCTGAACGATGTTAGTTGTTTTTTCACATTTCTAATTGCGCTTTTTTTTTTTTTTTTTTTTTTAAATATTAAACTCTTTTTCTTAAATATTGAACTTCTCTTTTCAATTTTTACCTTCATGTTTATGCATAAAAAGAAAGTACTAGATTCATAAAAACTTTCGGCCTCCGTTTTTCGATGGTTTTACACTTTTCCCCAATAAAGTCTCGAATTTCACTTCGATTTGTCACATATCCAATGAAATCGTACTAAGGTGATGCAACTAAGACGATGACTAATATATATATATATATATATATATATATATGTAAATGATAGATATCGTAATAAAATTTAACCTTAAAATTTAGCAATTAATAGATACAAAACAATACCCACACAACAAAAATAGAACTGATTTTAACTTATAGGTTAGACTGCCACAAAAATGTTGCGATACAGATTAAGAACCAATAAGAGACAAAAACAATTTAAATTACTTACACCGACACGAATGAAAATAATAAAAAAAGGACTATTGAACTTAATGTCAGAGAAAATAGCTAAAGGACCACAGAAATAATAATTGGATAAAAATGCTTAAAATTAGAAGTAAAAACTCGTCAGGGGGCATGTACTTCATAAAGCTGTGAAAGCTGCATCGATTTCGTAAAACAATATAGCTAATCATAGCAATTTATATTGTTCCAGCCCCGATCGAGGCAGCAAAACCAATTTGAATGAGAAATTAAATGAAATATTAAATCAAATCATCAAAGAATCCATAGAGAAAACTAGAAAAAAGCAGAGTAGCCACATTTAAAACTTTCACACAAACTGGAGAATAGGAAGATGCCAACAAATTATTGAAATTAAAAATAAAAGCATTGCAGACATCGATTAATCGATAAAGAATTAACGTCTGAGCTGTTTCATTAACGATTAAATTCACTGAGTAATTATTTATTGAGTTAATGAAATTTTAATTTTAAGTTAGTTAAAATTTAAACTAGTTAAAATTTCACATCTCTTACGTAGTAAATTAAAACGGAAACTAAACTATAAGTTTAAGAAAGTTGCTATTAAACTCCAATTCAAGTAAGTTTTAAAGTTTTAAGAATCATTAAATTAAAAATACATTAATATATAGTAAATTTAATTATTAATGAAATTGCTCATTTGTAGAACCTTTATCAATTAATCGTTATTGGTCTTGTTATGAATTTTATTATTAGAATTGTTCTGATGGCAACTTGTTTATTGTGTAATGTTGAGGCTGTGGTAGGTAACCACCATTTTAAAATACTGCCGGATCTAGCTCTCGTAATAAGTTGGGGAGACTAGAAATGCTTCGGCGCCAGTCTCGGCGAAGTTTTAGCTTTGAATAGTTTTGTGTCAACATAGCGCTACAACGGAGAAAGTAAGTTGCGAAGTATAGGCGTATGTGAATGAGCTTTAAAGTTTGGTTGAAGTGAAGAAACGGGAAGTTAATTGAAGGAAGTATAAGTAGGAGGTTATTTTCGTAAGGTGTGTGGTGGTGGTGTGTTCTGGTCTAGTGAAGATAATTCTGACGTCTAAATACGCTATATTTTTGGGCATAGCACTTGAATTAAATTATTGTCGGATAGTTAAGCTCTAGTGCTGTTGGAGCTAATTAGTTTGATGTGCGTAGAAGTGTAGTGTTGTTAGATATAATGAATAGAAAATTCGTCCGGCTGGGAAGCCACCGAAGTAGAGGAATAAGGGCAGTGACATGCCACGCGAAGTGCGGTGGTGGGACGTGGTGGGACGGTGGGATGATGTGGGTCATCATCTTGGACGAGGGGGTTAAGTGCGGTGGTGGGACGGTGGGATGATGTGGGTCATCATCTTGGACGAGGGGGTTAAGTGCGGTGGTGGGACGGTGGGATGATGTGGGTCATCATCTTGGACGAGGGGGTGTTGCCACTGGAAGAATAGAAACTTTCTGTTGTCACCGGAAGACTAGAAACTTTGGATATCGGAGTCATTGTCTTAGATGAGAAGTTTGGTGGTGCCATCTGTTGGCGAGGAGTTAGATTTATTTTCATAAATTTTAGACTTAGTATATTTTTCACAATTTCGGGGACTTCAAAATTTTTTCGAATTTTTGCAGGGGTTAGATTCGAACCGAAGGTAAAATAGTTTCACGGCTTGATAAGTGGATAAGGGTTTTATTTATCAAGCCATGAAGCTATGCTTGTGAGTGCACTTATAAGGTATATAAAGAGAGACGTTGCGTTAGTGAGTCATTGTAAAACGTATCTTCGTACGAGGAAGGTATGATGCGCTTTCGTGTGAATGTGAGTCATAATAAAATTTTGTGTTGTAACGATGGAGGTGTATCAGAATCCAAGTCACGCAGGAAGTTTTGGTGGTGTAAATGCCTTATTTCGTGCTGCCAAAGGCAAAATCTCGAAGAAGAAGATTCAGGACTGGCTGAGCGGAGTCGATGCATACACGTTGCACAAACCTGTTCGAAGAAAGTTCCTGACCAATCGAGTGATAGTGTATTCAATCGATCAACAGTGGCAGACCGACTTAGTGGATCTCGGCAGTTTGCAAAAGTTCAATCAAGGGTACCGCTACATCCTGACTTGTATAGACATTCTGTCTAAATTTGCGTGGGCGGTCCCTTTGAAGCAAAAACGGGGTGAAGATATTGTAAAGGCGTTCCGATCTATTTTTGCAACGAGGAAACCCAAGTCCCTGCAATCGGATGACGGAAAAGAGTATCAAAACAGACTTTTTCAAAAATTTTTGAAAGAAGAAGGCGTGCGGTTTTTTACGACGAATAACAATACGAAAGCATCTGTCGTGGAGCGATTTAACCGAACTTTGAAAACGAAAATGTGGAAATATTTTACCCATAATCATACCTACCGCTATTTAGACGTGTTGGATCAGTTGTTACACAGTTATAATCATACTTACCATTCAAGTATCAAGAGAGCTCCAGTTGAAGTAACCGCTGAAAATGAAAGCGATGTATGGGATACTTTATACGGTGACATGCAAAATGCGAAAAGAAAACCCTGCATGTTTCAACCGGGAGATGTTGTACGAGTTTCCAAGCAGAAATTAACCTTCGAAAAAGGATATGAAACGAACTGGACGGAAGAAGTGTTTGTGGTGACTGAATGTGTGAGAAGAGACCCTCCCGTCTACCGAATCAAGGATCTGTTAGAAGAACCCATTAAAGGAACCTTTTACCCTCAAGAACTTCAGAAAGTGAAACCAAAAGAGAATTATATGATTGAAAAGATTTTAGATAAGCGGATACGGAAAAAGCGTGTGGAATACAAAGTAAAATTTAAAGGTTATCCTAGCAAATTTGACCAATGGATTTCATCCTCTGATTTATTCACCTTATAAAACAAGTGTTTGGATTGTTGAAAGATCATTTGAAAGCATGTCGTTCTACGTGACGTTACCTTCGGACAGTTCCCTGAATTATTTTCCTGAGAATAAAATTTCTCATTTTATTACGCGATTACCCGCCCCCGTTGAATTGAAAGGGGAATGGGAAGTAGGCCTTGTCGAATTTATTTACCCTCACACTTGGTATAATGTGAACCAAAATAATAATTTATTTGGTTTCGATTTGAATGACCAGAAATCTCCGTTTGGTAGAAGAATTCCCCCTGGCTTTTACGAATCGGTCGATGACATTTTAAAATCGATGTCTATTGAAGAGATTAAAAATAAAATTTCTTTCACTTATGATCCGCACACGAAAAAGGTGTGTATTAACGTGAAAGATAAAACAAAACTGATATTGCATGAGGGGATAGCGCAGATGTTAGGATTCGAACCAGGTGAAATCGCCTCGCCGGATATAAATATCGAGCAAACTATTTTTAGTACCTATGTCGCAGATCCCTGTGCGCATTATAGAGTGTTGCTGGTTTATTCGGATATTGTCGAACCCCAAATTATCGGAGATGTGTTAGCACCCCTTTTACGAATTGTTAATGTGAGAGGAAAAGATGGAGAAATGATTTGTGAGACATTCGACCGACCGCACTATTTACCTGTCAGCCGAAAATCGTTCGACTCTTTGGAAATCGTTATAAGGAACCACCTCGGCGAACTCACGCCATTTGAACGTGGGCGCTCGTACGTGAAGCTTCACTTTCGTCAAAAATACCTCTCGTGATGTTTGTTCCTTACCAGTGTTGTGCGAAATCTTTTGAAGATTACTATTCCCATCAGTCGGGTAGTGGTCTAAATTATTATCAAGGCACTACTTTACAAAAGGGATATGGATTCGGTGGACTGTTTCGATCCCTTTTTCATGAAGCAGTACCCCTCTTCAAATCGGGAGCGAAAGCGGTCGGCAAGCAGTTGTTTCATTCAGGCGTGAACGTGTTGAGTGACCTGTCTCGCGGAGAAGACATTAAAATGGCCGCCAAGCGAAGATTAAAAGAAGCTGGACAGACGTTAACCGACAAAGCCGCTACTAAAGTGAAGACGATGATTGGATCGGGCCGTCGGTATAAAAAGAGGAAGCGTTCTACCAAAGCAGTCATTCGACGTAAAGCCAAGAAAGTGAAGGTACAAGATATTTTCGCTTAAAGATGTCTGGACTCATCCATAAAGATTCTGCTGCTTGTGCGAAATCCGAATTGGATTTATTTTTGATCCCACCCACGCAAACGGCTATTGAAAAAGGATACTTTGTTGAATACCACCCTCTTGCGAATATTCGAGACGGAGGACCTGTGGAATTTAATATTTCCGGAAATGGTGAAGACTATATTGATTTATCGGCTTCCTACCTGTATGTGAAAGTGAAAATTACCAAGTTTGATGGATCACCCTTAGCGGAAACGGATGCAGTTGCCCCCGTGAATTTATTTTTACACGCCTTGTTTTCTCAAGTGGATATTAGCCTGAACGAAAGAGTGATCTCCTCGTCGAGTAACACCTACCCCTACCGCGCCTATATTGAAACGCTGTTGAATTATGGAGAAGATGCCAAGAAAAGTTTGTTGACCTGCGAATGTTTTTACAAAGATGAGAATTTAGCTGCTACAGATCCTGCTGGAGACAACCCCGGATTGAAGATACGTTACGCACTCACGAATAAAAGCAAAACGTTAGATATGATTGGACCTTTGCATTGTGATATTTTTCAACAAAATCGATTGCTATTGAATATGGTTGACTTGAAAATTAAGATGACCCGAAGCAAGCCCGAATTTTCCTTAATGTGTAAAATCGATGCAGCGAAACCCATTCCCAACTACAAAGTGATTTTGGAACATGCTTCTATTTTCATACGTAAAGTGAAAGTGAGCCCCGGTGTATTACTGGGTCATGCCAAGGCCTTAGAGAAAAGTACAGCAAAGTATCCCATCGATCGAGTGTTATGCAAAACCTATTCGATCTCAACCGGAAGTAAATCCTTTATGCAAGACAATGTGTTTTTAGGAGCCATGCCGAAAAGAATTATTATTGGACTTTTAGAAAATAGTGCCTACACTGGTCAATATGATTTAAATCCCTTTTATTTCTATCATCACAAGGTAAACTTTTTAAGTGTTTACGTGGATGGACAACCCGTACCTAGCAAACCCTTGGAATTGGATTTCGAAGAAAATAACTATATAAGAGCGTATCATCGTTTGTTTTCGGGATTTAACCGGGATACCGGTATTTATCTGACCCGAGAGGACTTTGCGAACGGGCATACTTTGTATGCTTTCGACCTGAGCCCTGATATGTGTGACGGACCCCATCTGAATCTACAGCAACAAGGAAATTTACGAATTGAAATCAAGTTTGCGGACACCTTAGAAAGAACCACGACTGTATTGGTGTATGCGGAATTTGAAAACATTATAGAAATTAGTAAAACACGACATGTGTTGTGTGACTTCCCCAACTGAAAATGAATTCTATAGAAATCGAGACTATTTTATCCCACGATCCAGTGACCAAGAAATACTTTTGCGGTGTTTTCCCCAGTGATCAATTACCCAAGAAGATCGAGCGTTATCCTGCATGTTTTGTATGCAACGTGGACAAGTCTACAGAAGCCGGAAGCCACTGGGTGGCATTCTACCTATTCTCCCCTACAGAAGCGGAATTCTTTGATTCCTATGGAAACAAGCCAAACTTTTTTAAAGGACCTATATCGAACTATGTATCTCAATTTTCACGAGTGGTGTTTAATCCACTTCCGCTGCAAAGTCATGTGACAGCTGTTTGTGGTCAATTTTGTGTGTATTATATTTATTGCCGATGTCGTGGCAAAACTTTGAAAGATTTTTTAAAGCAGTTTGTAACTGAAAATATATGTAACGACCATAGAGTCTATAATTTTGTATCCAAACGATTTCGCACACGTGCTCCTTTTTATCAATAAAAAACTATTTATAATGTAAACCTATGTGTCTGTGTTTATTTAGAATGGAGTTTCCACGCTTTCAACACCCTTTTACAATGCTCTTAGCAGGCCCCACGGGGGTCGGTAAGAGTTGGTTTCTGCGGGATTTACTGGCAGAACGACGGCGTATGTTTAACCCTCCTCCCGATAAAGTCGTTTGGTTTTACGGCATCTCTCAAAAGCTTTACGAGGAAATTCCCGACGTAACGTTCGTGGAAGGGTTTCCTTCTAATTATCGGGAATATTTAGGTACCCATTCTTTAATGATTTTAGATGATTTAATGGTGGAATGTGGGGGTGATGAACGATTAACCCACCTCTTTACCAAAGGAAGTCACCATTTAAATTTAAGTATTATTTTTATTACTCAAAACCTTTTTCATAAAGGTAAAGAAATGAGAGGTATTTCCTTAAACAGTCAATATTTAGTACTTTTTAAAAATCGTCGGGACATGAGTCAAATTACGCACTTGGGTAGACAATTATACCCGAGATCAACTCAGTTTTTTCAAGAAGTGTTCGAGGATGCTACCAAACAGCCCTTCTCTTATTTGTTGGTGGATTTAAGGAATGAAACCCCCGAAGGAATGCGACTCAGAACGCGTATATTACCGGGGGAAACCCAATTTGTGTACGAGCCCAAAAAAGGTTTAAAAGGAAAGCCCTACCGATTTTAATTCATTTGGGATCATGACGTTAACGAGGAAATAACTTCGAGACTTGGAGCTTATAAAGTCTTGTCCTCAAACCTTACGCAAGCATTTGTTAAAAAAATTACCGACTCGATCTGTGAAGGCTATTTGCGAATGTACCTTGAACGTATTAAAAGGAAACGTGCCTCTCTCCTCTCACCAGAAAAGGTCTTTAAGGAAATATAAGACGACTCTTCGAAAAATTGGTACCAAGAAAGGAAGTTTATTCAACAAGAAAAAATTGATTGTTCAACACGGTGGATTTTTAAATATTTTAATCCCGGCTGCATTGTCTGTTTTAACCGGCATCATCAATGGAATTCGCAGCTAAGTATGCGTTGGTACCGGAAGAAGAATTTTCTAAGCATACGCCTTCTAAAAAGCAAATGACGGAATTTGATTTAGCTATGGCTAAAATATTAAATTGTTCTCTACCGGATCACGAAAAAATTCAGCACTACTACGAACTCTTAAAAAGAAAAATGGATTTGCAAGAATATAATTTGCCTTGGATGTCTAAACAACTCGAAGAAGAACCTGAAAAAGTGGAACCTAAACAAGTGGAGTCTATAAAACAAGAACCCCAAGAAGACTATGAAACCTTTGTGTTATCATCTGTAGCTAAACCCATGAAGAAACAAGCCGAAGCCTTATTAAATTTTCTCAAGTCTCATTCAAACAAGTTTAAGTGGAACCCGAAAGGAGAGATTACTTACAACGGAAGGACCATGGAACATTCTAATTTAGCGGAACTCTTTCATTTCATCTTTTCTGTGAATAAAAAACCACCTATTATAGGACAAAGTGAATTTTTGCAAGCCTTGAAAGATATGGGAGTACCCCAAAGTATTATTAAGAATCGATATTTGTCTTCAAGAAAAAACATTGTCAAACCGAAAAAGAAACTTATTGTAAAAAAACCTGTTGTTAAACTCAACCCTGTAACCTGGTAAACATACTAAATAAAATGAATTTGTATCGATCCATACGTGTGATTATTTATAGAATAAAATACACTTACCTGAAAACACGTCCTACTCCAACGGCTACCTTGAGAGAAATGAATGATAAGGAGACTTCTTATCAGCGACGCGAGGTCACGTGATTAGGGTGACGTCACGAGTGATGTGATTGGCTATGCTCAGTCACGTGGTGAGTGACGTCACGAGTTATCTGATTGGCTACCTCTGGTCACGTGACGAGAGTCTTATCTTATCAGAGATTGCTTATCAACGATCACGGCTCAGTCTACCATTTGATTTCGTGTGTGTTGGTTGTCTCGTCATGTCTGCAGTGAGTTTCACGGAAAACGGGCTGAATGTCCAGTATGTTTCAAACTTCATCGAAAAGGAACAAGCAGATCGGTATTTTGCCGAGTTAAAAACTTTACCTTTCTACACGCCAACCTTTAGAATTCATGGAAAAAGTTTTACGCCTAAAAGACAAGTTCTGGGATACGGCGATTCAACTTTGAGTTATGCCTTCAGCGGAACCCATGTGCCTGCTAACCCTTGGACACGTCTGGTATTGGAGCTGCGGGATCGAGTGGAAAAATGGACGACTTCTACCTTCAACTATGTTCTGCTAAACCTCTACAGCAATGGATACAGCTACATACCTCAACATAAAGACAACGAAAGTGGATTAGATGCAACTTTCCCCATCGTAGTCCTCAGCTTTGGTGCCGAACGAACAATTGAATTCAAGAAGCCTAAAACACCTTCTACTTTGATTTCATTAGAACATGGTTCTCTCTACAGTATGTTAAAGCCTACGAACGAACTGTTTACCCACGGCATTGCACCGAATCCTATCATCAAAGATATGAGAATCAGCCTGACTTTTCGTCACTTAATACCCAACCCTATCATGCCACCTTTAAAGAAACCAAGACTTGATATAAGTGATGCTTCATCCAGTGCATGCGATACTTCGAAAAACTCTGATTGTGATACTTCGAAAAACTCTCATTGTGATACTTCTGTTAAAAACTGTTCTCAAGACATGTGTGAAAAACTTACTCCAAACGATTGGTTAAACCAATGGGTACGTGAACAATCTTGGGATCCTATACGAGGTGAATTTAATTTAAACTTTAACAGTTTTTTACAAATTGTAATAGAAAAGAATTTTAATGTGAGAATCCACATTCGAAATTTTAAAGAATTACATACAGGTCAATGGATACCTACTAAAGAAGGCGTTGTAATGACAGCTCAGACATGGTATTATTTTCAAAGTAAGATTGAAAATTTTAATTTTGAATCAGTAAATGATAGTTTTATTTCTAACAATCAATTAATAATGGCTTACATAGATGAGGATTATTGTACTTTACAGCAAATGTTTTCTTTAAATCCTTCTGGCTTTTATTTAAAACCGAATGTCATTAAATTGTCCAAGGATCAAATTTTTAGGCTTAGAGAACTCAAAATGAGAATATCTCATTTTATTATTGATGCAATATTCACCGTTCAACTATAATGTGTTTAACTATAATGTGTTTATAATGTGTTTAACATAAATTGAATCTTTATTTTGACAAATGGGAAATCTATTTGATTTATATTGTGTTTAAAATAAATTTAATTTCGAATCTTTAATTTGATAAATGGGAAATCTATTTTATTTCATTCAATAAACTACATAAAGCGAAATTTAAGTATGTGTAAAACTTGTGTATGCTTAGAAATTATTTATTTTATAAGTGAAAAACTTTGTATAGAATTTTAATAAGTTTATTTATTTATTTACAATCATATGACATAGAAATTATTCTATAAGTAAAAATCTATTTTATTTATAATGTGTTTAACATAAATTGAATTTCAAATCTTTATTTTGACAAATGGGAAATCTATTTTATTTCATTCAATAAACTACATAAAGTGAAATTTAAGTATGTGTAAAACTTGTTTATGCTTAGAAATTATTTATTTTATAAGTGAAAAACTTTGTATAGAAATTTTAATAAGTGAAAAACTTTGCATAGAAATTTTAATAAGTTTATTTATTTATTTACAATCATATGACATAGAAATTATTCTATAAGTAAAAATCTATTTTATTTATAATGTGTTTAACATAAATTTAATTTCGAATCTTTAATTTGATAAATGCGAAATCTATTTTATTTCATTCAATAAACTACATAAAGTGAAATTTAAGTATGTGTAAAACTTGTTTATGCTTAGAAATTATTTATTTTATAAGTGAAAAACTTTGTATAGAAATTTTAATAAGTTTATTTATTTTTTTACAATCATATGACATAGAAATTATTTTATAAGTGAAAAACTTTTTAATTAGAAGATTTAATTAAAACTTATTCTCATAAGTTTAAACTAAAAATTTATTATTCTAATAATTTATTTCCTTACAAAATTTATGACTCATACTTCGTTTAAAGGTGCTTTTTATATTATTCAAATCAAAAATTTATTATTATTGTTTACTTATGAGAAACTTAATTTGCATTCATTATAAATAAAAAAATTTAATTATTAACTAGAAAATCAGTTTACTTATAATTTTCATCAACTAGTGTTGTTTATTTAATTTCCAACATCCTATACTTTGTGATTTATATAGTAATTATCGCTTATACAGTAAAATGTTAGTGTTCAAGTAGATTCATGTTCAGTCATGTTTAGAATGACTCATCGTTTGATGAGTCATCGCATAGCTTATACAATAAAATGTTAGTGTTCAAGTAGATTCATGTTCAGACATGTTTAGGATGACTCATCGTTTGATAAGCTATCAGTTAGATTTGCATAACCTTTTGTTTATTAAATCTTTAACTAGGAGAATTTATTTTTCTAAAAAATTTTTTTTAATTTGCATACCTAATCCTATGTTTAGTTAAAATAGTGTATTGGTTTATTAAAATAGTAGCGTGTATGTATAAAAGTTAGATTTATTAAATCTTTAACTAGAAGAATTTATTTTTCTAAAAAATTTTTAAAGTTGCATACCTAATCCTATGTTTAGATAAAATAGTGTATTTGGAATATTAAAATAGTAGCGTGTATGTATAAAAGTTAGATTAATTAAATCTTTAACTAGAAGAATTTATTTTTTCTAAAAATTTAAGTTGCATCCTATGTTTATAAAATGATTCGCTTATTTAATGACTCATCGAATAGATTAAATTTATTTATGTATGTTGTATAAAAGTTAGATTTGTATAACCTTTTGTATATCAAATCTTTAACTAGAAAAATTTATTTTTCTAAAATATTTTAAAGTTGCATCCTATTCGTTTATTTTCAGTTGGGTATTTCCTTCGGTATACCCGATGACGAACTTCATATGCTTTGTACTGTTGGGGAAATAAATGATGAGGAGTGGCGAAACCCCCAATGGGACGACGTCGCCCAACCTGAAGCCGACCCTGAACCCCAACCTGAGGTCCAACCTGAAGCCCAATCTGAACCTTCTAAGGTATGTATTGTTTTGCATTAAAAATGAAAGTGTTTCCTTTTACAAAAGTTTTAAAAATTGTCCCTTTTACAAAAGTTAAAAAAATTGTCTTTCTTATTATAGGTTCAGCCTGTTTGCCCTACTTGTGGGAAATCGTTTGTGAATAACTCAAAACTGAATCGGCATATGTCAACTCATAACACAGAAAAAATGTTCGTGTGTCTCATTTGTCATAAAGAATTCTCCAGAAAGGACAACCTAAATAGACACCGAAAATCGCATCAGTCCACGAGTGAAATGCAAGAATCTGTAGACCCTCAGCCAGGTCCTTCTAAAGTATGTATTATTTCTTAAAGTTTTTGTTTTGTGATATTTCAAAAAAATGTAACACTTTAATTAAAAAATCGTTTTTTATTCTTTTAAAGGGTTTCTCCTGTTCTGTGTGTTTGAAGGAGTTCTCTAGAAAGGATGCCTTAAACCGACATAAGAAGTTGCATGATGCTGACACTTCCACCTTTCAATGTGCTACATGCCAACGAAAGTTTAGTCGCCTGGATGAGTACAACGCTCACCTGAAGACACATAACTACCCCTGCAAAGAGTGCCAGTCCACCTTCTCCTCTAAGTCATCATTAATGAACCATATGCGACTTCAACATTCAAATAGCCTAAGTGAAAGCCGGAAGAAACCGAAAACGATCCCTCCACCACTCTCTCGAAGACGTCCCTATACACAAGCTTTGAACACGTTTAAGACGGTACTCATAGAACCTACTGAAGCCACTCGGTACGATGTGAAAATCTTTTTAGAGTCTATTCGTGCCGAGATACATGAAAACATCCTACAGGAATTGTATGAGAAAGATTCCATCAAATGGTACCTGGTAATAAAAGTCTGCTTTGAAAGAGAGACAGCCGAAGGAGAACTGGAAATTATGGATGCGTACTTCAGAACACCCTGCTACCAGCAACACACTCCTGATTTAATTGATGATCAAATAAGTATAGGATTCATGAAGATTATTCAAAACTACGAAGAGTTCTTAGAGAGAGGTTCCGGCTGGGTGCTGAGAAACATCTACTACCTAGAATTCAAGTCTGCTAAATATAACCCCTTGAGAGCGAGCAGCTATCAAGAATTGCCAGCTAAACTGCTTGCCAAGAAAGCTATCTTAAATATACAGAACAGGGATAACAAGTGCTTCCTATGGTGTCTGCTAGCACACAAACTGAATTTAGACTACACAAGCCAACCTCATCGAGTCTCCCACTATTTACCTCATGAAGAGGAAATCAAGATGGGTAATGTTCAGTATCCTGTTCCCATCTCAAAAATAGGCCTCATAGAAAAACTGAACAATCTTAGAATCAACGTCTTCGGCTACGAAAACTCTAAAGTGACCATTCTAAGAATTTCTGAAGTAGAAGATGTTGAAGCTATCAACTTATTACTCCTTGCGAACGAGGAAGGTGCCCACCACTATTGTTTAATCCGGAACTTTTCCAGATTGATGGGAGACCGCACAAAACACTAGGGCAAACAGTATTATTGTTATAGGTGCCTGCATGGTTTTTCGACAGAACTTTTGTTAAAAGACCATGAAACAAACTGCAAAAAACACACTGCTCAAGCCATTGAGATGCCCAGCAAGGAGAAAAATATACTAGAGTTCACGGGAACCCATCTTCAACACCCTATCAGCTATATCATCTATGCAGACTTTGAAAGTTTGTTAGAACCTATTGCATCAGCTGTTCCATCCTCATCAAACTCCTACCTGCAACATACAGCCCGTCATACACCCTGCGGTTACGCTTATGTAATCGTAGGGTCTGATGGCAAAGCCGTGAAGCCTATCTTTAGCTATCGAGGAGAGAATGCAGTCAAGCATTTTCTGGAAAATATCATCATGGAAAAAGATATCCTTGAAGACAAACTACGAGAAATTAAGCCTATGAAGCTCTCTACCCAAGAAGAGGAGGCGTTCCAAAATGCTACAAGGTGCAGCATATGTCGTCAACCCCTGTTACCCGGATGCATTAAAGTTCGGGATCACAATCACGAAACTGGAGTTTTTAGAGGTGCCGCCCATGCTAGCTGCAACCTTAATTTTAAGCAGCCTATGAAGATTCCCGTGGTTTTCCACAACTTGAAGAATTATGATGCCCACCATATTATGACAGAATTAGGCCATTTTCAAGACCATCAGATACAAGTTATCGCAACAACATTAGAAAAATATATATCATTCACTTTGAAGAAACCTGACAGTCCTGTACAACTCGTCTTTCTTGACTCCTTCCAATTTTTGCCTGCTTCGTTAGAAAAGTTGGTGAAGAATTTGGATATTAGCCAGTTTAACATTCTAAAAGACCAGTTTAATTCAAGTACCGATCTAAGTCTCCTCACCAGAAAAGGAGTATACCCCTATGACTACATTACTGGATTTGATAAATTTGAAGAAACAGTGTTGCCGCCTCCTTCAGCATTTTTCAACTCTCTCACGAACGAAGCTGTCGAAGAATCTGATTATCAACATGCAAAAAACGTATGGGAAGTCTTCCAGATAAGAAACCTCGGCGAGTATCATGAACTGTATGTGAAGACAGATGTTTTGCTCCTTGCCGATGTCTTCCAAAATTTTAGAAGTCTTTGCTTACACTATTATAACATCGATGCTGCTCATTTATACACCTCTCCTGGACTGTCCTGGCAAGCCTGTCTGAAGATGACTGATGTCAAGCTAGAACTGCTCACGGATATCAACATGCTGCTGTTTATTGAAAAAGGGGTGCGCGGGGGTGTGTCGCAGATTTCACACCGTTTCGCTGTTGCAAACAACCCGCACACTCCTCACTACGACTCAAGTAAGCCCTCTAGTTATATCATGTACTGGGATGCGAACAACCTTTACGGTTGGGCTATGTTCCAGTACATGCCTTATGGCAAGTTTCAATGGATGGACCCCTCTCACATTACTGAAGATTTCATCATGAACATACCCGAAGATGCAGCAGAAGGCTTCATTTTTGAAGTGAATTTGGAGTACCCATCTCATCTGCATGACCTCCACAATAGCTACCCACTTGCACCTGAAAAAATGACCGTGACAGAAGAAATGCTCTCCACCTACGCCAAGTCCTTGTTGCAGAACCAAAAGTATTCAGGAACACCCAAACTCATTCCAAACCTTCACAATAAATCAGAGTATGTTGTACATTACAGAAATCTACAGTTATACCTAAAACTCGGAATGAAGCTATTAAAAGTGAACAAGGTTTTGAAATTTCGACAAGCACCCTGGCTAAAAAAGTATGTAGACTTCAACACAGATAAACGAAAATCTGCAAAGAACAGCTTTGAGAAAGATTTCTTTAAACTGTTGAACAATAGCGTCTATGGAAAGACCATCGAAAATTTGAGAAAACGTCGTAACATCGAATTGTGTAACAATGAAGTCAGAGCCCAAAAATTAGTTGCATCACCGAATTTCACAACAGGGATCTGCGACATAGGTACTAAAAATAGTTTGCTCGATATTTATATCCGGCGAGGCGATTTCACCTGGTTCGAATCCTAACATCTGCGCTATCCCCTCATGCAATATCAGTTTTGTTTTATCTTTCACGTTAATACACACCTTTTTCGTGTGCGGATCATAAGTGAAAGAAATTTTATTTTTAATCTCTTCAATAGACATCGATTTTAAAATGTCATCGACCGATTCGTAAAAGCCAGGGGGAATTCTTCTACCAAACGGAGATTTCTGGTCATTCAAATCGAAACCAAATAAATTATTATTTTGGTTCACATTATACCAAGTGTGAGGGTAAATAAATTCGACAAGGCCTACTTCCCATTCCCCTTTCAATTCAACGGGGGCGGGTAATCGCGTAATAAAATGAGAAATTTTATTCTCAGGAAAATAATTCAGGGAACTGTCCGAAGGTAACGTCACGTAGAACGACATGCTTTCAAATGATCTTTCAACAATCCAAACACTTGTTTTATAAGGTGAATAAATCAGAGGATGAAATCCATTGGTCAAATTTGCTAGGATAACCTTTAAATTTTACTTTGTATTCCACACGCTTTTTCCGTATCCGCTTATCTAAAATCTTTTCAATCATATAATTCTCTTTTGGTTTCACTTTCTGAAGTTCTTGAGGGTAAAAGGTTCTTTTAATGGGTTCTTCTAACAGGTCCTTGATTCGGTAGACGGGAGGGTCTCTTCTCACACATTCAGTCACCACAAACACTTCTTTCGTCCAGTTCGTTTCATATCCTTTTTCGAAGGTTAATTTCTGCTTGGAAACTCGTACAACATCTCCCGGTTGAAACATGCAGGGTTTTCTTTTCGCATTTTGCATGTCACCGTATAAAGTATCCCATACATCGCTTTCATTTTCAGCGGTTACTTCAACTGGAGCTCTCTTGATACTTGAATGGTAAGTATGATTATAACTGTGTAACAACTGATCCAACACGTCTAAATAGCGGTAGGTATGATTATGGGTAAAATATTTCCACATTTTCGTTTTCAAAGTTCGGTTAAATCGCTCCACGACAGATGCTTTCGTATTGTTATTCGTCGTAAAAAACCGCACGCCTTCTTCTTTCAAAAATTTTTGAAAAAGTCTGTTTTGATACTCTTTTCCGTCATCCGATTGCAGGGACTTGGGTTTTCTCGTTGCAAAAATAGATCGGAACGCCTTTACAATATCTTCACCACGTTTTTGCTTCAAAGGGACCGCCCACGCAAATTTAGACAGAATGTCTATACAAGTCAGGATGTAGCTGTACCCTTGATTGAACTTTTGCAAACTGCCGAGATCCACTAAGTCGGTCTGCCACTGTTGATCGATTGAATACACTATCACTCGATTGGTCGGGAACTTTCTTCGAACAGGTTTGTGCAACGTGTATGCATCGACTCCGCTCAGCCAGTCCTGAATCTTCTTCTTCGAGATTTTGCCTTTGGCAGCACGAAATAAGGCATTTACACCACCAAAACTTCCTGCGTGACTTGGATTCTGATACACCTCCATCGTTACAACACAAAATTTTATTATGACTCACATTCACACGAAAGCGCATCATACTTTCCTCGTACGAAGATACGTTTTACAATGACTCACTAACGCAACGTCTCTCTTTATATACCTTATAAGTGCACTCACAAGCATAGCTTCATGGCTTGATAAATAAAACCCTTATCCACTTATCAAGCCGTGAAACTATTTTACCTTCGGTTCGAATCTAACCCCTGCAAAAATTCGAAAAAATTTTGAAGTCCCCGAAATTGTGAAAAAAATACTAAGTCTGAAATTTATGAAAATAAATCTAACTCCTCAAAATTCCCTATAGATGGCACCACCAAACCTCATCCAAGATGATCGTCAAAGTTTCTATTCTTCCGGTGGCAACGCTCTAAAAGTTTCTATTCTTCCGGTGGCAACACCCCCTCCTCCAAGATGATGACTAAGTAGTGTAAAAAGGAGACGTTGACCGACACGGTGGAGGGTCGGAGGTGTAAGGGTGGCGGCGCGCCTCCACCCTGACCCTCATCGTCCCTCCGTCCCTCCACCGTGTTGGTGAACTCTCCTTTTTACACTACTCACCGAGTACTTTGGAGTTTACGTAAGCTAGTGAAAAGAGTGCATCCGTCGCTAATCTTCTGCTGTCTTCTGTGGTGAGATATTTAAAATTATCTAAAGTATTTCTTATGTATACGTTCTAAAGTTCTTTAATCACCCTGATTGGGTTAAAATTCAGCCAGTTCATCCCTCCTTCTATTCAAGTTGAATAAACTCTTATTTTTATTTTTATTTGAGTCTCGTACTATTTCTACTTAAACACTTAAGTTAACTAAGTTAAGATGGGATCTGCGGCAACGCAAACCTCACAATTGTTACTCTCTAAGTTTGTAGTCTCATGATATGTGGTCAATTCTTATTCTTCTTATATATATTTTTTTAATCTTGATTCATTGAAAGTTTTTTAAATAATTTATTTCATTCCTCTTTAAATTTGATTTTGTTGCAAGATAGAAACAGGAACTGTATTTTTGGCTTGATTTTGCTATACAGTTTTACGAAATCTTGCGATATCTCTGCTCTTATAAATACATGTTTCCTGAAGTGCGAATACTTCGATTTTTGAGCATTTCTTAATCCAATTCTTATTCCAATTGCGCCCTGTTTTAAAGCAGTGCTTTTGTCTTATTTATTATTTTGAAATTGGAGACACCGTGCTAATTTGTCTGAGAGAAAAGTTTTATTTAGAAAAACAGCGCCACATATTCCCTTATTGGTAAAATTTGGAATTTATTTTTTATTATTTATTTAATTATGTTTCGGAATCCTTCGTTTCCTGTCTAGTTTAACCTTACTACACAATTTGAGGCTATTCTTGCAATTAGATCCACGCTACAGAACACTGGCAGTTTAATTATGTGGCCGCCCTGTAAATGAGATGATGACTAAGTTGAATAATTGAAATGACAAATAATATTAAGGGGAAAAAAATCTTTTTTTTTACGTACGCAGTATTACTCATAGATAAACAAATTATAGGTTTTAAAATAAAAATACTTTTTCTCTATTTATAATTTCATCTTTTATTTATTTATTTTTTCCGATTCATTTTAATTCCAGCGCTGTATTATTTTATTATTATGTTTTTTAATTCCACCTTCATTACATGGAAATCTTGCGTTTAAATTTGACTTGTGGTATGTCAGTTCGAATCGAATTAAGGTGATATGCCTATGAGATAACAATCAAGGTGAATAATTGAGATCGTAGATAAAACTAAAGACAAAATGCTTTCGATATGAGAAATATTATTTAACAAATGAACAAGGAAAATAGAAAAAAGAAATGTAAAAAATATTTAAAATTTAAAATTTAAGTTTACTATTTATCTCATTTCAATTCTAGATAATTTTATTTTTCCAATGCTCAGAATTTTTAGTTAATCTTCAACTTGTCGCATGTTAACTCAAATAAAACTTAGATGATACAAGTGAGATTTTGACTGAAGTGTATAATCGAGATAATAAACAAAATTAAATATAAAACAGCTCTTTTATACACAGCATTAACTGAAAGTAAGTAAAGCAGGTTTTTAAATAAAATACGTCTTTTTCTAGTTATCACTCATTTTTTTATCTATACAGATTATTTCTATGCCAGTGCCAAATATTTTTGTTTCCTTTGCACACAATTCTTATATTCTTCATTGACTTACAGTTATGTCAAATTGAATGAAACTGGGATGATTGAAATAAATGTAACTGAAATATTAAAAATTAAAGGTATAACATTCTTGAAAAGCCATAAACTAAATTTTAAAAATTGGTTGGTTGTAGGGTTTAAGGTCGACTGACTACGTAAGGGTTCTAGGCCTATAAATGGAATGCCCTCCGTGGGGATCTCTATAAGGAGTCTTAGCCCATATTTACACAAGCTTCGAAGAATACCACGGAAAACTGCGAATTGCTAGGTCGATGAGTGCGACCTGGGATTAGGATCGAACCCAGCACTTCCCATCTACCAGCTTTGAGCGCAAAACCTCTTGACCGCTGGTGGGCCTAAAGTTTTAAAGAAAAAAGACTTTTTATTTTATATATAATTTCATTTTATTGAAATTTATTTTTCCGACTGAGTGAAAATAATGCCTGGACTGGGAGTCGAACCCCAGATCTTTGACTTACAAGGTCAAGGCTCTACCAAGTGAGCTATTCAGGCCGACAACCGGTGGACATTACTCTCTCAGACAACCTTTAGGCAGAAGTAAGTCAAAGATCTGGGGTTCGACTCCCGGTCCAGGCATTATTTTCGCTCAGACGGAAAAATAAATTTCAATAAAAAATATGATTTTCTTCCCAATCAGTTGATTGTGTGATTTTAATATATTGCATTTAATTTTAATTTTATTATTTATTCCTATTTCATTGACAGATTATAATTATTACTATTATTTACTATTAAACAGAATTCTTGCGTTCTTCATTCATTAACTGCACATAATTTAGACCAAACTGAAGAGATATAATCAAGATGATGACTAAGATAAATAATTGGTGTGAGAAATAAAATTAAATCATTTCTGATATACGCAGTGTTATTTAAAAGTAAATAAAATGAGTTTTTTAAATAAAGTGTGTTTTTCTATATTTATTATTTAAATTTCAAGTAAACTATTTATTTTTATTCCGGTACCGAATTATTTTTTCCATTGCACGAAATTCTTGCGTTCTTCACTCATTAACTGCACATAACTCAATCCAAACTGAAGGGATATAATCAAGATGATGACTAAGATAAATAATTGGTGTGAGAGATAAAATTAAATCATTTCTGATATACGCAGTGTTATTTAAAAGTAAATAAAATAAGTTTTTAAATAAAGTGTGTTTTTCTACTATATTTATTATTTAAATTTCAAGTAAACTATTTATTTTTATTCCGGTACCGAATTATTTTTTTCCATTGCACGAAATTCTTGCGTTCTTCTTCGACTTGTCGCATGTCAGCCGGAATCGATTCTTACCATGATTGATCACCATGAGAGAGAATAATTTGATCAACAACTCTCTTCATTGAAAATATAGCAAAAGTGTTTATCTTTCGTTGGAATAATTTTGAAAAGAAAAGAATTCATTGAATGTTACGATCAATTCCAGGAAAATAAACAATTGCATTTTAGAAAAAATTCCTATTTCTTATTTCTAATATTAAAAATAACACTTTGAAGAGAGAATTTTTTTTTTTATTAGTCAAAAACATTAGAATAAAAAACTTAAACAAGTTATTAATGCTTTCCAGGTGATAAATTAATATGAATAATGCGTTTTTATGTTTAACATGTTGAATAAAATAGTGTTTGTGAAAAATTTAAAAATAAATAATAAAGTAAATTTTATAAATGATTACTTTGTATAACATTTTTATTAAAAATTTAATTTAATTCAAAATTTTAAAGTCTCTATCGTATTTTTAATACATGTAGTTATTGCAGGGCTGTCTACATTATTATTATTATTATTATTATTATTATCTTCGTACCGATATTTCTATAATACACAATTTATAATAACTTAGTGCAGGCCTAAGTAAATGTTTTATAACTTTTACTTTTTGGAAATAGTGGTACGAAAAAAAAAAGGTCACCTGAGGCAACCCTGCTTCGTCTGTGGTCGCCTGAGGCAACCTCAATACTTCACGCTTATACTTGTGAGATATTATGAATTACAAGATTAATGATTATGCAATATAATGTTATTAATCATCAGCTTCAAATTCAAATAACAAAAATGTTATATTTACAGAATAATTTGAAAAGAAGTCATTGATGGTAAAATTAATTTCTATAAAAAGAAACAATAATACTTTAAATAATACTTCTTTCTTTTCTTTTCTCTCTTGGCCCACCAACGGTCGAGTGGTTCTGCACTCAAAGCTGGTAGACGTGAGGTGCCGCGTTCGATCCCAGGTCGCACTCGTCGGCCTAGCTGTTCGAAGTTTTCCGTGGTTTCCTCCGAAACTTGCGTAAATACGGGATAGGACTCCTTTGAAAGACTCCCCACAGAGGGCATTCCCCCTCAGGCCGAGGACCTACAGAAGTCAATTGACCTTATTCCAAAAATTCAAATCCATATCCCTTCGCTCTTAAATTTTAATTTAACCTTTTACGTACCACATTATAAAACAGACAAAAATATATTTGAAACCATTTTTTTTACTTACTTAAAAGAATTTTTTATAGATATATTCAATAAAAATTATGCATATCGCATCATATTAGTAATCAAAGAGGATTTTTTGAAGTAGTACTTTAGTATACTACTGGTACATAGAGGTCGAAAAAGATATTTCGACTTTGAAAAAAGGTAATTATTTTTTTATATTCTTTATATATTTTTTAGAGATTAGTAGGAAATTGTTGAGGTAATGTTAGAATTGATTACAACATAGATGAAGATCGTGAAAAGTGAAAACAAAGCAGAAAGAGCACTTTATAAAATCCCTTCTTTAACAACTTATAGTGTCTAGTGCCTCGTAGTGAGATATATACGTTCAAATCTTATAAATATCATTCAAATTTATTCCGTTAATTCGATTTTAGTTGCTTTTTAAGCTATTAGTACTTTAAAATATTGTCAATATAGATTAAGTTTCAAATGGTTATTTAACACTGAGAAAAAATATATACCGCCTTCATCTAGAATGAATAAGTGGCCATTTTCTAAATCTTTTAACTAGAAATATAGATTTCCGAGCTATGCGCATAAGGCAAGCCAATAAACTGAATAGACGAAATGATCGAGTATTTTTAGTCTACACTTTTCTAGATGGTGAAACAATATTCTGAATCTTTTGTATGGCCAGAAATTTTCGCTTGAGTTTCTAGAATTGGGTCATAAACCAAGATTATAGTTGCTTGAACCTGTCTCTTGTGTTCAAATTTATTTGGAGATATTTTCAAGTAAGTTTGACCTCGATACTATAGACATACTCTCTAGAATTATAATAGAGGTTTCTAGAACTCGCTTTTAGAGGGGACTAGAATTTATAAGGATGACATGGAAAACTACTTTTTCTAGAGCCATAATTTAGATTCTAGATGTCAGTTACAGAATTTTTTTTTCAGTAAACCCCTTCCCCGGAAAAGAAAGAAAATAAAAATAAAAATAAAAGCGTAATTATTGGTTTATTCATATGCCTTTGATACGAATTATAAGATAAATAATTATGCGTTATAATATTTCAATCAACAGCTTTTATTGAAATAATACAAAATGTTTCACTTCACAGAATAATTAAACTGAAAATTAATTGAAAGTCAAATAAAATTCTATGAAAAGAAACCATACTATTTTATATTATATATACACATTTTCTTTCTTGTTTTGGCTGTAGTGAATGTTTCGGGCCTTGGCACAAAGAAATATTTAGCTTTTGCTATCTTGGTGACAGAAAAACATTCTCTTTGCATGTTTTGTATTCTACCATGTATATATATATATATATATATATATTAATTTAATTTCCAGGAATATATTAAAGTAAATTTTTTATTTTTATTACTTGTAATTATTGTTTCCTTTTTATATATGTGTGATGCTACGGGTTACAAGGTAAACGATTGTGCAATATAATATTTCAAGCCCAATTCATCATTTAAATAGCGAAATGTTATAATATTTCATAGAATATTTAATAGAGAAAAAATTCATTAGAAGTAAAAATAATTTCTAGAAAAAACTATTTTAGTTTCTGTTATAGTTCTCTTTAAAATTTAATTTAAATAATTTCTTTAAAGTAAGTTATATATTTTTGTTGCAAATAGAATTAACTATTTTTTCATTCTTATACCATACCCTTGAGGTGCTATGATTTATAAGATAAACTAATATAAATATAAACAATATTTAAATCAACCATTCATAAACAAAATACAATATTTAAATCAACATTAATAAACAAAATACAATATTTAAATAAACCAATTAATAAACGAAATACAATATTTAAATCAACATTAATAAACAAAATACAATATTTAAATCAACCATTAATAAAAGAAACACAATATCTAAATCAACCATTAATAAACGGAATACAAAATTTAAATCAACCATTCATCACTTTAATGACAAAATTGTTTTATTTCCTAAAATATTTAGAGAGAAAATTCATCGAAGGTAAAAATAATTTCTATAAAATAAACAATATTATTTCTTATTATGTTTCTTTCTGCTTCCTTTTTTAGTATTTAATTTTTATGAATATTTTAAAGAATTTTATTTTATTTTATTATTATTTTTTTTAATCGCATATGAGCATTGCCTGTTTCTTACCCCTGTAAGGTGCTAAACGGTTTACAAGATAAACGGTTATGTAACATTTTAACCGCAAAGCATCATTTGGATAGTAAAAGGTTATAATACTTCATCGAATATTTAGAGAGAAAATTCATTGAAGGTAAAAATAATTTCCATAAAAAAAAATAAGAAAATAATAATAATAATAATAATAATAATAATAAATTTAGTTGCTGTTACATTTTTCTTTAAATTTAATTTGAATAATTATTTTAAAGTGAGTTATATATTTTTATTACATATAATTAATTATTACTTCATTCTTATGAATTACCTGCGAGATGCTATGATTTATAAGATAAACAAATACGAATGTAAGCAATATTTAAATTAATCATTGATAAACGAAAGACAATATCGAAATAAACCATTCATAAATGAAATAAAATATTTAAATCCACCATTACCCACTTTAATAGCAAAATTGTTTTACGTCCTAGAATATTTAGACAGAAAACTCATTGAAGGTAAAAACAATATCTATAAAAGAAACTATTTTCTACTATATTTTCTATTTTCTACTATATTTCTTCCCTTTCTGTTTAGTATTTGATTTATATGAATATTTTAAAATCTTTATTATTATTATTACATATAGTTTTTGTCTCATTCTTATACCTGAGAGATGCTACGGGTTACAAGATGAACGATTATTGGAATATTATATTTAAACCACAATGCATCATTTAAATAACAGAAGGTTAAAAGTACTTAGAATATTCAGAGTGAAAAATCATTGAAGGTAAAAATAACTTCCATACGAAACAACTTTAATTTTTGTTACATTTCTTTCTTTTTCTTTTTAATATTTAATTTAAATAATTATTTTAAATTGAGTTATATATTTTTATTACATATAATTAATAATTACTTCATTCTTATACAACATACCTGTGAGATACTACAATTTACAAAATAAAGGAATATATACAATATTTAAATAAATCATTAACAAAAGAAACACATAGTTTAAAACAACCATTTTTCGCTTTAATAGAATTTTTTTACTTTCCGAACACTATAGTGAGAAAAGTATTGTAATCATGTCAAAAATCCGAATTTGAGATTTTGATGTTTCTATACGTTTCGAGGTCCCTGAGTCCGTTTTCTCTATTTTTGCGATGATGTATGTATGTATATATGTGTGTGTGTATGTATGTGTCTATGTCTGTGAGTGAACACGCTAGCGTCTAAACGCTTTGTTCGAATAAGCTGAAAGTTGGTACGTATATTGTAAGTCACCATAGTACGAACCCTATAGATATTGGTGAATCTAGCACTTACAGTTTTTTTACAGGGACACCAGGAAAAATTCTTTATCATTATGGCCTATGGGACCAAAACCTTAAAAGAGCGATAGCATCTAAACGCCTTATTCAATCGAGGAATAAAATATACACATGTTATAGGTCACAGTTGCACGAACTGTATAGATTTTGGAGAATCTAGCACTTATAATTTTCTTACAGGGACACAAAGAAAAATTCTCTATCATTATGGCCTATCGGGCCAAATTTTTAAAAGTGTGATAGCGTCTAAACGCCTTATTAATCTGAGGAAAAAAATTGTACACATGTTATAGGTCTTAGTTTCACCAATTTTGGTGAATCTAACACTTACAGTTTTTTTACAGGGACACAAAGAAAAATTCTTTATCATTATGGCCTATGCGACCAAATTTTTAAAAGTGCGATAGCATCTAAACACTTTATTCAATTGAGCTTAAAATTTATATGAATATTATAAATCACTGTTGCACTAACTATAAGTATTTTGGTGAATCTAGCATTTATAGGTTTTTACAGGGACACAACAATAAAAATTCTTTATCATTATGATCTATGGGCTCAAAGTTCAGTAGCGTTGAATAAAACATCGTGTAATATATGGAGAAAAATACTCAAAAACTCTATTATGGTTTTCTCTCTTTTGTTTGAGAGAAAATTTACTGGAAGTAAAAAATAATTTCTATAAAATAAACAATATTATTTTCTTTTATATTTTTCCATTTCTTTTTAGTATTTAATTTATATGAATATTTTAAAGTCTTTTTATTAATATTACTATTATTATTACATGTAATTTTTGCTGTATTATTATGCTTCTGAGATTCTAGCGTTACAAGAAAAATTATTATGCAATATAATATTTTTATCAAAATTTCATCATTTAAATAGAAAAATGTTGTACTTCTTAGAATAATTATGGAAAAATTCCTTGAATATACATTAAATAAAAAAAAATCTATATGTCTTTTTTTATATATTTTACTTTCTTATTTTTGCTAAATTATAATAATTGCTTAATTATTATTATTATTATTATTACTTATTATTATTATATGTAATTTTTGCTGCATTATTATGCCAGTGAGTTTCTACGAGTTACAAGAAAAATTATTATGCAATATAATATTTTTATCAAAATTTCATCATTTAAATAGAAAAATGTTGTACTTCGTAGAATGATTACAGAAAAATTCCTTGAATGTACATTAAATTTAATTAAAAAAAAAAAAAAATCTATAACACGTCTTTATTTATGTATTTTTTTATTTAATTTAAATAAATATTTTTAACTCACTTTGTTATTTTTACTAAATTACAACAATTGCTTACTTTTTAAACTTGTTAGACGAGTTACAAGAGAAATGGATAAGAAGTTACAAGATGGAGTTACTCCTTAGATGGAGTTACTCCTCTTGTTAATGGAGTTACAAGATAATATTTTAACGGACTTAATAAATTCGATATTAAATTTCAATTAATATAATATTGCAATTAAAATTTCTCCACTGAAAAGTATAAATTTGGTACATTTCATGAAAAAATTAAAAGAAATTTCTTTGAATGTAAAATTAAATTCTATGAAAAGAAACAATATTATTTTCTGTAACAGTTCTTTTTCTCTTTTGTTTAAATGTCTAATATTGAGACTCTCTTTTTCACAAAGAAATTATCAATTTTGTAGTGGACTTAATGATTATAATATTATCAATATTAATATTAAAACCTATAGTAAAAATATCAATTTCAATAAAAATGCTAGGAATAATATTTTTGCTAATTTTAGAGCAATTAGAATTATTTAAGCGTATGCAGTGTTACTTGAATTCGAATTTAGATTATTTTCCCCCATTTCTCCATCCATTATTTTTATTATTATTTTATTTTTATAAAATGAATTAAATTCAAAATTTTCTGTATTATGATATAAACAAAATTTGCAGGAATTGAAGTTTGTGATTTTGGAAAAAAAAAAAAAAAAAAAAAAATTATTTATGTTATGTTATTATTATTATTATTATTATTGTTGTTGTTATTTATTTATTTATTTATATTTATTTACATTTTTTGTGGTGGTAGAGGATGGGGAATGATATAATATTTGAACTTAACTAAAACCAAATAGTTTTTTTGTTAATAATGAAAAATTTACCCTTAAAATAATAATAATAATAGTAAGTAAATAAATAAATAAATCAGAAAAAATAAAAATAAATAAATTAACTCTACTTTTATTTTTAGTAATCCAAGTATTGGATTTTTTTCCCTTTCAGTACGACAGGATTATTTCTTTCATACAGCGATTTTGCGTTATCGCCATTAATTGTATTATACCTTGAATGAATGTGCGAACATTTTTGTGTTTATTTAAAATATATAAAGCTGAAAATTTGTCAGTGTCTCTGTTCGGATTATTAAAATTTATCGCAAATTGTTACACTTATTAATAAGGACAAAATCTAGCTAACGCTATATTTTTAAATACTGTCGGATAATTGATTCAAAAAATATTAAGTAAACCCCCCCCCCCATTTTAAATTTTAATATATATATATATATTTCATTTCGATTTTTCTTTAATTCTTTTTTGGTTTGATTTGGGTAGTCTTCGCTTATGATCCGAATAATTGTTTGAATACTGAAGTTAAATCATCTTTAAATTTAAAATTTTTGCACTGATAATATTGTATTACTATATATATATATATATATATAAGATGCCAAAAATAAATAAGTAAGTAAATATATTTCCTTTTATAAATAAATATATAAATGAAATAAAGTAAATGGTCAGGCAAATATATATATTTAATAATTAAAATGAAATTGAGAAAAATCATGCTAAAGAGACAAAACAGCTTCAGTATAGAACCCCTTTGAAAAAAAAAATTAAATTTGGTTCCAAATTAACTTCGACGTTTCTCACCAAGATCTTTACTTACGCAATTATGATAGCCATTTTAATTCATCGTCAAAATGACAACAAAAATATAAAATCCACCAAGGGTCTCCTATGTCAAAGCTATACCGAAATCATTTTAAGAAATGGATATAGTTAGTTATGCTAGTAAAGGAAACATAATTACTGCATGCCTTTACATGGAAAAACAGATTAAAATAAGTCCACTCCTACTAAACTAAATTCTGTTTAGAAAGAATGAAAGCAGAATTTTATTTTATTTTATTTTTTAATTGTATAGATATTTTTAAAGATATATTTTATGTATTATTTTTATGCAATAAGGTTTTAACTGGAATAAAAGTTAAAAAATAAAGTTGTATTTGTCATTACGTATGACATTTATTCATAGGAATAAAATTCACAATCATGCATACTTCCTTGTAAACAGTAAAAAACCCTTTAAATTAAACGTGTAGTAATGTATAAACTGTACATAAAATAGTAATTGTACTTAAAATAGTTTTATAATGCTCTAAAATATGTCTAATTAACAAAAGTACGGTACAGTTAACTTTAAATAACCTTAATAACAAAAACGATATATTAGTTTACTAAAGGAAAATAACTTCTAGAGATAATGATTAAAAATTGGTTATTTTTGGCACAATAATGTTTAAAAGTATTACATTAGAATAAAAATAAATAATCAAAATTCTTACCTGTAACTTCATAGAAAATTAAATTCATTCATAAACATGATGTTTGATGACGACAAACTATATAGGTGTTCCATCGTAACTTCTGAAATCTTAGAAAATATCTAAATAAAATCTGTAACCAATAGAGTGACATATTAGATGTGTCGTGCGATCTCAGTTTCAAATATATATGAGTAGAGCCGTAAATTTTCTTGACTTTAAAAATCAGCATGTTTCCTGTGAAATTAAATACAGGAGGACCTCCTAGAGAAAGTGTTAACAGATCACCCAATTAACTTTAACCTCCTGCTTGGTTAGTGAAAATTTGATGAATTATCAGAGGAAACCAATTCCGGAAACATGATTCCGTTAACTCAAGCATAAGTCGTAAAATTAAATTAAATTATCTATTTATTTTCGCATTCTTTTGATCACGTGAAGAGATGCTTATTAAATGTTTTGCTTAAACTCTAAAAATAAATTAATTAAATAACAAAATTAATTCGATTTTTAGAACTATATTTTAATTTTTTTGGCTCATTCTAAAAAAAAAAAAAAAAAAAAAGTAAAAAAGTAAAAAGAAAGAAAGAAAAGAAAAGAAAGAAAGAAACCCTCACTGCTTTATGACAGGATTATTATTTTTCGAATTTAAAATTTAAATCACAAACAATTAATTTCTCTCATATGAAATTAAAAATTGTGATAAAATTCATATTTTGAATAAGCTAACATTACATTTTAATGCATATATTTCAATATATATTAATAAATTACATTTTTTTCTTTGAGCCTGCGAAGCAACTCAACTAGCTAACATAGAGCTGTGACTTAAATAAATAAACAAATAAATGCAAAATAATTATCATTAAACTTATATCAAACGCAAAAAAAGAAAATAATAATGATAATAATAATAATAATAAATTTTCTTGTGCTGATATTTTGTAAAAGTATTATTTTAAAAACATTTTTTATGTATTGATAGCAATTTTAAATGCATTCTAAACTTTTTTTTTTAACTACAAAAATTTAAAACTGCAAAGATTTTGTTAAAACATCACATACAGTTTTACAAAATTAGTCCTTTATTAAAAATTTATTTTATTGCAAATTTTCTAGTTATTTTTCCCCAAAGAAAACTTTATTCTGCAAACTTTATTTATTTATTTATTTTTTTATTCGAAAGCAATCTTTCTTGTTTTCTTTTTAAATGTACTTTTCTTTTTAATTTTTTTTTCAAAATGTTTGCATTATAAACACGAATTTTATATGTTGTAGCTGAAATTTACGTTCAATCACTGATTTTACAATATTAGTGTAAATTGAATAATTTCATAAACTTTTAAATAAATTTTTAAACCAATGATTAAACATAAACGTGTATATGAGGGGGAAAAAATGTCTACCTACAAAGCAAAACATATAAAAAAATTGTTACAAATATGAAGATATCCTTGAGAAAAGTTTGTTTTGAAACGCACATAGATATACGAAATAAAAATTATGCCTTTTTGATGAACCAGAATTCAATTTTCTCCTAAATATTCATCGAAACTAAACATGAGGTGTTCTTATAAGAAGAGAATTGGAAATATAGCTATTTCAAAGTTCGTCGACCTCCTACAGTGATTTAGTCAAAAGTAAATCGTTCTGGTTTTTTTTTTTTTTTTTTTTTTTTTTTTTTAAGCGCTTTTCTTTATAGATTATATAAAACAAATAAATGAAGAAAAATATAAAAGAACAACAATTTTATCTGAGGAGCAAACTATTTAAAAATTTCTTCTCTCATTCAACTTATGAATTAAAATTCTGTCCAAAGCAGAATTTAATTTTGTAAAAGAGACCTTTTTATGGTGTTCTTGTTCCCATGATACTTACACTGCTTTATACAATTTGAACAATTTTTAATCCTACGTATAAGTTTTACTATCAGATACTTTGACAATAAAAATATTTTACTCGTAGAACATCTTCCGCTTATCCGTTTTACATTCTTCTGTATTCTGTAAAAGAAAGCATTTGATTCGTAAAAATTTTCGATAACAGGTTTTAAAAGGATTTACACGTTTTGAGAGGTCCAGAACACAATTTGATCGTTTTTAGAAAATGTCTGTGTGTGATAAAAATTTTCTGGTAAGTACATCTCAGGAGCTATTGTACAGAATTTCACATAACTTTATATGTAGTTACACCTTGACATAATTTAGTTCTAGTCATCTTTTGGTGCAGATCACTCTATAGGTGGCGCTCCTATACTGTAATTTTTCTAATTTAACGGAAGTCAAATCGACCGTCTTTCTCTAACGTTGTGTAGCGTATAATCAAACAAAACTTGATATGCGAAAAATCCATAACAAAATAATATGCTGATTCAATTTCATTTTTTATCGGGCTTTTATTCAGATCAAACAAGTAGTTCGTGCATACAGGGACATCCAAGAGAATTCAAATATATTACGTCTATGGACGAAATTGCAGGTAAGTAGAGTTTAGCATCTGTAGACTACTCTAAACAAAATTAAATGAATGTATATATTTTTATATGCGTAAAAGCATCATTCATGAAAAATAGTAAAATACCGTACGAAAATCATGCACTGTTCATTTATAGAGTTATATAAAATAACTAGACTATAGTGGGATAACACTTGGAAATTCATGGAAGTGCATTTCAGGTTGTGGTGTGTATTATAATTATAGAATTTTATTTAAGTACATAATCTGGTGTATACACAACTTTTAGAAGATATATAGGGCTAGCAACAGTTAAGCGAAGCTTTTTTGTTGAATGTAATTAGTGGAAATGCTTTTTATAATATTTTGCCATGACCAAGAAATCTTCTCGGGAATTAAAATTAATATCCCTCATACCAATATGGTAAATAATGTATTTTTAAGATAAATATTCAGCGCTTGCTTTTTATATAGTTAAATGTTTTGAGTTTCCATAAATACTGAAGTCAAGTTTTTAACGTTTGATCTTTGTCCCTTACCAGAGTAACTTAAAAACAAATAATTTCAGGCACTTCAAACGTTGAGCTTTGAAGCTAACATAAGATTGTTTCTTGAAGAGTTTGATTAAGATTGATAAGTTTCAAGGAATGGTGCACTAGAAAGTTGTATGAATAATATGGAATGAATTTTAAATTTAATTAAAAGATTTGAATTCTATATAAATGTAGGTACAATATTTAAACGGGGGATTGAGAGGGGCGGTAGCCCTCCTCATACAGAATTATTTGTCACATAAAGCTGTTCCGTAGCCTAGTTTGAATTGTTTTTAACGTATGTTTATATAATAGTACTCGTTATCTTAAACCATAATCTCCAATCTGTCTTTATAATATTGAATTTCAGGGTAAGAGAAAGTCGTGTGAATACCACACCAAAATATTTTTATTGTTATTACTCATAGGAAATTCAAAATAAATTTCAAATTATATCGAAATTATTTGAAATTCTAAGAATCATTTTTCTTATTTTAAAAACCGCTGTAGAATTAATCACTATTATTTTATTTATCGTTAAGTTTACATTCATAATTGAAATTATAATTGATAAGAGTATCGAAATAAATTTATTAGCTAAAGTATTGAAAATTTAAAACTTTTAAGTCTTTTGAATTTGTTATTAAAGAAGTAACTGTTGTTAAATACAATATCACAATGGTTATATTCGCCTCTTTTCTGAAAACTGTAATTCATAAGATAATCAAAATAAACTAAAATTTCTATCGAGAGAATTTGAGAATCTAAAAATAATTCTTGATTTTATGAAAAATGTTGAACAATAAATAATTATGAAATTTATCACAACTGATAAATTTACACTCATTGCTGAAGCTGTGATTTATAAGATTTCAAAAATAAATTTAATTTTTAGCATTTACGAATGTAAAACTTCGTAAATTTTATAACCGTTCTCTAAATAACAACTATTTTTGAATTTATCACTATTGATAAATTTACATTCATTGTTGAAACTTTAGTAATAAGAAGACTGAAATAAATTTCATTGAATATGTTAAATATTTAAAAATTTAAATTCTATTCTTAATAAAACAATTGTTGTTGAACCCATAGTCATTGTTGAAAGTAGTATCAATACTAAATTTACTTTCACTATGTAAATTATAAATTCATTATTAAATAAAAATAGGTTTCATTCACTATCTAACAGATTTGAAAATCTAAGACTCATTCTTGACTTTGCAATCGTTGTTGTAAATCACTGTTTCTGAATTTATCACCATTGTTAAATTTTCATTCATTGTTATAATAGTAGTTCAAAAAGGAAATAAAATAAAATTATTTTGCTCCTTGTCAGAAGTATATGGGAATCTGAAACAAAGAAATCAAAATTCTTTATTCGTTATTTTTAAAACCGGGTATTCATATGTTTTATATATAATCACATGGAAAGTTCATATAGTTGGTTTTATGGCTTTTAATCTTAGATAAATTAATTTTTCCAATTCGGTTCCGTTCTGATTCTTTCATATATTCCATTTTCTTAAGAAAATCACTCGTATCTTTATTTTATTGATGAGATGTTCTTGTTTCTCGTCCCAGATTCCTTCTATTTCTGAACGTTGATTCGGCTGTCGACAACTTCGATCGATAGTCGCAAGATGAATTACCAGGTTAGGCAGTAACTCGATCAACAACTGTTCCGAAAACTGTAGGAATAGTCGCCCTTGCAATCATAGATATTAATTGAGAGAAGCAGAACAGTTTCTTTCTTTTCTTGGTTGAGGTCGTATAAGACAAACTGTTAAAGATTAGAAGAAAGATTATTACTGATAATATTTTTATGACATTGATTACAATTACAAATACTAAAAATTATTTACAAATCATTTATAAATAATAAAAACTATTTAAAAATGATTTGATAGGTTAAATAATTTCTAATTTTTAATTATCTAAATCAAAACATCATTTAGAAATTTTGCACAGTTTTCGGTATTGCTTTTACATAAATAACTGTAAATATGTCTTACAATGTAAAATGTGCTACAGAAATACTATTACATAGAACATCTTAGGAACTATCTGCAGGTTGGTCCACAACTTTATTAGGCATTTTTTTCCCCCTATGATTATGGTGAAATGAAATTTTCGGAAATGGTTGCCTTTGGTTCCAAACCTAAACAAATGTTGCAAAGAATCCAGAACGGCATCTTTATCGTTCAAAATAGCACCAAAGGAAAATCGCCAAAAAGGGTTGTGGACCAACCTGCAAATTGTACCACATCTTATTACGTGCTGAATTTTCAGATAAGAACAAAACTCTGGTACAAACGCTCTGTACTATAAAATTTTCAATTTACTTTTCTTGTGTAATACTTACAAAAATTCTAATTAACGGTCGGCTTCACTTGTCGTCGCCAGAAGCGCAAGCCAATGTTATTCTATGGAAAATTTTCTTTACTTATAATAATCATTAAGTAATATAATATATTTTTAAATTCTGTTTTCACATTCATATTATTCACAACTGTTAAATTGATGGGCGTTTTTTAAAAACGGAGTTTTTTAATTTTTAATATTTTATTTTGAAACTGTGAAATGAAAAATTTTCCATATTGAAAATTCGTATTTTACAAAAAAAAAAAAAAAAATCTATTTTTTAAAAATGTCCGTCAATTTAACAGTTATGAATTTTCAGAATAAGAAAAAAGAATTTAAAAATGTGCATTAGGCAATGGGGTATAAGTAAAGAAAATTTTCCGTAGAATAACACTGACTTGGGCTTCCTGTGACGATAAGTGAAGCGGGGCCCTTAATGTATCGGAAAGTTTAACTCTTTAGCTACAAAATTATGTAGGACACATAAATTAAATTTTTGTTTAAGCGACCTCTAAAACACTTTTCCTAAGAAATCGCAACTATGCCAACTAATCCCACACACGGGGTTTTAGTGAGTTAATTCGCGTACCCGAAAGGGTCAGTTGGCATAACGTATTACGGATAGGAATGCTTAGACAAAACACAGTAAATTTCAAGCAAAAATATTTCATTTTAATAATATTTAACCAAACAGTTTTACTTAAATACAGGAACAAATATTGAATTATCGCGTAAAATAATTTATTCTCAGCATCATAGCTACTTGCAGTTATTCAAAAAGAATTAACTCAATATATGAAATCAATCACAAATATAGGAGTTGTGTGCTTGCTGACATAAACAGATGTGGTAAATTTTTGCACAATTTCATCTTAGTCGTGCAAAATTGAATCATTCTCGACCGGGCGTCTTCATTTTTCTCCTTTTTGACCACGGTGGACATGAGAATACATTTTACATCAGTTTCGTCCACTTTACAAAGGTATTTGGGGGGGGGGGGGGGAGAGAGAGGTTTGCCATTTCACCAAAACAGCAAATTATTTTGTATTCAGGGTGAACAAACAGGGCCTTTGATTTTATGGAGGATTCGGTGTTGGTCTTTATTTTATGCGACCTTTTGGTGTCTTTTTGAGATTTTTCGCGGTTCATAGGATCTGTCGAATGAAAACCCTTACCATTGTCTAAGCCTCAGGTTGAGGAAGAACACACTTTACCTGGGAAAGCTTCTTCAGACTTTGAACTGCCCTTAAGAAAAGTCAAGCTATGACTGACTTTAAACACCTCGCGACAAAAAGATAGGTACAAAGGTTTTTTTCTTTGATTTTTCATAAAATAACATTATCTAAATTGTGCTTATCATTTATTATTATCATAAAATAACACTATTCCCGGACTAATTTTTGTCTTAAGGCTAATTTAGAAAAATTTTAAGATTAAAAATTTTCTAATTTAAGACTACACACCGCGACAAAAAAAATAGGAACAAAGTTTTTTTTTTTTTTTTTTTTTTTTTTTCCATTTTTGAATATGATTATTTTGAATATGAATATTTTGAATATGATTCAAATATTTAATATGTTTTTGATATGATAATATTTTATTATGATAATAAATGATCATCACAATTTAGATCATGTTATTTTATGAAAAATTAAAAAAAAAACCCCTTTGTTCCTATCTTTTTGTCGCGGAGTGTAGTCTTAAATTAGAAAAAATTTAGTCTTAAAATTTTTCTAAATTAGTCTTAAAACAAAATTTAGTCGGGGAATAGTGTTATTTTATGATAATAATAAATGATAAGCACAATTTAGATAATGCTATTTTATGCAAAATCAAAGAAAAAACCCTTTGTACCTATCTTTTTGTCGCGGGGTGTACATAACTATGCCAATTAGCCCCACAGGAATATCCAACATAAAATGGTTACCATAAAATCCGAAAACTTAGAAACTAAAGTGTTTGCATGCATAGTTACATGCATGAAACCATGGTTAACCATTTTTTCGAAGACCACAGCCCCTCCATTTGATCTACAGATTTACCAGTCTAAAAATATGTGCGATGAAAAAATTTACTCACAGTATTCAGAAAAATGAAGAAACAGAGATTTTTCCTTCATTACGTTTCCAAACAGACTGAATTTACTGTGGATGATGCACTAATACCTACACTTCCTATTATTAAAATGACGGTGCTCTACCTTTACTGTAGCAGGAAATATAATCTGAATGCCAACTAGTCCCTTATGCCAACTAACCCCGGTCTCCCATAAATTAAAAACTTTTCAAATTGAACTTATATTTTAAGTTCAGATTATCTTTAAATGATTCCCTAATTGTTTTTCAGTTTGTTCTCTAGTGTTTCTTAAACTTAAGAAAATCTATATATTTCATCAAATGTCTATATTGAATCAAATTTCGGGAATATATTAGCTGATATCGTAAGACTATGAAATGTTGAACTATAAGTTGACGTTTTATTTATTTACTTATTTGGATCAGATTTATTTGTGCGTTAGATAGGTATAATTTTTTTAACGTTAAAAATTAATTTTAAACAGTAATTTTAAAAAATAAAGTTGTGTTTATATATTACATATATAAACTAAAATAATGCTTATAACAAGTTGTGCCAATATACTGAAAGTGTATAATAATTTATGAATAATGTATCTCATTCTTTTTTTAATTATATGTAAAGACAATTGTTATATATGCTTTAAATTTTTTAGATTGTTTGTTTGTAATTCAGCTGAATCCTAAAACTTTAAAACATCTTCGAAAGCAGGAACGAAGCATTTGATAAATAACCTAGAACAGAAACAGAAGGGAAAAAAAAATTAAGTTAGGAAAAAATACAATCTTGTGAGAACAATCATCAGTACTGAATTCCCAGAAGTAATTTACAGCTTGGTGGACCATGAACAATTACCAGGCAGTTCTCGTAGAAAAAAAAAATCTTATGATAAAAAGTTTTTTTTTTTTTTTTTTTTTCCACATTTGAGTTTTATTTATATTTTCCAATCCATTCATTTTCGCAACATGATAAATTGTTGATCCCGAAAACTGGGAAGCGATGAGAAATTGTCAGATACGAAATATTTTAGCATTTCAAGAAGGAAAAAAAAAAAAAATAATAAAGCTGAATAATTGAAGAAAACTGGATTGCAAAAAACTTGTTTAAACTAGAAAATACTTGATTAAGTAAATTGTAATAGATAAATAAAACAATGGAATTTTCTCTTTCAGAGAAATTTTTAAAGATTTAAAGCTGTGCCAAAGAATTTTTTAGGGGGTTGAGGGGGTAACTATTTTAACATATTCCAGCTACTTCTTTTCCTTTGAGATAACTTCAGCGGGGTAAGAAAAAAAGGAAAAAAAAAGAAAGAATCTTTATAGGAGAATAAAACTGCTTGTTAAAAAAAGAACTTAAATACCATTTCTTTTTTAAAGTAATTAGTTTTTCATCTACGGAAACAATTTTTAACCGTTAAAAAAAAAGAAAAAATGGAATCCTTTAAAAAAAAAGCAGTTTTTTTACTTTTCTTTTTTTTTTTTAAACAAATTTCACTTACAATTCATGTAACAGTTCCTTAGCATCATATTAAAATTTTCATGTTTTTCAATACAATATTTGTATTAGAAAAAGAAACAAAACATAACGTAAAAATTCATATTGGATTAAAAGAAAGAAAGGAAAAAAAGAAAAAAAAAACTAATTTATTAATATTCTATTTTAAGTACATTTTCATATAAAGTATATACATTAACAGTACGTTAATGTATATTATCTTTTTTCTTTTAATTAGTTGTTTTTGAACTCTAAAATTTCTCTTTCTTCCCTCTATGTATATAGTACTTTCATGCAAGATAAAAATATTTTGCTGTATTAATGAGGTAACATAAATAAATTCGTGAGATAAGGAGAGAGGATAGGATACTTCTAAAATTTAACAAAAATAGACTTGTTGAGTATTTACTTATGATAATTAATAATAAAAATAAATAAAATATAGTTAAAATTAAAAACTACTGAAAGTTTAAAATTAGAAAGTGTTTCACGTGTGCACATATAATATAAAAAAGTATAAAATCACTTTTAAAAACACGTATATAAAAATTTCTTTATTAAAACCAGACACAAAGCTTTTCGTTATTATCAAAATAGCATCATCAGGTGTTTTTAAGTAACATAGTAGGCAGCAATATATAATTGAAAAGTCCAATACGGTCATAGTTAAAAAAAAAAAAAAAAGGGTTCAGTCCACAAAAGGTCGCACAGGAACTACATGGCAAAAAAATTTGAAAAAAGGATTTCAAAACAATTTTCAAAAATTTTACGAGCACAACATGTGCCATATTTTATGAAGAGATGCAGCATCCTTAGAGTTAATAATTTTATTGTACTTGATAATATTTATTGCTTCTGTCATTAGAAGGTCTTGAAAGTCACAAGGGGCTGAAATTACTTCGGTCTGGGTCCACAGAGGAATAGCTTCACTACGTGTTTTTAAAAGTAATTTTATACTTTTTTATAAAATAAAATATAATCTGGTGTGAAACAACCACACGACTTCCATTACCTACTATTACAGGTATTATATGCATTTTTTGGAGATGTGATCAGAAGACATAAAAGCGACCTAAGTAAAGAAGTAGTAGGAACCTAAAAATTTTCCGGTATGAGAAACTTTATACACATGTAAAGACTTATAAAACGGAGCTTACATATAGCGAGGTAAAAAATAAGAAAATAATCTGTTGTGTCACCCACACGACTTTCTCTTACCTTAAATCTAATGCTATAAGTACAGATCGGATATTAAGAGTTAAGATAACGAGTACTGTTAAGTAAACCTATGTTAAAACAATTCAAATTAGGCTTCGGAACAGCTTTATTTGACAAATAATTCTATGTGAGGGAGCTACCGATCCCCTCAACCCCCCTCCTCCCCGTTTCATTATTGTATCTATATTTATACAGAACTCACATCTGTTATTAAGTTCAAAAGTTTATTTAAAATTATTCAGCCAACTTTCACACACATCATTCTTTGAAACTTATTAATCTTGAACAAACATTTCTAGTAACAAATGTATTAACTTCAAAATACATCATTTGGATTGCTTGAAATTATTTGTTTTTAATTTACTCTGAAAGACACAGTCAAATATCAAACTATAAAAATTGACTTCTTTATTCAGGAAGCCTGAAAGCGTGTAACTATATATATATATATATATATATATAAAACAAGTAATGAATATGTAGCTTAAAAAATACATTATTTATCATATGGCTATGAGGAATTAATTTCAATTCCCGAGCAGTTTTCCTGGACATGGTAAAATAATATTGTAAAACACTTTTACTACTAATAAAAAAGAATGTTATGGCTTAAATATTGGCAGCCCTGTATATCTTCTGAAAGTTATGTACACGTCACATGATGCGCATAAATATAATCCTATATTAATAACACACGGCACAACTTAAAGTACACTTCCATCAATTTACAAGTATTGTCGTATTATAATCTAGTTCTTTTGTGTAGCCCTGTAAACGAACAGTGAATGATTTCTATACCATATTCTATATGAAACATGTTTTTATGCAAATAAAATATATATATTCGTTTCATTTGGTTTAGTGCAGTCTGTAGATGTTAAACTCTACTTAACTGCAATTTTTCCCATAGAAGTAATGTATTTTAATTTTCTTGTGTGTCCCTGCACACGAACCATTTGCTTGATCTCAACGAAAAGTTTATTGTGCATCCCGATATGATACACATTTAGAATACCAAGTTTGAATTTTCTCCTATAATTTGTTTTTGAGATATGCTGGTAACAGACAAACACACATAAACACACACACACTTACCAACAGCTAAAAACAGGATTTTTGGATTCATGAGACCTCAAAACGTGTAAATATAACAAAAACTCAATTTCGAAAATTTGACCCAAAAACAATACTTTCTCTACCTTATGGGTAAAGAAAGTAAAAATGACAACGTTATTTTTTGAAACACCAATTTCCGAGATCTAAAACTGTCCTACCTAAGCAGAATGACTGTTAATTTTCCTCTAATAACCACGTAATACATGAGAAAGGAATGGATTTACATAACAATTTTTAAGAAAATCGTTAGAGCCGTTTCTGAGATACCAATTTTTACCAAAACCCAATTATTGGTCGAAAAACAATAATTACATACAAAAGGATATTTAAAAATGAATTAATATGGCGAGTTTGAAAAAAATCCGTACGGCCGTTTTTAAAGGAACGCACTTGCGAGACCTGAAATTGAGCTATTTACACACGGCGCCTATCAATTTTCCTGAACTAACCAACTATATCATTCGAAAGGAAATATAATAGTGTGTTTATATAGCAAATTTGAAGAAAATCGTTAGAGCCGTTTTTGAGATACGGACTTACTCACCACTTACTACGGTTTCTGATGTTTTTCAATTGTCCCCAAAATTTGGAAAATTCATCTGTACACCAGACCTGTCACGTTTCTGAAGTTTTGTAGTTCAATCTTTTTTAGTTTCGGAGATATGATAGCCAGAAGATTCCATACATACACACATATACATACACACACACACTGAACAATTGCAAAAAACGCTTTTTTAGACTCAGGAGATCTTAAAACGTGTAAATCAGGTGAAATCTCGACATCGAATATTCAGACCGAATAGAATACTTCCATATTACCTACAGTAGTAGGATAATGGAAGTAATAATTAGCTGGAGGAAATCAGGAAGCGAAATTGATTCAGTTATATTAATTATAATAGTGCTCAAAAAAGTATACACTATTTACCAATAAACATTTGGATCCTTTCGCAGTTAGACGTTTTGTCAAATATTAGAACAATTCTTTCGGAATTATATTGAAACTTTGGAAGTATAAAGAACATGCTATACCTCACATATTTCAGTAAAAGTTTTGACCTGATAAAGAAAAAAGGGACCAGTAAAAAATTAAACAAAAATCAAAATGTTTTCGATCATCCTGCAAAATCTAATGCAGGAAATTCGTTTTGTTGGTAGCATGTGACTATGAGGCCTCTTCATATTATCTGCTTAAATTTTTATGAGGCTACCACATATATTCATAAAGATATAACAGTTTAAAAATTTGCAAAAAAAAAAAAAAAAAATAAATAAATAAATAAATAAATAAAAAATAAAATAAAGCCACTTTTTTTATTATAACACGTAGGGTATTAGACCCTGTGTAAAGCCAATTTTAGGAAACTTTGCATAGTACATTGGACACAGCATATTGCAATCAGAATGCAAACAAAGTTAAATATTTTACGATATATGAGCATTATTACTAAATAATTTTTAACTACGCATACACAAGATTAAAAAATAATTTATTTCTATAATTTAATAGCTAAAAGTATTGAGCTACTTATAGGAAAGCCCCGAGTAAATATCGTGAAAATTCGAGCGATAGAATGTAGAAAATTTCAGTTCTTCTCAAAATAAAAGCTAAACTACTATAGGGGGTTTTACTCGCATTTTTATTTTGATTCCATCAATGCACAATAATGATACAGTGTTTGCTTGATTGTAAATAAATATTGATAACACCCCCGTCATCATCATCATCTTTTTTTTTTTTTTTTTTTTTTTTTTTTTTTAAGAGAGAGAGATAGAGAAAATGAAATCCTGTTCATTCTATCTCTCATAATTTTTTGAAATAACTGCACACTTTTGGCTATTAAATTATGGAAATGAAATTTTTTATAAGCTCGCTCAAGCATAGTTAAAAATTATTTAGTAAAAATGTTCATATTTCGTAAGATAGTTAACTTTGTTTGCATTCTGATTGCAGTATGCTGTGACTAATGTCGTATGTCAAGTTTCCTAAAAATGGCTTTACAGTGTGTCTAATACCCTACGTGTTATAATACAAAAAAATGGCTTTTTTTTTTTTTTTTTTTTTTTTGTAAGAGAGAGAGAGAGAAAATGAAATCCTGTCCATTCTATCTCTCTTTTTTTTTTTTTTTTTTTTTTTTTTTTGAAATAACTGCACACTTTTGGCTATTAAATTATGGAAATGAAATTTTTTATAAGCTCGCTCAAGCATAGTTAAAAATTATTTAGTAAAAATGTTCATATTTCGTAAGATATTTAAAATTTTTGCATTCTGATCGCAGTATGCTGTATCTAATGTCGTATGTCAAGTTTCCTAAAAATGGCTTTACAGTGTGTCTAATACCCTACGTGTTGTAATAAAAAAATGGCAATTTCTTTCTTTCTTTTTTCTTTCTTTCTTTCTTTCTTTTTTTTTTTTTTTTTTTTTTTTTTAAGAAACCTTTATATCTCCGTGAATATATGTGGTTGCGTCATAAAAATTTATACAGATACTTAGAAGAAGCATCACAATCACACGTTTCAGCCAAAACGCATTTCACACATTACTTTTTACAAGTTGATTAAAAACATTTTGACTTTTGTTTAATTTTTTACTGGTCTCCTTTTTCTTTTGGGGGCAAAACTTCTGCTGAAATACATGAGATGAAACATGTTCTTTGCACAAACAAAGTTTCAAGAAAATTTTAAAAAAAATTTTTTAGACATTTTACAAAACGTCTAATTTCGAAAGTGTCTACAATTACTTGTTGTTAGATAGTGTATGATTTCATTTAAACACATTTAATACTTGCATCATTAAATAATAACTAATATTCTGAAATTTATTTGTTTTTCTTAATTGTTTGTTCTAACATTAAATTTAGGTTTCAGCAAAGCTAGATGTATATATAAGTTTATCATTGTCCTTTTTTGTTAAAGTGTGATATGGATTGGCACTTTTATTTTTCACCAATTTGTAATTTATTACTCTATTTTTTAATTAGTTCCTTATTTGTTATATCAGATTTTGTGGATAATAATCATGTGAATATTCTAGATTTTTTTAAAAACTTTATTAAAACTATTACTGGTTATTGCGGATTATGATGGCACTTAATCATTTGTTTTCTTGCATTCTACAATCATTATAACAATTACATACATATATAACGATTTTTTCTCAGAATCACTCTTAAGTAATTAATACTCATTAATTACACAGGTTGACATGTTAATTTTGATTTTATAATTTTGGCTGATCTTTACGTTTTTTGGTGTGCTGAAACCGAAAATGAAGCTAGTTTTTCTCTATCACGTATAGATTTTTGCCAATACAGGGTGCCTGCCTATACAATTTCTTCCATGACTCTGCCACCAATATAATTATATAGTAAGTTATATAGTATGTTTCCATGATTAATTAATCATAGATGCCTACTGTTGTAATTGTGAAGCACTAGGGCGATTTAAAATCATATCAACCAACCAACCGATTGTTATGATGGTATAAGTAAGAAATCGTGTCGGTAAACACACTGTATTGACAAAAATATATACGTGATAGAGAAAAATGAACTGCATTTCGGTTTCAGCATATCAAAAATCTTAAAAATTAACTGAAACCATCAAATCAAATTTTGTCAACTTCATTTTTGTAGGCCTGTGTTACTTAAAGTTCAATAAATACCTTGTCTGCCATATATTGGTAAGAAAAAGTAAAAAATGGATATTTTAGGAACATAAGCAAACGACGTACTGTTCATACGCATAATTTTCATATATGCATTCATATAAAAAGTTGAAGGAAAAAAAAAAAGCAGCATAAATTAAAAATCTTTCCAAAAGTTAAAAATCAATTAGAAAAGAATAAAACTAATTTCACAAAATATAACCTAATTGTTTCAGCTATAAAGCGTATGACAGATATATGTACGTACTGGAATTGAAGGCGTAAGAGAGGAATTACCATCTATTTTCAAGCACAAATCCTTTTAAATATCCCACACACAGGACTAATTTAAACTAGTATGTTGTGGCCACTACAAGACTTTCTTCTATACTTTTCTATACAAATTCACTCAGTAACAATACTAAAAAAAAAAAAAAAAAAAAAAAAATCGATAATTTTGTTAAAAATTATCACAGATTTATAGTTCAACCATTCGTTTTAAAGGTATTGACGAGACCTTTTGAAAGATACCCATCTTGAAAATTTATCCCCCCCCCCCTCCCCGGAAGTGATGCCTCCACATGCACAACATTTTTTTCCTAGTTAACTACTACTATTATCAATAATTCATATTAATTTTACAATCACAAGTTTAAAATAACTCTCATTATGCACAATTATACGAAATTTTGTCGAAAATTTTCACGAATCCAATACTTTCTCTATATTACATATAGAAGAAAATAAAAATACAATGTAATAAAAATTAATTTATGCGTTCTGGTTATAATCGAACAAATATATATTAATTATTACATTTAAAATAGGATAATTCATATTTCTTTTTATTTATAGGGACCACGTATTTTTGATTTATTTCATATATATACGTGATACATGCACAATGGTAAAGCAAAATAAATGCTTCAATGAAAAATCCTTTTATAACTAATCGAAAGAAGAAAAAAGAAAGGAACGGATATAACCAAAATAAAGCCTAATTATTTCTGAATGAAAAAAGCCTCCCCCGCCTCCTCCTATATAGATATATACATTATTGATAGAAAAGTAAGATTCAATTACATTTCCAAACACGGATCATTTTTAACGTCCCATAGAGGGCGTGGTGTGTTATTGTTCGTATTAAAGACTATTGTTTACACTGGGGACCCACCTGGTAATAAGTACAAAACTTTGAATAAACACCATGAAACGCCAGAACTCCCAGCAATTGTTTCGAACCGAAAGAAAACACTACTCTTCGTCAGGCGAACAAAGTAGGCACGAGTGCTGCAAAAAAAGCGGCAACGTACGCACTCGCGCCTACTTTATTTGCCTTATGATGGGTCGTGTTTTCTTTCGACCCGAAATAATTGTTACGTGTTCTTGCATTTTGTAGTATTTATAAATATTTTGTACTTATTACTTTTAAACGGCAGTTCTGTTGTGCTTTTTTATAGTGTAAGACCAGAATATAAGGGGGAATTCCCTCTGTAGAGATCTTTCTAAGGAATCCTAGCCCGTATTCTCACGAGTTTCGGAGAAAACCATGAAAAACTTCGAACGGTTAAGTCGACGAACGCGAACTGGAATCGAACCCGATACTTCTCGTCTACCAACTTTGAGCTCAGTCCTGCTCGTTCGCTGGAGAGGCCTCTTACCTTAGAATAATAACATAAAAATTACACTGTAATAGAAAAAGTTGTGCACTAAATCATTATAATTACACAATCATATATATGTATGAATTATTATATTTAAAAGAGTAGAATGCGTATTGTTTGATGTACATATGCCGCATAAATTTGATTCATATTCATACATATACACTCAATACATACAGGCGTAATCGGGAAAGAAAAACAAATGCTCCAATGAAAAATCATTCTATAAATAATCTGAAAGAGAAAAGATAGAAACTAACTGCACCAAAATAAAACCTAATCATTTCCGAAGCAGAAAACGTACTTACATATTTCCTAACAAACTGTAGAGCAAGGATGGAGCTTCCTTCTATATTTTTTTTCCATCTTTGACAAACGATGTTTGCCCATATTCTTGGTTCCCAAGGGTTTATGAGAGACCGTGAAACGTATCTGCTTGAACAAGATGATGCATCGCTTATAAAAGACGTAGCCATTACTCAATATTCCCCAGCACAAATCAATTTAAACACTTTCCGTAGAGTGCTATCTCAGAGATGTGCATTGTAAACAAAGAAGAGGGGTCGGCTACAAAATGAAAGGAAGCAGGTTTGTATGTATAGATATGATGGATGAAAAGAGGGAGAGATTTTAAATGTATTTAAGTGTTTGTTCTTTGGGCTACTAAATTTTTCATCTCGGATGCGGATAAAATAAAGTACAGTATAAATGAGAGCGCTTTATGGAAGTGAAAATGTTTAAAACAGTGGCCATTTTTCAATTCAGTGCTTTGGTGAAATATGTGAGAAAAGGGTTTAAGTGAAAGTAGAATGTTGTGTTTCAGTTGTAAAGATTTCTTTTTCTGGACTGAATAGGTAGTTTATCAAAAAGTAAGGATTTCAGGATATACGTGGTCTAAGTCAAAATGTTAAATTTTACGAAAATAATATAATATAAATAATAATTCATGGGTCAATAGGGCAACCTTTTGGTTCATAATTTAAAAGTAATAGTAGTAGTAATAACAATAGCAATTTCATTTGAAAAGAAAAAAAAAAAAAAAAAAAAAAAAAAAACTTCTCTTTTCTTTATTTTTTTACAGGAATTGCTTTTGAGTGTTTTTTTTTACACACTATACTTGTACTTAAATTTTTCACTTGATGAAGCATTGATCTTAATTTTTTCAATAAAAAAAATCTGATGTGGCACTCATCTTTCTTTCTCTTGCACTAATAGTTTTATAAAACAGTTATATATATAGATAAATACAAAATAAAGAGATACAAATTTGTTTTACAAATAAAATAAAGTGTTAAAGTGTACAATGCAGTTGTTTCGGGTCAATTTTTAACATTTAATTTTATTTGTGCAGCTCTCTATCTTGTGATTTAATTCTTTGCACAAATGTGTATAAAAGCAGCTTTATTGGACTTTTTCCTTTAATTAATTCATTTTAACACTTTATTTAAATGATTATTATTTGGGTTGTAAATGGATTTTGAAATAACGAAATTTTGTAAATTTATACATATAGAAAAAAGACAAGTTTCAGTAAATGTTATCGATTTTTTGTGTTTAATAGAACTCAGAATTATCAGAATTTATAAATTATATTAAATATGATTTAAAGTAACTTAGAAACTTCATTTTTATAATGAATATATAGAAGTTTTAGTTTTCTGAAAATAACAAGAAATGCCATTTATGGGATTTTCGTGTAATTATCGGAGTTTCTTCACTTTCACAATGAAAACTGTGACTAAATGTGATACTATTAAGCAAAAATATACATAATTAAAAAAATATGAAGTTACACCCTTTATATAATGAGCTGCCCATTTCTCTAATAGTTAAATGAACTCAAAAATATTTAATAGCATCATTTGTTCAATTAAATTCGAAAGAACTCGATAAATTAATAAACAATATATAAAATAAATAAAATTTTATCAGGTGTAGTAATTCAACTTTAGTATTTTTAAATATATATATATATATATATATATATATATATATATATATAGAGAGAGAGAGAGAGATAGATAGATATATAGATAGATATTATATTATTTATATTTATCATAATCGAAATATTAAAATAATTTGAATAGCGTGCACAGTTACCAAGTTAAAAAGAATCATTCATAAAAAAGAAAAAACTTACTTCTCAAGCTTTTACACATAAATCATAAAAATAAACAATATGAAAAATCCCGTTAAAAAGTTTTTTATTGTTTAAGAATTATTCTCGATAACCTAGTTGTATTGTTAAATATAGCATGTGATGACAACGCCTGCTATTAAAATTCTTCCCTGAAAATAAACGTAAATTCTTTATGAAGATTAATTTCATTCGAAGGACAAATTTTTTTTATACGAGTGGCACGTTTAACAAAGACTCTTGTAAGAAAAATTATTGAAACTTTCTTTAGTTAGGAATAGAATTTTTGAATGTGTATAATTACATTTAAAGTTTTATTTCTTTTCTTTTCGTTTATGGATTTATTTAAAAATAAAATAAAATAAAATTTAAATGCCTAAATAAATGTAGAAAATGCCGTAATTTAACACTGATTTTGAATAAAGGATTGTTACTCTTTCCTGTATTTTACAGGAGAATATACGAATTTTTCTGGAATCGATATTTTTAAAATAGAAATATTTCTCCTTAAAGCTTTTTGAATAAAAATGAATAAAATTCTTTAAAAATAAATGTATACCTTTCTTAATTTTAATGAGAAGAGAATAAAGGATAATGAAAAATAAATCGTAATATTTCATATTACTATTTGACTATATATTTTTAAATTGCATATTTTGGTCGCAATTAAAGAATGATTATATTAACATAGTTATATTCAGGGTTGGAAAAATGCATGATTTACCCGCGCCACTGGCGAGTAATTTTTCAGACATGGCGAGGAGTGAATTTTAAGTCATTGAGTTTCGTTATCAATATTTAACATAATAAAACAGGCAAAAATCTGTAAAATAATAGTGTTGCGAGTTTGTAGATAATTCTGTTTATTTTTGTAGAAATTCTTTCAAAGAGGCTTAGTAAGTTGATAAAATGTTAATTTTCTGCATTTCTAGATTGTTTTAGCATTAAAATAGCCTAATTTCCCCTTAAAAAGTTCCAATAAGGCAGGTGATAGTCGCCAAATTTGGCGACTTTTCCTTCCTTGGAGACTCTTTTGACGACCTTGGCGAGAAAATCCTTATTATCGATGGAAGCGGAAATATGATTGGCTAACGAGTTACGGGAAATTTCCCGAACATTCTGGGTTCGACGGAGAGGTATAAAAGGAAGTCCAGCGCGCCAAATCAGTCAGTCTGAGATTAGCTTCCACCAATGTTACATTGCTACTGAAAATAGCTTTGAGCCTCTTTGAATGAACCTTGTTTTCTGTGTTATTGCTATACAGTTTGTACTGTGGATTTGCTATTGACAGCTGTTATTTAAGCTGTGTTTATTGATGAAACTGAAGTTCATACCTAGTTTATAAGCCTGTATTTGTCTGGAACTTTCTGTAAATAAAACTCTTGAATTTTTGCAAGATTCGCCTCTCATTCTCGGACAACTTACGAACCCCCAAGTACGCAACAATAGTGTGGCTATGTAAAACAGTCAATAAATAAATAAATAAAATAAAATAAAAATATATATAGTAAATGAAAATAATAAACATTAAACGTCCTCCCAAGATGATGAACGGGGTTTGAATAGGGAACTACATTAGATTTGATTTTATTTTTAAGTTTTGATTATTCTATATCGAACATTTTATTTTAAGAAATGGTACTTTGGGAACTTGAAAGAATTCTACTAAATAGTCAACTCACTTTATTGCGTAAATTTTGTTGTAGCGTTTATAGACATCGTATATTACTGGATGATTAAAAAAAAAAAAAAAAATCTTGGTTGGTAAGAATTTTTTTAAATTCCCCACTTCTGGTTATATTAACCTGAACATATTAATATAGTTATATTAGCATGTTTATATTAATGTGGTTATGTCAACTTTGTTATATTAATATGGTTAAATTTACATAGGTATATTAGTAGTTAAATAAAATTTGCAGTTATTTTCACTTAAGTTCCAAAAAGTAGAATACACTGAATTTTCATTAGTAAGTGACACATTGACACAAAGTCTTTAATGATAGTCCATTATCTTACTGTTTTTTTTTTTTTTTTTTTTTTTTTTTTCTTTTTATAGAAATGAAGAAAAGTTCATCAAAATAAATAAACTAAATCGTACTGTTTATATTTCTGTTTTTGCAGTTTTGAATAAACTTTTTTGACACAATTAAAAAATTCTACATCGTCATAAGATATATTCCCTTCTTTTATGACATTCCTTGCAAAAAGTTTATATGTGTTTGTCTAACACACGTTTCTCTTTTTCAATCATTCATTGTTATGTATTTTCATTTTTATTACTCAACAATAAAATTAGATCAACCTTATAAACAAAAATTAAGAAGCGTATACCAGACCATTATTAGATCACTATTCTGCTACATAATTAAATTTTTAGATTATTATTATAAATTATATTATTGGACTTCAGAAGTTTTATACATTTTTACAAATAAAATTTTACGTTTCATCAGAAAAAGGGTTCCAATTTTGTTTCAACCAATATTTTTAGTAATTTAATTCGCTAGGCTTCACCATTTTAGTCTAAGCATCGGTAAAATGGTAAAAATCAGCACCAAAATATTGGTTCTTGCTAAACTTGCCTATTTAACTCCTACCATCCTTTTTTTTTTTTTTTTTTTGTGCGTATTATAATAGTTCAATTATTTCGTAGTGCTGAAATTGAATATGAAAGTTTCCTTTATGCAGAGATTTTCAAAAATATTTGCTGAAAAAGGAAAGGGAAAAGAGCACAAAACCGAAATAATCTGATCTAATCTAGTAATTTCAAACAAAACTAAAAAGAGAAAGGCAAATGGACAAGAAACCAAAATAATGAGATTTAATAAGGTAATTTCAGGGCAGAAATACTGCGTACAGCAAAAGCGCTAATGAGATAAAGGATTGAAATCGTCCCGATGCGGTGACCATTATTCTTTGTACAAAATTGTAGCAGAATGCATTTTTTTCACTGATTCGGAACTCGCCGTCATGCATTTTGTATATGGAGTTGCGCATGAAAAACAATGTGGCTGTACAAAGTAATGGGCAAGTAGTGTTTTTTCATGAAAGATAGCTATCGATTTGGATAAAAAAAAAAAAAAAAATTCGGAAATATTCCTGAGGAATTGAATGAGAGTGGACCATTTTATGCTTCCAGACCTAAAACATACATTTTCTAGACGATGTTCCATATGAACAGCATTATGTGATAATACCTCCCAAACAGTTTTTTCTTGAGGGAAACGGGTGAGGGGTGAAATACTTCCGTTTGACATAATTTGCCTCATGTACATTTTTCAATCACGAATTTTCAACTGTTTGTATCTTATATAATAGATTTCAGCATGAACTCCTCCAATCAGAGAATCGTAATTCCAGTACATCTTCTATCCTTATTATTTTGAAACATCCTTGAAGTGGATTATCACCAAATGTTGTGTCTGTTGTTTACATGTGCTTGAGCTTGTCTAACACTCGTTTCTATTTTTAACACGCTTTTATTAGCTTCACTTGTATGTATGTTTGTATGTATGTTTCTAACCGCTCTGGGAGCAAACAAAAAATCAATATTGTAAAATAAGACTTTCCCTGCGTGAACGCTGTGGCTGTGAGGTAAAGCTCCGGGCTAAGAACCTAAAGGTCTAACGTTCGAGCCCAGTCAGGAGAGATTTTTTAAAAATGGTTTTTGTTTAATTCTAAATTATTTTATAATCACCCTGTAATATGGTGTGTCACTCACACAATTTTTTCCTACCCTGCATTTTAATACTATAAAGATAGATATTTTGAGCTTTTTAGTTCACATTTCAATAAAAGCGTCTTCTTTAATTTTTTTTTTAAAGCATAATTTTATTCAATCAGTCATTGCTATTTTCACTTTTATTTCACAACAATAAAATTAGATCAACCTTATAAACGAAAATTAAGAAGCGTACCAGATCATTATTAGATCATTATTCTGCTGCATATGAAATTTTTAGATTATTATTATAGATTAGATTATTGGACTTAGAAATTTTATACACTTTTTAAAATAAAATTTTACGTTTCATCAGAAAAATGGTTTCAATTTAGTTGCAACCAATATTTTTAGTAATTTAGTTCGCCATTAGTTTAAGTCTAAGCATTACTAAAATGGTAAAAATCAGCACTAAAATATTGGCTGTTGCTAAAGTTGCTTAATTTGCCCCTCCCATCTTTTTTTTTTTTTTTTTTTTTTTGTGCTTATAATAACAGTTCAACTATTTCGTAGTGCAGAAATCAAATATGAACGAAAATTTTCTTTATACAGAGATTTCCAAAAATATTTGCTGAAAAGGGAAAGGAAAAAGAGCAAAAAACACTGTAAAAAAATGTTGTAATTTTTCCTGCACTTTCTGTTGTATATTTTCAAGCATTGGCGCTTTTTTAATGAATTCAAGCACTAAATGTTGTAAAATCGACTTCCTGTGGACTTTAGACGCGAACATCTGCGCTGAAACATAAAATCTGTGTCTCTGAACTTAGATGCAGATGCACGATGGATGAACGAAGAGAAGATCATGGAACGAGCAATTCCCGTTCATCAAAAAGGTTAGCTATTAATTTTTTATTAATATTTTGTATTGATTAATGGCACTTTTAAGTTTGCGGGGTGTAAACAAAAAATAGCCAATTCAATTTTATCGCTAATTTATTTTATTGCTATTTAAATATGTTTGCATGACAGTATGATGCATATACTTTATTTTAAAAATTAAAATAGGTATACTTTCGGGACAGAATAAGAACAAAAATTGGGAATGCTTTAACGGCCTTCTTCACTTACGATCGCCGGAAGCCCGAGCCAATGTTATTCCATGGAGAAATTTTCTTTACAAATAACGTATTAATTAATACATATTTTTAAATTCTGTTTTTCCATTCAGAAAATTCCAAACTGGTAAATTGACGGACCTTTTTTTAAAAATGTATTTTTTTAATTTTTAATATTTTATTTTGAACTTGCAAAATGAGAAAATTTCACATATTAAAAATTCGTATTTTGCAGCTTCAAAATAAAATATAAAAAATTAAAAAAATATTTTTTTTTAAAAAGGTCCGTCAATTTAACAGCTGAGAATTTTCAGAATGCGAAAACAGAATTTAAAAATATTTATTTGTTAATAAGTTATTTGTATATAAAAAATGTCCATAGAATAACATTAGCATCGGCTTCCGGCGGCGGTGAGTGAAGAGGGCCCTCAAAGCCTTTTTTTTTTTTTTTTTTTTTTTTTTTTGTGAGGCGAATTTATTATTATTACTTTCCTTGGAAATCGGATTATGGTCTGGTTATTCTTTGATTAGCCAAGTCAAATTGTGAACATTTTTTTTTTTTTTTTTTTTTTAACTATAGTAAGTAGAAATTCGTTCAATATAAATGTAGCTGCATAAAATATGTAAGAGTATTAAATATACACCTGTTTCAGATATTTTTATTTTACAGACACATACATTAAATGTAAACTTATGAAAAAAGTGGAATGTTTGTTTGTGAGTGCTTTTGTGTTCAGGCTATTAATCGCACAGCAACACATTTTGGCAAATAGATAGCTTGGACGACTGCACACCTCACTGAGATATTTTCAAATTTCTAATTTTAATCTTTTTTCTTTTTTTCTTTTCATTTTCTTAAATTTATTCTTTATTTTTATTCGTCAGCATCTCTTAGCAGCACGGTTGTTACATTATATGTTTTATAATATATATATATTCCTTTGAGAAGGATACTTTATTTATTTATTGTATTTATCAGTAACAAATGGTAGTGTGTAAAAAAGTTTAAACGTGTTGAATTTTGAATTTAATTAAAATGTATTTGTTTTTATTTAATTTTTTTGAAAAGTAATATATATATATATTGTGCTAACTGAAATCAAATGGTAATAATTTAGAGAGAGATCGAGGTCAGTGAAATACATGGTTTCAAAACTCAAATGTGTAATTGATACTGAGATACAGTCATTTTTTAAAATTGTAGTTCTTGAGTAATAGCAGCTCCACGATTTATCTGATAAATACCGAAATTGAAGTGCCCCAAAATTAAGTTGCTGCAGTCGCAGGGGTGAAACTACCTAGCGTGCAAAACCCCTGAAAACTGATATTTGCATGCAGATAGGTAAGATTTAATAATGAAATATCATACGACTACCTGTATTAAATGATATTTGGAGAGTTCTTAATACATTGTGAGGCAAATTAAACATTCAAAATAAGAAATTTCTGTAAAAACAAAATAATTTACATGAAAATCAGAAACAGCAAAAATTTCAAAAACCCTGAATTCAGGGGTAGCCCCTGAAAAGTTTCACCCCTGAGTCAGTAACCTGGACCGGACACAGCGCAAATGGGAAAGATGCTACCGTAGGCAGCAGATACTTTCAGCGAGGTCATGATTATTTATTTTTTATTTATTATTATTATTTTTTAAGTTTTCTTTGTATAAAGTGATATGAAAAATAGTGATTTATTTATTTATTTCTTTAAGCGGGTAAAACCAGCTAGTGCATGAATAATACATAATAATAAAAATTCTCAGCAAAAAAAAAAAAAAAGAAATACTGCAGAGTAAGAGAAAATTGTGTCAGTGTCACAAAAGATTATTGTTAACATTCTAACGATAATATAATTATCCAGAGTCTCTGTAAATTTACAATAGTATTCATTTAAAAATAAGTATTCGAGAATTCGAGATACTCAATCTTTACTCTGCTTTTTAATTTTTTTTCAAATGGTACTTTTTCTTAATAGAAAATAAAAATGCTTTTTTCTATTTTTGAAAAATGTAATCACTAAAATTACTACCACTAATAAATAATAAAATAAATATTAGACTCTAAAATGTGTGCATAAAATAAATTTCTAATTTCGGTTTAATTTTCGCATAATTTTCCAGTTGAATCTTTTAAAAGTGCAGCTGAAAACATCTCATGTCTTCATAAAAAAAAAAATGTGTAAGTAAGCAAAACATATTTGATCTAAAACGGATGTGTAAGTTTTTCTGTAAAATATGTAGATGAATCAGCAATTATGACCGCAGATGGCTATATAAACCGCTTAGCAACAGCGTTCATTTGTTTTTAGAAGTAAAAGATAATCAACTGCCTTATTTAATTTGTAGTTTTTTTTTTTTTTTTTTTTTTTTTGGGGGGGGGGGGGGGGGCGGGGGGAGGGGGGGGCTGGGGGAGGTGAATTTAAATCTTAAATTGTTAATAATCTTCCCCAACTTAATAGACATTGATTTCTTTTTTATGAAAAAGTAATTCATAAATTTTAGAAGAAATAATTATTTAGATAAATTTTTGAGAATAAAAAATTTTGTGTCTAAGTTGGTTTTGAATTAGTTTTTCAGTCCATATTAACTATATTATCAAGATTGGGTCAGATTTCGGCTTGATATCAAATTCAACTGTCGAATACGTGTCGATTGAAATCCGAATTTTGCAGGGCTCTTGTTATGGTTGGTTGGTTGGTGTCGTGTCCAATTGAAGTCAAATTCAAATCATTCCATGTGCCAAAATCACGGCCTTGGCAATGTAGCTTCTTATGATGGCCGGGCAGTTGAAAATGTGTTCTGGAGTGAGTTCCTTCTCCAGGCAGTTCCTACATGATTTGTAAGTTCTGGTGCCATCTGTATTTATTGTCATTCCACCAAAGTGTTGGGTTCTGAGTCTGGAGATAGTCTTGGTAATCATCCTGTCTGCATTGATAACACATAGTTGATGTTCCTTTTTGATGTGTTTTTCTTTCAGTCTGTATCTAGCAATTGCATTAGCGTCACCTAAAGTTACGGTGCTGCAGATTTCCAAGTTTAGGTCCCTCGCTTCCTTCCCCAGCTCTTGTTATAGCTCAATATTATAAAATTGTAATAAATATATGCGCTAAAGATTAATTTTAATTTTAAATAAGTTTATTTTATTTAGAAAATAATATAAATTTGATGTATTTTTTTTTTTTTTTTTTAATTTATTTACTTTATCTATTTATTTATTTTTTTACTTTATATAATTACTTTATACCATGCACTTTCAAAAACTGCTTCAGAAAGTCTTTAAAAACTTCTTATTAAATTACAGATCAAACTGAACGGAGATATTAAAAAATAAATTTATATATTTATTTAAAACTATTACTTAATTATTAAAAGCAAAATATTTCTGTTATAAATTTCTTTTTCTTTTCTTTTTTCTTTTTGTAAAAGAAACCTTGAATTTAAAATTTTATTGACAAATAAAATAGTAAACTGCATTAAAAAAAAAAAAAAAAGAAAGAAAATCTTGATTATTTTTTTATCTATTACAAAAATTTTATGTCAATGAATCAAAAGTAAAGAAAACCTGAACTTAAGTTATTTAATTAAAAGAAAAAAAAAAAAAAAAAAAAAAAAAAAAAGAAAAGAAAAAAGAAATGTCGACTGATCTAAAACTAAAAATGCATTTTAAAGCATGCACCGTGTTTATTACATTCTCAATTTATTTGTGTAAGAAAAACAACTATACGCATTAAAAATTTTGACAGCGGGATTTTAATGTATATCTATGTTTTGAGGTTTCCTGAATTCATTCTTGGTAATATAAGATTACGTGTGTGTGTATATATATATATATGTTTGATTGAACATCATAGTCTCTAAACGCTTTCTTTGTTCGTTTGAGCTAAAAATTTAAGATTGTGTTACTGTCGGATGAATTGCAGATTGTATAATGGTATATTTTAAAATATGCATGCGCGTAGAACTTGTAATTCTTTTATAAAAACACACACAAAAAAAAAAAATTCTTATATATTATGGCCTAATGGCTCAAAATATTTGTACGCTAGCATCTAACCTAAACATTCGATTCAGGTAACATTGAGAAGGCTTGTTACAGGTCACCATTGACAGAAATATATAGACTTTTATGATTGCGGGACAAAGTTTACTTAGGGATTCTGAGTCGAATTTTTATATAATACGATATATAGACTCAAATAATTTGAAATTAGTGTTAATGATGCTAAATTATTTAAAGAGAACAGGGCTGATATACGTTACTTTGAATCTTTCATTCGCTAAAGTACGATTACTATTTAAAAAAAAAAAAAAAAAAAAAAAAAAAAAAAAAAACCATGCATATTATTTATAGTTTTTTTACAGGGAAACAAATATTAACAAGTATTTATACCCTATGGTTAATTTCCTAAAGTACATTAAGTTATTTAAAAAAGAATGAAACCGATATAGGTTTTATTAATTTTTTACAGTATCGTTTTCACTGGAAATTACAGGTTCCCAATTAGATATTTTGCAGTGACACACAAAACAATTAAGATGTAATAGCAAAAGCTATAAACATGGGAATAAATTTTAAAAACGCTATTGTAACTTTTACAATTGTTTGACCACTGAAATATTCGGGAATTTATTTTTTATTTATTTATTATTATTTTTTTTTATAAAGCCTGGTAATTTTTAAATGTACCAACGGTCGTACGGAGTCAATTCTGATTTAAATTTTATGCTATTCACTGGAAGCTTTGTATTTTACTAGCAATATTGTTTTGTGGAAATAAATCCTTTTCTTATATATATTTCTTTATATTGCGTGCCTTGATAAAGAAATTTTTTAATCAATATTTTGACATTCACGTATAAATTCATTTAGTTAAAATAATTTATCAAAAGTAAACAGTAATGTATATATATATAGACAGACAGACAGATAGATAGATAGATATAAATATATAAACTTTTTTTTTTTTTTTTTAACTTAGCACATATTTTAGTTATCTCGCTAATAAATAGACATAAATGTTACCAATATATCAGAATAGATTTCATTAAATAAGACGATATTTACATAATGAAAATAATTCATACGGATTTATAAATATTTAAAAATTTCAATTTAATTAGCGCAATAGCATAAGTATTAATTATAATACCATCTGTAATGATAATAATTAATCTTAACAATGATCAGACATCATGAAAGGGGCCTTGAATTAATTGATAAACAATTACGTGTGGTTGGTTGCGTTTAACGTCCCACTAGTTTTTCTAAATCCCTTACCTAGACATATTGACTTCCGAGCTATGTGCGTAAGGCACGCCAATAAATTGTATAGACGAAATGATTGAGAATTTCTAGTCTACACATTTCTAGACGGTGAAACAATAGTCTGAATAGTATTGCGAGAAATTCTCGCTTGATTTTCTAGATTTGGGTAAAAAAACTAAGATTATAGTAGCTGAAACCAGCCTCGTGTATTCGCACTTATCTATATAAATAAAGAGAAGTGTCTGTGTATCTGTGTGTGTGTCTGTGTGTGTCTGTCTGCGCTCTGGTGCTCACACTATTGATCGCAGAGCTTCCAAATTTGGAATTATATTTATTGAAATCAAATAGTTATACACATACAGTAGAAAAATTAAATATATTAAATTTTTAGATTTTGGGATATAGGTACCTGGGACCCTGCAGGAGTGCCCCTCATCGAGATTTTTTCAAATTTCGAATTTGAATTTTTTAAATTAATGTTTTTCCGATTTTAAATATTGGCTTCTTTGTTTAATTTTCATAGATTTATTGTTTTGCTTCAATCGTCTGCGTATCTTAGCAACGGCTATTACGCAACTTATTTTTATTTAATACATTCATTTGAAGGCGATTTTTACTTTCTTCTATATGTAATATAGAGAAAGTATTGGATTCGCGAAAATTTTCGACATCCGTTTTTTGACGGATCTACACGTTTTGGGATGTCCTGAACACGAATTGATAGTTTTTAGAAAATGTCTGTGTCTGTCTGTCATAGTCTGTCTGTCTGTCTGTCTGTCTGTCATAGTCTGTCTGTCTGTGGTTTATTGTTTTCACCGTATCTCACGAACCAATGAATGAAATTCTACCAAACTTGGTATATAGTTGGACCCTGACAGGGCATTGTGCTGATTAGATTTGGGGATCAATAGCCCAGCAGGTGGCGCTGTGATCGCATTTTATGTAAATTTTTAACATGGCAGTATAGGACAAATTTTCGTATTTTTCACCGTATCTCACGAACCAATGAATGAAATTCAACCAAACTTGGTATATAGTTGGAACCTGACGGGGCAAGGTGCTGATTAGATTTGGGGATCAATCGTCCGGCAGGTAGCGCTGTAATCGCAACATTTCGTATTTTTCACCGTATCTCACGAACCGATGAATGAAATTAAACCAAACTTGGTGTATAGTTGGACCCTGACATGGAAAGTGTCTGATTAGATTTTGGGATTAATCGCCCAGCAGATGGCGCTGTGATCGCATTTTATGTAAACTTTTAACATGGCAACATAGGACAAAATTTCGTATAAATGTACATAATGAGGGTTATTTTAAACTTGTGATTGTAAAATTAGTATGAATTATTGATAATAGTAGTATGTAACTAGGAAAAAAATTTTGTTCATGGGGGGGCATCGCTTCCCCCCCGTAGGGGGGAAATACCCCCCCAGGGGGGTAAATTTTCACAATGGGTATCTTTCGAAAGATCTCGTTGATAATAGTAGTAGTTAACTAGGAAAAAATTTTTGTGCATGTGGGGGCATCGGTTCCCCCCCACCGGGGGGGGGGAAGTACCCCCGGGGGGGGGGGGAAGTTTCAAGATGGGTATCTTTCGAAAGGTCTCGTCAATACCTTTAAAACGAATGGTTGAACCATAAATCTGTGATAATTTAAAACAAAGTTATCGATTTTTTTTACTTTTAACAAAAAAAAAAAAAACAGAAAAAAATCGCAATTTTTATTTTTTATTTTTTTTTTTAACGAAATTTAACCAAACTTGGTATTTAGTTGGTCCCCGACATTAAGTGGTGCTGATTACATTTGGGGATCAATAGCTCAAAAGGTGGCGCTGTGATAGCATTTTATCTAAATTTTTAACATGGCAGCATAGGACAAAAATTCGTATAAATGTGCATAATAAGAGTTGTTTTAAACTTGTGATTGTAAAATTAATATGAATTATTGATAATAGTTGTATGTAACTAGGAAAAAAAATTTCTGCATAGGGGGGGGCATCTCTTCCCCCCCCTGGGGGGGAAGTACCCACCCGGGGGGATAAATTTTCAAGATGGGTATCTTTCGAAAGGTCTCGTCAATACCTTTAAAACGAATGGTTGAACTATAAATCTGTGATAATTTAAAACAAAGTTATCGATTTTTTTTTTACTTTTAACAAAAAAAAAAAAAAAAAAAAACGTATTTTTTTTTTTTTTTTTTTTTTTAAATATTGTTACTGATTGAATATGTATAGGAAAATATAGAAGAAAGTCTTGTGGTGGCCACAACATACTAGTTTTTTTTTTTTTTGTTATATTTATTGAAAATAAAATCCCAATGAAGTAGAAAAAATTAAGTATAATTAGTTTTAAATTTAAAAACGTATTTATAACAGATATGTTTAATTTTTTATAGTAGAACAACTTCTTATTTTTCATTTTTTAATTAATTTCTTTAAAAGAAAAAACTTTTATTCATTGATTTTTTATTTATTTACAGTATTTATCGGGAAAAGTGGTAGTATATTAGTAAAAAGGATTAAAATGATTAAAATTTATTTGTTTATATATATATATATATATATATACATATTAATCTACTTTTTATTTTATTTTATTTTATTACATTGGTCAGAATCAAATCTTAATATAGTGCAAATAGCATGGGCAATAAAATACATGGTTCAAAACTAAAATATTTAATAGATGCTGAGATACAGTCATCTTTAAAATCGCAGTTCTTAAATAGTAGCAGATCCCCCCTTTCGTCGAAAAATATCCAGATTGAAGTGCCCGGGAAAGATCTTTCTGCAGACAGTGGGAACCTGGACCCCTCAATGCAGCACGGGCGGGAAAAGAGATGCCGTAGACAGCGGGTACCCGAAGCAAGGTTTGGAGTAATTTCAGTTTCTTTTTTATTCTTCATTTTTTCTTCTTAAGTTTTTGCCTCTAATGTGGTGTAAAAAAATAAATATTAATTCAATTCTTTCGAAAATTCATTTAAATATAGTGACCAGCGAAGCGGGCGTAGCCTGCTAGTCTATATAAATAAAGAGAAGTGTCTGTGTGTGTGTCTGCGCTCTGGTGCTCACACTATTGATCGCAGAGCTTCCAAATTTGGCATATAGGTACCTGGGACCCTGCAGGTGTGCCCCTCATCGAGATTTTTTCGAATTTCGAATTTGAATTTTTTTAATTCATGTTTTTTCGATTTTAAACATTGGCTTTTATTTTTCATTTTTCATGAATTTATTCTTCGATTGTAATCGTCTGCGTATCTTAGCAACGGCTAATATGCAATTCATTTTTTATTTAATACATTCATTTGAAGCGATTTTCTTTTTTATTATTATTATTATTTTTATATTTATTGAAAATCAAAATAGTAAAATACGATAGAAATAAATTGTTACGTTTATGTATAAATTTTATAGTATAACAACTTTTAGTTTTTCATTTTTTTAATTAATTCCTTTAAAAGAAAAATATTTATTATTATTATTATTATTTATAATATTTATTGGGTGAAAAAAATGGTAGTTTATAGTAGAAAGGATTAAACGGATAAATATTCGTTTGTTTTTCAGGTATTTAATTCCTTTTAAAAGAAAATCTAATTTTTTATTTTATTTTATTGCACTGGTCGTAATCAAATCGTAATATAGTGTAAATAACGGGGGCTATAAAACACATGGTTCAAAAACTAAAATATATAATAGATGCTGAGATACAGTCATCTTTAAAATCGTAGTTCTTAAATAACAGAAAATCCACAAGTCGTCGTAAATACCCAGATAGGAGTGCCCGGGAAAGACCTGTCTGTAGACAGTGAGAAACTGGACCCGATGCAGTACAGGCAGAAAAAAGAGCTGCCTTAGGCAACGGGTATCCGAAGAATTGAGATCTAAAGCGATTTCAGTTTTTTTTTTTTTTTAATGTGTAATGTGATGTAAAAAAATAAATACTGATCCAATTCTTTTGAAAATTCATTTAAATATAGTGACCAGCGAAGCGGGCGTAGCCTGCTAGTTTGTAAATATTTTAAAATAACTTTGCCCTCGAGTATATCGTCAAACGCTCTAGATTTCTGATAGGAGTTTCTAGAACGCCCTTTTAAAGGGGACTAGAATTTATAAGGATGACATGGAACTATTTTTTCTGAAGACACAATTTAGATTCTAGATATCAGTTACAGATATTTTTATCAGTACATATATAATCTTTTATTGATTAAGTCAAGTCCTACTTTTTTGTGTTTGATCATTTTAATGATGACGTTTATATATTTCATATCCTCATCGTTTATATATCCCTTATTTGAAAATAATGTAACAGAGAATTAATTATATTTTTTTAAGTAAATTTACAAGTATTTTCTTTTCTTTTCTTTTTTTTTTTTTTTTAAGAAAACTTATCAAGTGATTTTTTTCCCCTCGTACTAGAAATCCTGAATTTATATTTAAAGTCTTAGAATAAAAAAACTTCTAAAAATTATACAAAAAAAAAAAAAAAAAGAAAGGAAAGGAAAATCAAAATTAATGGCTCCAGCCAGTAGAATGACAGTTGTCTTCAAATGGAAACAGTAGGCACCTACTTTGCAATTATGAATCACAAATTTGTCATCCCGAAAATTTGCCATTAAAATATTTCTGATATTTATATTGGAGAAAACAAATATCTAGCACCTAGAAGCTAGATCCAACTATAGCAGCATCATGTTTTCTTTGAAGGAACAAACAAACGTCTTTTCTCTCTTTTGATCTTTCTGTGTTTGATGGCGCGCGGCGCCTACACTCAGTGATGCCAAATGGTCGAAAATTTTTTCCCCAAACAGGTCTTAAATTTTCCAAAATCAGGTTTTTTTTTTTTTTTTTTTTTTTTCCCGAAAAAATCCGCAGCTTGATTTCTACTAAAAAGGGAAAATAAAAATTTCTTAAAAAACAAAAACAAAAAAAAATCAAGCAGATTTTTCCATGATTTGAGCTCAGATTTTTCTCCAAATGAAGGCAGTTTTTGAAAAAAATCCTCAAATAACAATAAAGCTATTGAAAGTCTCTAGTCGTAGGGATAAATCATTACGTTGCCAACATTGACAGAAAGTTGAAGAACTCTCCAGATTTGTCCCCAAAATTTTTAGAATTCCCCAAAAAAGTCCCCATAAACATTTGGTCCCCAAAATTGCCCCCAGAAGCCTCGAAAATCCGCAATCTGGCATCACTGCCTACACTGTAAAAAAAACAAAAAAAAAAAAACAGTATTTTACAACAAAAGGTGCTGGCACCGCGGCTGCCAGCACAGTTGCTGTAAAATTTACAAGCGGCTGTTTTTTATGGTGCTGTAAAATTTACTGCACTCTACTGTGAATTTTACAAGATGTTGTTTTTAGTAGTGCTGTAAAATTAACTGCACTTTGCTGTGAATTTTACAAGATGCTGTTTTAAAAAGTGTTGTAAAATTAACTATACTTTGCTGTAAATTTTACAACACTTTTTAAAACAGCATCTTGTAAAATTCACAGCAAAGTGCAGTTAATTTTACAGCACTATTAAAAACAGCAGCATCTTGTAAAATTCACAGCAAGGTGCAGTAAATTTTACAGCACCATAAATCACAGCAGCTTGTAAATTTTACAGCAACTGTGCTGGCAGCCGCGGTGCCAGCACCTTTTGTTGTAAAATACTGAAATTTTTTTTACAGTGAACCGAAATAATCAGATCTAATCTAGTAATTTCAGACAAAACTAAGAAGAGAAAGGCAAATGGACAAGAAACCAAAATAAGGAGATTTAATGTAGGAATTTCAGGGCAGAAATAATGCGTTGCGGCAATAGATGGAGCTAATGAGATAAAGGATTGAAATCGTCCCTATGCCCATGACCATTATTCTTTGCATGAAACTGTAGCAGAATGCATTTTTCCACCGATTCGGAACTCGCCGTCATGCATTTTGTATATAGAGTTACGCATGAAAAACTATGTGGCTGTACAAAGTAATGGGCAGGGAGTGTTTTTTCATGAGAAATAACTATCGATTAAAAAAAAAAAAAAAAAAAAAAAAAATCGGGCATATTTATGAGGAATTGAGTAAGAGGGGACCATTTTATACTTTCAAACTTAAAGTATACATTTTCCAGACGAAGCTCCATACGAACAGCATTATGTGCTAAAACCTCCCAAACAATTTTTTCTTGAGGGAAACGGGTGAAATATTACCGTTTGATATAATTTGCCTCATGTACAATTTTCAATCACGAATTTTCGACTGTTTGTATCTTATACTTATAATAGATTTCAGCATGAACTCTTCCAATCAGAGAATCGTAAATCCAGTACATCTTCTATCCTTATTACTTTCAAACATCCTTGAGGTGGATTATCACCAAATGTTGTGTCTGTAGTTTACATTTGGGGATTTCGTTTATGCTTAAAAATAACCCTATATGAAGCTCAAATAAGTCGTTTGATAACTTTGAAAGACAATATAGTATTATACTTTAGACAATAAAGTTCTTCTGCGTGATAGCAACTTTAGAGTTTCGGAAGAAGAAAATAGAAGCATACAAGAAGATAGCTCAGAATTTTTCCAATATTACGCTCAATGATTATGCTATGATAATGGTAACTATTTGACATGTGTTGGTTTAAGCATTGGAAAAACCTTAAATGGCAGAGAATGAAAGCGTAAAATCCGGTGATGGTGTTGAAACCGTTAAAGATTATGTATTGCGTGTCAACTTACTCAAAGGTATCTACAGTAAGCTACAGCAAATTCCACCTTCCTTACGTATGTCTTCTTCGTTCAAAAGGCTAACTTTTTATTGTCTGTATGTTTAGTTCTATAATGCTCAGCTTTGGGCGCTTGATAATCTCCATGACTTAAGTTCACATGGACTAACATGTAAATTACTCCATTTATGTTTAACAATGTGTGCAATGACTTAGTGATGTCAGACTTTCTACCTGTCGTTTGACTAGACACACGTGCAATATCTGTTTACAAGAATTCTTTCCCAATTAAAAGTTCAGTTGTTCACACACGAATGTAATTTTAGCACAACCGAGTAAGTTCACACTGTAAAGTTTTTTTTTTTTTTTTTTGCTATATTACACAACAATATTGAGGCAGCCTTACTTGCGACAACTATCCAGAGAAATGTTACCAGCTGTAACTGTCTAACCTTACACGTTATGCAGCGGTTACACAGATACAGTTCGTAACATTTCTTTTCAGAGTTGTGGTATTTCTTTACATGGTAAGTTGCCTCAATATTGTTGTGTAATATTACACAAAATTTTTTACAGTTCATTTCGGTAGAAATATCAGGGATTATTTCCACTCTACATACGATCAGCATTGTATAAGATGAAGTGGACCTATTCTTTGGCAACTGTGCTCTCGAGATTTCACTTGCTTGGATTTATTCTTCTGGGATCATATTAAGAATACGTTCTACAAAAAATACTTTAAGTCTGATGCTGTCAACACTGTAAAAACTTCTGTATAATATTACACAACAATATTGAGGCAGATTAGAGAAATACCCCAACTATGAAGAGAAAGTTACCAGCTATACCTGTGTAAGGATAGCATAACGTGTAAGGTCACACAGTTACAGCTGGTAACATTTCTCTGCATAGTTGTGACAAGTTGGCTGCCTCAGTATGGCTGTGTTTACACAGATTTAAAAAAAAAAAAAAAAAAAAAAAAAAAAACAGTGAAATGCTATTCAAAAGTTACGTTACGTGCTAGCACTTGAATGCAGCATTTCCTACACTCAATTTTTTAGAATATATCTCTTTATTTTGGCCCTTTTTACCTGAATTTATATTTTTGCAAGATATTTTTTAAACATTCTGCATGTAAATGTAATTGAACCGAATAACAACAAACTCAATTTTTCGATGTTGTTTGGTTCTTGATGAATGAAAAGCTGCTTTTATTCTCATCATCTAAGGTTGCCTCTAGAGAAAAAAAAAAAAAAAAAAAAAAACAGTAACTATTAGAAGCAACAAACTGTAGTTCCACAGCACTAGCCAAAAGATTATTATAAAGCTTTTTTTATATAAAACAAAGTAAATCAACAGACAAAGCGTTTGTGAAGTACCTTTTCAATTTAAAACTTTGTAAATATAATATAATAATAATAATAATATATTTATAATAATAGAATTTTAAGTACATTTTAAGAAATTGAATTAACGCAGCAAAAGAAAATGGTCTTTGATTTTCAATTGTGTTTTAACATTGAAAGTAAAAAGATGTATTTCATAACATTCACCACATACAAACATAACTTAAAAAAAGAGTAGCATTTATGCTTAACCCTTTGAGTGCTGAATACTCGTGGCCAGGGACTGAATACTTTATGCGAGTGTTGCATAGTACACTGATCATTTTTGCCGGGCGCATATTTGCGTCCATAGTCCATACTGATAACATCTGCTAAGCGCGTATTTGCGTCCATAGTCTATATTAATGACTTTCGCTGGACGCATATGTGCGTCCATAGCACTCAAAGGGTTAATAGTAATAAAGCTTCTCATATACATTGAGAGAAAAAGAGAAAAGTTTAAATGAATGTATCGTAAAATTTGTAAAAATCATATATTTCAACGATATTTTATGTTCTAATTAAATTTGACTTATTTGAAATTATGGAAAAATTATGAGTGCAAAACTAATGAATCTAAAGAATAATTTTATTATTATTACTATTACTATTATTATTATTATTACTATTATTACTATTATTATTACTATTATTATTACAATTATTATTATTACTACAATTATTATTATTACTACAATTATTATTATTACTACAATTATTAATATTACTATTATTATTATTACTATTATTTATTATTATTTAAAACTGATGATATATTTAATGTATTTAACTCAGCTTAGTTTAGTTCAAGATCTAATTACATATACATAAGACCGTGAGTGAGTAAAAGAGAGAGAGATTATTACGGAATTCGTTAAAATACATATTAATTAAATCATAACATTTTTTCTTTTATAAATAAAACACCATCATAACATGACATCGGAAATTCTGAAGAAATTGAGCTTTAAACGAGATTTCCTTTTCTCTCGCGAATTCAATTTGCTGAAAACCTTCCGATATTTGATTAACCAATATTGTCTTCTGTGCTTTCTGAATGAAAGGTAAGAGTATATAGCACTTTAAGATCTTTCCCTCACTCCTACGATTGTGATTTACTCTTAATCCTTCTAAATCCTTTTGTGGGAGCTGAACTTTGATGAATGACTAAAGAATGCTGTCACTGCCATTGGCTTCTATCAGAAGAGTTGAGACACAGGAGGAGGGATTTAATCCATCTTATTAAGAGACTAAAATCTACTAAAAAAAAAAAAAAAAAAAAAAAAGTCTATCTAATTTTTATGAAATACGTATGAAGACAATCACATATTTTCATGGTTGTAATGATCAACTATATTTTCAAAGAATTAGAAGCTAAAATTAATTCGTATTTTTAAGGTAAATTATTTTAAGAAAATAAAATATAGTATGCCGTTGTATCATTTGTAAATATTGAAGTGATGGGCCACAGATTTTGGGCTAATTTCAATTTTATTTTATTGATTAAAAATTATAAAAAATAAATAAATATCCTGATGCCAAACAGTAAAAATATTATCCATTAAACAGAGCAAATAAACTGTATGATGACGTATGATGATGTAAAAAAAAAAAAGTTTATATAATTTTTATGAAATACGTATGAAGACAATCACATATTTTCATGGATGTAATTATTAACTACATTTTAAAAGAATTAGAAGCTAAAATCAATTCGTATTTTTAAGGTAAATTATTTTAAGAAAATAAAATATAATATGCCGTTGTATCATTTGTAAATATTGAAGTGATGTCCCACAGATTTTGGGCTAATTTCAATTTTATTTTATTCATTAAAAATTATAATAAATAAATAAATATCTTGATGTCACACAGTAAAAATATTAACCATTAAACAGAGCAAATAAACTGTATGATGTCGTATGAGGATGTAAAAAAAAAAAAAAAAAAAAAAAAAAAGCATTGGGTGAAGTAAATCAGGCCAATCAAAGTAAAAGAAAAAGAACGTTCAATTCTATACTTAACATTAAAAAAAAAAAAAAAAAAAAAAAAAAAAAAGCATGGGGTGAAGTAAATCAGGCCAATTAAAGTAAAAGAAAAAGAACGTTCAATTCTATACTTAACATTAAAAAAAAAAAAAAAAAAGCATGGGGTGAAGTAAATCAGGCCAATCAAAGTAAAAGAAAAAGAACGTTCAATTCTATACTTAACATTAAAAAAAAAAAAAAAAAAAAAAAAAACTATTTAACTTCTTTATTTATCTTAATTTAATTCAAACTTCCTTTAAAAATAAATAAATAAATAAACAAATAATAATAATAGCAAAAGAGGGTGAGATTACTACATCAACTGATATCTGTTAAAATACATATTGATTAAACCATAATAATACTTTGGCCTCATATATAAGGCCATCATAACATGACATCGGAAAGTCTGAAGAAATCGAGCTTTAAACGAGATTTCCTTCTCTCCACGCGAATTTAATTTGCTGAAAACCTTCCGATATTTGATTAACCAATATTGTCTTCTGTGCTTTCTGAATAAAAGGGAAGAGTGTATAATACTTTAAGCTCCTCCCTCACTCCTACGATTGTGATTTACTCTTAATCCTTCTAAATCCTTTTGTGGGAGCTGAACTTTGATGAATGACTAAAGAATGCTATCTCTGCCATTGGCTTCTATCAGAAGAGTTGAGACAAAGTAGGAGGACTTTAATCCATCTTATTAAGGAACTAAAATCTACTAACAATTATATATATATATATATAATTTTTACGAAAAACATATAAAGACAATCATAGTTTTTTATAGGTATAACGATTAACTAAATATAATGTGGATGTTAATAACACAGGTCGACATATAAAATTTTGATTTTGTAATTTTGACTGATCTTTATGTTTTTTGGTGTGCTGAAACCGAAAAGGAAGTCAGTTTTTCTCTATCACGTATAGATTTTTGTCAATACAGGGTGCCTACCTATATAATTTCTTCCATTACTCTTCCACAAATATAATTATATGGTAAGTTTTATAGTATGTTTTCATGATTAATTAAATATGGATACCTATTGTTGTAAGAGCGCAGCACTAGTGCGACGTAAAAACATACCAACCAACCAACCTATTGTTATGATGGTATATGCAAGAAATTGAGTCGGTAAGAACCCTGTACTTACAAAAATCTATACGTGATAGAGAAAAAATGGGCTGCATTTTCGGTTTCAGCACATCAAAAAACATAAAGTTAAGCTAAAATCATCAAAACAAATTTTGTCAACTTCAATTTTGTAGGCCTGTGTAATTAATTAAAAGAGTTAGTAAATAAAATTAAATTTAAAAAGTAAATTACTCTAAAATTACTAAATTATTTTAAATTACTCTAAAACAATAAAAAGTGTAATGTTCTTATTGATGATGCTTGTAACACAGGTTTAATATAAAATTGTTTTCTTAAAGGTGATGTGTTTTTCTGATGTATTTTTGGATGCTGATTAAGAAAAAATTACTCAAAACTTTCCATCACGCACTTTCTTAATTTCCATCTTAGTTATTTCCTGTAAAATCTAGGTGATGTGAACGAAGAACAAAGATGGCGATTTCATCAAGTCATCAAATAAATGGAAATAAGGTATCAGGACTGATGGAATGTTAACATTTTGGCAGATTATTGTTGATGCTGTATACAGAGTGCCCTCAAGTCATTTATAAGAGAAAGACGTATTTTAAAGGTAATGCATAAATAATAGCCCATTTTAATGTATTTTATGCATAAAATGTTTTGATTCTGTGTGAATTTTTTGTATTTTCACCCTTACTTTCTGAAAATCCCTTGCGTGATATGAAGAAAAGACAAGAACTTATGAATTCAATTCATAAAAAAAAACATCCAAAGTAATGAAAAAAATAAATAAATAAATAAAATAAATAAATAAAATAAATAAATAAATAATTGAAAGTACGATTTCACAGATCTGTGTAATTATTGAATTTGTGGTGCACACTTTTAGGCTAATTTTACTCAGTTTTATCGATTGAAAATAATAAAAAATAAAGTATTATTCTGATACCAAACAGTAAAAATATTAACTAATAAACTGAACATTTAAATCATATAAAGATGTAGCTCAAAGGAATAAGAAGTAACTTAAACGAATCATAGTACAAAAAAAGAACAAATTATTTTATTTTCTATTAAATCTTTTAGTTTTCGCGTCGATTTTTTTCTCTCATACATATTAAAAAATCATCCAAAATGTATTGATATACACTGTAAAAAAAAAACTGTCGAAAAAACGGAAAAAAATTGTCAGCCAGGACGCCAATCATAACCCGTTTTCTTCACAGAAAAAAAGCGTTTTAAAAAAAAATTGGGAAAATCTGTAAATATTTCCGTAAATACTTCTGTTAAAGTAACGTAATTCTTCTATTAAAACAATGTAATTCGTCTGTAAGTTCAACGAAATTTGACTGTTTAAAAAAACAGAATACTCATTTTTAAAACATTTTTTTCCTGTGATGTAAACAGATCTCTTTTTTTTTTTAAACAGTGACATTCTGTTATATTTGCAGAAAAAAATGTTACTATAACAGAATTATTTTAAATTTTTTGCAGAGAAAACATGTATTTTTTGCAGAAAAAAAAGAGAGATTTTTCGTAAACTTACAGAGTATTTCTGCTAAAATAACAGCTCTTTCCTACAAACATAACAGAATTTCACTATTTAAAAAAAAAATCTGTTTGCATCACAGAAAAAACTGTTTGTAAAAATGAGTCATATTCTGTAATTTTACAGAGAAATCATGTATTTTTTACATAAATAAATATAGATTTTTTTCCGTATATTTACAGAATATATTCATTAGTTTAACTGTTGTTATCTGTAAACATAACGTATAACAACAATTGTTTAAAAACAGAAAACCAGTTTTAAAAATAGTTTTTATCTGTGAAGAATACAATTTTTTACTGGCATCCTGGCTGACAGTTTTTTTTTTTTTTTTTTGTGTATGTGAGCAAAGGTTATGCAATCTTTTTAGGTCAACAAGCTGGCCTAAGTGGTATTTTTCAATAAAACCCACTTGAAAAAACTCAAGTGTTTTTTATCAAAATCCTTATTTTAAAATCCACTTTTTATCTAACTTAAGCTGCTATCACACGTACTCTCATGCGATCAGCAGTATCAGATACTTTCTCTCCCGAAACCACCTGAAACAGGTTTTTCGAGAGACAAACAGTCGAAAACGCATTGTGTGATAAGTTTCCCTTTCCTACCTTTGTCAATGACGAACTTATGACTGACTAAATCTCCTACGCTAGATGTTAGCTCGTATTCAACCAATCGGAGTGTGAGAAAATCAGAGTGTGTTTAAAACATGAAATAGTGAGCAATTAGTAGCCAATTGTTAATGCCTTTTTGAATTCATTTTAGTCTTCAAAATAACCCTATTACCTGATGCTCGATTATTCGGAGAGGTATTAGCGTAAAGTTCAGAGGGTAGGATCTTCTGTGTGATAGCTGCTTTACAATAAACATATAAATATACACCCATAAACATATAAATATAGCATCATTATGACCACCCTGTTAATAACATGTAGGATCACCTTTAGCCTTCAAAACTGCCAGCACCCAAGTGTAGGATTGACTCTACAAGGTGCTGATAGATAGTCTGATGTATCTGGTATCAAGCGTGCATCAACTGGTCCTGCAATTCCTGCACATTGCAAGGGGGTAGCGTGACAGCACGAATTAGGTTTTCCAGGTGGGACCACAAATGCTCTATTGGATTAATGTCAGGTGAATTTGGAGGCCAAGACATGAGTTGAAAGTCACTAGAATGTACCTCGAACCACTCCATGACGATTTGACCCTTATGACATTGTGCATTATCCTGTTGGTAAACACCATCCCCTGCCGGAAATACTGTTGTCATGAATAGGTGAATCTGGTCTGCAATCATGTTCATGTAGTGCACAGACACCAGGGATTGTTCTGTGCTGATTATGGGTCCTAATGTGCTCCATGAAAACATTGCTCACACCATAATGCCCCTGCCACCGGTTTATCTCCATCCATCTGTGCATCCGGAAGTGAGGGTTTCCTTTGGAAATTGGCGTATTCGCACACAATGTGATGGACCAGAAAACGAGATTCGTCAGACTATGCGACTTTCATCCATTCTTCTAATGTCCAATTCCGATGTTTCTTGGCCCATTGCAGACGCAACTGGCGATGACGTTCCGTCAGTGCAGGGACATAAGTAGGCCCCTACACAGCAATGTACGCTGCACAATGTGTTGTGAAACACTGTCTGGGTCGCCACTGTTGTAACTGGTGGTGATTTCGGCTGTTGTAGCTCTTCGGTTATAGCGAACAATACATAACAATATCTGCTCTCCTCTGGAATCAATGCATCATGGGCAACACACTGCTGGCCGGCGACTTGTCATTTCACCATCCATACACCACTTTTGATATGTGTTCACAACAACTGAACATTAACAGCCCACTAAACGTACCGTTTACGATTTTGATGTTCCCAGTCGCTGAGCCATAATGATTTGACCTTTATCGAAGTCTTATAAATCAACTGTTTTTCTCATTATGTTGCTAATCGCACTATATTTGGAAAGACAATGCATAGCCGCTTTATATACTCCAACATCAGCTGTACACGCGCAGTAGTTCTGTTCCTGGGTGAGCCCATTATTACAGATGGAAGGTGGTCATAATGTAATGACTCTTCGGTGTATAACAAATATTATATACATTATTAGAACATGAACAAAGAATTTTGAGAAATATTGGAGGTTCTCAAACTACTCTGTAGAAAAAAAAAAAATCCAGAAAAATCCCCCATGGAAAAAAATTATAATTATCTTATTATATCAGAGTAAACATAGAACACAGTAAACAGAGAACATCAGAGTAAAAAAATTATATGTATAAAAGCAAAAGAAGAGTTGTTTGTTTATATAATAAAAACTGTGGAACTCAAGGAATGTAAAATATAAATAAAAATCAATTTTAAAAAATAATTCTGTAAACTTTAACACTGCAACACTGTTAAGTAATGTAGAGGGACAATAATTAAAACTATTTTATGAGAATCTATTGACTATGAAACATTTAATAAAACAACACTAAATAATTATTAAAATCCAGATTTTTGTTGTAAAGGGCATATAAACAGAATTTTAGAATATTTAAATAACAGTTATTAATTATAAAAAGACTTTATATTTGGACTCTGTATTTGGATATATATTAGTAATGAACATACTATATTATATAGTACATTAACATAGTATGTTAGTACTAAATTATACAACATTATATTTTTATCGTTTATGTTACAAAAATTTGGTGCATAGTAGTAAATTATGCAATATTATATTTTTATCATTTATGTTAAAGAAGTCCAGTGCATTAACATGTGCAGGATTTAAAATGGAAAAATATTTAAAATAAGAAAAATGTGAAAATTTTACCTAGTAGTCATGCAATTACTATTGTGTTCCTTAGCAAATAGGCACTACATTTAAAATTTCTTCCACATGATTTTTTTTTTTTTAATATATATTCTTTATGTGACAGGGAAAAAATGGGAGTACGCTTTTTTTAATTGGGCTAATTATACATGCACTCTTATCATTTTTTTCCCCTTTTTTAGTGGCATACTGCCCATAAGCTAAAACTTTTAAAAAATTAATTAGCTGTAGTTTATGCCTAAAAAGTTTCACAACTAAGTTTTATAACAACTAAGCAAAATGAAGTCAAACTCAAACTAAAGTGCATCTCGAAATCCCACAGGCAGGTGATTTTTATCAAATAAGTAAAAAAAAATGAAGAGAAAGGAGATCCCAAAGAAAATAAATAATAAGCATATGGAATTAAAATATTAGTGTATTATAGCAAAGAAATTTAATACAGTTTCGTAGAATTTTTCTAAAAATATTAAAAACACAAATTCTTTCTCAAAAATAGAGACATTTTATGCTATTTGGTATTTAAATTCAAATTTTGGATCTATTCCTTTGAATTATCTTGCAAATCTTATTAGGCAAGCTTAGAATTAGAGTTTGAAGAATGCATGGCTGAATTAGCACCATCACTCTGCTCTCTTATTATTTTAATTTCTGACAAAAACTTTATCTATTATTTAAAAAACAAACAGACAAAAACTTTTTTCTTACAGCCACACATTCTCCAACTTCTCGCCCTGAACATGTCTGATAAGAGTTTTAAGATAATTAAAAGATACTGATCCAAAATTTGAATTTAAATACCAAATTACTCGAAAAGTTTTCATAATTTTGAGACAGCATTTTTTTTTTTTTTTAATTCTGTAAAACTTATACTATATTTCTTTGTTATAATACACTTATATACAGATTCCATATACTTATTTATTTTTTTTTTTCATGATTATTGCTTCAAGCTTTTTTAATTCTTACTACTAAAAAATCACCTGTCTCGATAATTTTCAGATGCACTGTATGCCAAAACATATTTACACTTAAACCCCAGAAGCAGAACTTCCTGTATTTATCTGAAGCAAAACAAAATTTGTCTGCAATCCAACATGCCAAAATATATATATATATATATTTTTTTTACTACATTTTATCAGCAATATATTAAGAATTTAAAGGCAAAAGAAAAAAAAAAAAAAAAAAAAAACAAGCAATTAAAATTAAGATATTTATTCAAATTCGTAAATACAACATTTTTATTCAAATAAAATATATTGATTAACCTATTAATATTAACATCTGAATACATAAATTCACATTGGGAAAAAAAAAAAATCAATTTGCATATAAGTTTACATCAACATAGTACATCAAGTCACATAAAATACAAATTATCAACGCAATCAATTATCCATTCTGATACAGATTTCTTCAAATTCAAAATTTTAGAGTTTATAAAGTCTTTCTTTTTTAGTTCTGGATTTACTTTCGACCCTCGATTTGGGTTTATTCCTAGAAAACACCTGTAAAGAAATATTTTTTTACTTTAGCAAGTTAAATAAGAATAACATATTAAATTTTTCCTATGTGAATAAATAAATCTATTTTAAACAATAAATCTGTATGCACCATTACATTGAAATAACATTCTCAAATTTGATGTCCGATATTGATGTCTTGGATGCTTTAGAAAAAAAAACTAAAATGATTACACTTACTGCAATGCTACTCTCATATGAAATTAAATCACTCAAACTCAGTTTGGTAGTATATTTAATGATAAAGGGCAAAACTGGAAAAATTCTTTAGAAGGCCAGTGGCCAGTATATCAATTTCATCAGTAACCACTTTGTTAATAGCTATTTTTTATATCATGAGAGTAGCAATTTTATTATAAAACACTTTTTAAAATAATTTTATTTCAATAGAATTAAAGTATTTCCTCTTTAAAAGTATAGATACAAAAACTTTAGATGACCTACATTACATAGCTGCCAACTTTGCAGCTTTAAAAATAGGAAGATTTCTACGCCACAGAAAGCAAATAGGAATTTAATATATATATAGAGAGAGAGAGATGTGAGGTGAGAATATTCTCTGAAGCTCCAAATTCAGAGAATCGAGAATATTCTTAAATACTTATTCCATGACAGAAAGCAATCAGTAGCAAATAACAATTATTCATATTAAAATACAAATTTACATTTTTTTAACGCCTATAGATTTGCATTTGTAACAAAACCATCACTAAAATTTGACATTTAAAGAGAGTATTCTTTTCATAAAGATTTTCTAAAAGATTAAGAACGTGTTATACCTCTAAAGAATGTGTTATACCTCAGACATTTCAGTTTAAGTTTTGTGCCAAAAGTTAATGTGGCACCAATAAAAAATTGTAGAAAAATGAAAGTGTTTGGCATCACCCTGTAAAAAGTAAGGCTTGAAATGCAATCTGGCTGTAGCATGTGATTACGGGGCTCTTCTTTATAAGCTGTATAATTTTTTATGTCTCCACCACATGCAATCAGGGAGATATAAAGGTTTTAAAAAATTGCAAAAATTTTTTGTTTTACTTTTTTAACTATAACATGCAAGGTATTAAACCTAGCGCAAAGCTATTTTCAGGAAACCCAACATACAATATTAGACACAGCATACTGCTGCAATCAAATTGAAGAAATATTAAAAATCTAATAAAATATCAAAGTATTTACTAAATAATTTTTAACTGCACATGTGTAAGATTTAGCAAAATTTTATTTGCATAATTTAATAGAAAAATGTATTGAGCTACTTACATAAAAACTCCAAACAAGTATTACAAAACCCCAAACAGAACTTAAAAAATTCTGTGCCATTTAATGAACTGAACTAGTAGCAGGACTCGCCCACTAGCGGGTCAGTACTTTCAAATGAATCACTATAATTAATGAATCACTAACAGTAACTTTTAGTCTTAAGAAAAGAAATTTAAAAAAAGATATCATTTCTGATCGGGTAAAAAGTCACCCCGGGTCCCCACTGCCTTCGGCAGCGCAGTCCCGCGTGCGCACAAGTTAAGGGGTACACACGCTGCACGCACGTATTCTCTCCCTGACACTTTGTGCCCCCTAAAAAAAAAAATATATATATATATATATGTTCGGGTAAAAACTCACACCGGGTCCCCACTGCCTTCGGCAGCGCAGTCCCATGCACGCTGAGCGAGCTAAAGTTAGCGGTTACACACGCTGTGGGAGCTACACATGCTGTGGGTATTCCTTCCCTGACTCTTCGTGTCCCCTAAAAAAAAAAAAATCATTTCTGATCGGGTAAAAACTCACACCGGGTCCCCACTGCCTTCGGCAGCGCAGACCCATGCGCGCGCACTTGTGAATGTATATTCCTTCTCAAATCGAATTTTTATTACTAAGAAAAGAAAATTTAAAAAATCTTTTCTCATTGGTTAAAAAGTCGGACTGGGTCCCCACTGCCATTGGCAGCGCAGTCCCATGCGTGCTGCGCGCGCACAAGTTAGGGGATACGCGCGCAGTGCACACCTATTTCATCCCCACCCTTTCAGCCCCTCCTAATTAACCTACATATACCAATTTTGAACGGTCTAACTCAATTAGCTGATATGCAATAAAAACCTAATCAGGACACCTCAAAACGTGTAAATCTGGTGAAAATTTTCGATAATATAAAAGAACTTTAAAATATCTTTCGAATGATGTATTAAAAATAATTTAATCATAATTAGAAATTGAAATATTGAAATTTTAAAATATTACAGCACCATCTGGCGGTAGAAATTTCTTTAATCTACTGTTCAATTCCAAATCAACAAAGCTTTCTAATAATGCATTAGTTATGAAATTATTTTAATTAGTAGCTGAGATACAAAAGAAAACCGATTCAAGACACCTCAAAATGTGTAAATCGGGTGAAATCTCGAATTCCTCTTTCAATAATATAAAAGAACTTTAAAATATCTTTCGAATGATGTATTAAAAATAATTTAATCTTATAATAAATAGAAAAAACGAAGTATAATTATAATTAAATACATTTAAATAAAAAACCTAGTTATTTAGTTCATGCGTCGTTTTAGATCTTTCGAAACCGGGCACCCGGTCCTCTTCAGAAACGAACTTCTGTGCTTGAAACTTGAAATTGAGTGTTCCTCTGTTGATTTTTCAGCAGATGGCTCCATGCTCCATTTGGGGCTACTGCGCCGCTGTCATTGCATACGTCATAATTCGTAGATATTTCGATCAATTCACGGTACATCGCATAATTATAATTTTCATAATCGGCAATTTTAGTGGTTTTGTCAAAGTCTATTTTAATATTTTGTTTATTATGTGTTTTGGCCAGGGCGGTATTATATTTTCCGGGTTTTTATGTCATTTTTATGTTCGTTAATCCTAGTTTTAATCTTTCGCTTAGTAACACCAATATATGAGCCGGGTTTATTTTTTATTCGGGTTCATAAAAACCGGAAAATATAATACCGACCTGGCAAAACACACAATAAACAAAATATTAAAATAGACTTTGACAAAACCACTAAAATTGCCGATTATGAAAATTAGAATTATGCGATGTACCGCGAATTGATCGAAATATCTACCAATTATGACGTATGCAATGACAGCGGCGCAGTAGCCCCAAACGGAGCATGGAGCCATCTGCTGAAAAATCAACAGAGGAAAACTCAGTTTCAAGTTTCAAGCACAGAAGTTCGTTTCTGAAGAGGACCGGGTGCCCGGTTTCGAAAGATCTAAAACGACGCACGAAGTAAATAACTAAGTTTTTTATTTAAATGTATTTAATTAAAATTTAATCTCCAAATAAAATGTAAATTTTTTCGAAATTCGATGAAATTTGAACTGCAAGGCTGTCTTGTGATGTTAGGGCTGTATACGAAGTTTTGTATGCGACATTGAAAAACTGAAGCCTTTTCAAAATTGCAATTTTTAATCGCAGTACCAAAACACGTGACCTCATTAAATACCAGATGTTTCTCTTTCCGTTCAAGACTGTAGACAATCGTCTGCAATATTAAAATTGTTTTGATTTGTTGCCATCATTTTTTTAGTTTAGTTAATTTTAAAAAATCTAATTGTTTGATCAATAAGCCATTTAAACCATCGGATTGAGAAAAGTCGGCCCTTTCTTTTGATACCATATTTGTAACGATACGACTGATATTTCTAATTTATTTTCCACTTTTTCCATAACAATGTCTCTTTTTAAGCAAATAGCTTTGAATTCTCAGTCATTTTTCAATCGACATAGCTCAACGTTTTAATTAATATCTTCGCTAACTAGAGTCGCATCGCTTAGTGAATTATCGCGATGTTCAGATGAAGAAATTATGCGTCTGTCGACACTGTTGCGAAAAAAATAGTTTTCTTATAGTTTTTAGCTTGTTCGTACATGCCATTGTTATGTAATCTTTAATACATTTATCATTCATTAAGTTCGTTTTTATTAATTTAAATTGAAGCTAAATTTTCATTAAAATAAATCCTAAGTATTAGCTTATACCCTTAATTCCTAATTGAAATAGTTTTTTTTTTGTTTTCAACACTTACTTCATTCAGCAGTTCGTTACTGTTTTTGTTTACACGCGATTGACTAGAGAGATCATATTGTTATAGAGAGTCTTGTCACACAGCGCGTACTTCGCGTTTCTCCCGTAAGGTGGCCTCTGTCATCCGTGTAATATTTTATTCAACCACTCAACCTTCAGACGAGACATCGTTATTTTGATTGGTTCTCTTGAGGGGTGTGTGCTTTTTCTGTCAACCGCGCTGTTTGTGGTAATTTGAATATGTTTTTTTATAAAAGCTGTCTGCTTGAGCAGCAGGGTGCACTTTTTCCTTTGACCTATACTGCTGCTGTTAAGCGATATTATTGGAATAGCATTTCTTTAAAAGATGTAGTTTAAAGTTTATAAAGTTTGTTTTAAAACTGTCATGAGGTGGTGAGGTTTTTTTTTAATGTTTATTCTTCCCTTTCTCTGCTCCTGTAGACCGGTATACCATCGCGAGTTAATTTATCTTTTTGAAATTGATTAATTAATGTTACTTTTTTTTCCTGACTCACTAGAAATTTTGAATTTGTTTTTTTTTGTTTGTGCCTTGCTTGCAATAATTGAACTTTGTTAAAAGTAATCTTAAGGATATATTTTTCTAGTTTCAATCACATGTATTAATTATAAGAAATATATAGCTCAAAATAGTTTAGTGTTTCCAGAATAATTTATCCAGCTGTTTCTGCTCCATATGGCAATATTTTAGAGTTGTTCCTGTTAATTTAATATCTTGTTTTATTTTTTTAATAAACGTTAGTTTTAAATAGACTTCAATTTTGTGTTCAATGTCTCCTACACTAGCAATTATCACTTTTATATTTTGTGGATATGTAAAATTAAATATAAATGCAATAGCAGCCACGCTAAACTGTGCAGCTCTATTTTAGATTTTGGAAATTAATTGAAATTTGAATTGGAAGTTTTTTTCTTAAATGTTGTTTTTGAAATTGCTATTTTGAAATTCTTTGCAAAAGGGGGGAAAACTAAGTTACATTGTTGCTTTAATATAGCAACGTAACAGACACCGGTTTCGAGGCGATGCGACCATTAGCGCCGGAGCTTTAGCGCTTACAAGGCATTTCTCACAGACAGACAGACAGATGCGTACGGATTTTAATAATATAAGGAGATGTCAGCTGTTCCCCCAAAAAAATTTATAAAGTTTTTTTTTCATCATTTATTTACAATCATTGAAAACTGTATTACCATTCATTGAATCAAAATAAAAAAATGAGTAAAACCCCTTATAGTTGAGTTTTTTTTTTTTTTTTTTTTTTTTTTTTTTGGGGGGGGGGGGGGGAGAAGAAACTGGATAGCAGTTCATTCTATAGCATAGAACTTCTTGAGTTTACACAACACTTGTCTGGGGTTTTTACATGAGTAGTTCAATACATTTGGTTATTAAATTTCGCTAAATCTCACACATGCATTGTTAAAAATTTAGTAAAAATTCTCATATTTCATCAGATATTTAATTTTTTTTTTTTTTTTTTGATTGCAGTTTGCTGTGTCAAATATTGTATGTCAAGTTTCCTAAAAATAGCTTTGCTCTGGGTTACCTTGCATGTTATAGCAAAAAATTGATTCTGCATTTTTTTTTCAAAGAAACCTTTACCTCTCCTTGATTACATGCGGTAGAGACATAAAAATTTACATAGATAATAAAGAAGAGCCCCATAGCCACATGCTGCAGCCAGATTGAATATCAAACCATACTTTTACAGGGTAATGCCAAACACTTTCATTTTTCTTTAAATTTTTACTTGTTCCCCCCTTTTACTTTTGGCTTAAGAAACATGCTCTTTACACTCCTAAAGTTTTAAAACGATCTGTTTAGTACTTTTTGAGATATTTTTAAAAAGTCTGAAATCGAAAGTGCCGGGTCATTTATGGAAAGGTAGTGTATGTTCTATTTAAATTAAAAACTATAATAACAAATAGCTTAAAAATGATATTAATTTTATTTTGTAATTAACTTGTTACACAAAATTTAGAATCAAAGTTAATAGTCAGTTTCATTTTTCGATAACAGATCATTCAAGCTACCTTCTGTATACTGACAACCCATGCAGTTATTTGTCATCGATATTACTTATGTTTAAATTCAACTGTTTCTGTTTTTATTTTAATAATTTATATTGTGTGCCACATATGTCAATTTGTCACTTCTCTCTATAGAATAGAGGTGCACAACCTGCAGCCCGGGGGCCACATGCGGCCCACTAGCCATCAATTTGCGGCCCGCGGAAGGACAGATATTTTAGTATGCATTAGTCATCAGTAGGAAAGAAAAAATGAAAAAGAAAGAAAGGAAAAATATTTTATTTATTGCATTTGCAAAACTGGCATTTAGAAAAACTTTTTCTTGTTGTTGTTTGCGAGGGATGGGCGGGATGGGGGGAAATTGTTGGTTTATACACACATTTCTGTTCATGTGCATCTTAAATCTTTTCACGGCATAAAGTTTTAAACATCCCTGTTTTAATAATCCGCATTGCTCTTAACCAGTTTAAAATCCACTGCTGTAATCAATTATTTTTGGTTGGAGGGGAAGGGGGAATAAATTTCATGAAATTTCAGTATGCAAAATTTAAGCATAATCCATATAATAAAATTAAAATTCGAAGATTTTTTACTAATTTTACTGTAAATATGACCAAAAGAATATTTGGAGTAATTAAAGGAGAGACAGAATTTATAAATTATGGTAAGAATGGAGAAAGAAAGCACACATCGATATTTAATGTTTTTCATACATATTATTTTAATTTGCTCGCATGTATTGTCACCGTGTTCTGAGCTATCCTGAAAGTTTTAAATGTCTAGCTAGCCGGGAAGTTAGTAAAAAATCTATTGCAATCTTTGTACTGGTAATGCTGCCGAAGGCAGCAGGAACCTGAAACAGTTGGCTAAATGTATTTAAAAAATGCTTTGTCCCTGTGTTCTGAACTATTATGAAAGTTTCAAATGTCTTGTTGACGGGAAGTTAAATAATTTTTTTGTTGAATCATACAAACGCTGCCAAAGGCCGTAGGGACCTGAAACAGTTGACTAAAAGTATTAAAAAGATGTATTGCCACTGTGTTCTGAGCTATCATGAAAGTTTCAAATGTCTAGCTACTCAGGAAGTTAGTGAAAAATCGATTGCAAGCTTTGTACTGGTAACGCAGACAAGGGCAGCAGGAACACGAAACAGTTGGCTAAAGCTAAAAGTATTTAAAAATGCATTTTTGCTGTGTTCTTAACTATTCTGAAAGTTTTAAATGTCTGAGCTAGTCGGGAAGTTAGTTAAATAAATTTTCTGTTGAATCACATAAACGCTGCCGAAGGCAGTAGGCCCCTGAAACAGTTGACTAAAAGTATTAAAAAAATGTATTGTCAACGTGTTCTGAGCTGTCCTGAAAGTTACAATGTCTAGCTAGTCGGGAAATTAGTTAAAAATCAATTGCAATCTTTATACTGGTAACGCTGCCGAAGCAGTTGGTTAAAATTATTTTAAAAATGCATTTTCACCGTGTTCTGAACTACTCTGAAAGTTTCAAAGTTATAGCTAGTCGGGATCGGGAAGTTAATTAAAAATCAATTGCAAGATTTGTACTAAACAAACAAGAATTGAAGTTAATAAAAACATGGTAATAACACATGTATCTTTATGTTATAGTATATACTTATTATCTTAAAAAGACTTATTACAAAAGATATGGCTTTGTATAACAAAAAAAATTATTGCAAGGATATTGAGGGAATTTTCAGAGGTCTGGTCACTTTCTGCACCCCTGGAAATGAGCTGAAAATTTTTTGCTAACATGATTGGTTGAACATTGATAAAGTCACTTTCAATAAATTGACTATCTAAACAGTTAAACGTACATTATAAAACATTTTCAGGATTTTTCCTTCCCCACATCACTCCTTTCTCGTGCACCTATCATAACATCATGTTCAAATTCATTTTAATCTTAACAGCATGTCACTGCAGAAACAAGAATCGATCTAACAGCTTTGACAGACAACTGTTATGTTACATAAGCTCTACCGATCGTGTTGTTGCGTCCCTCTGATTGGTTCCATGTCTCTGTTATTTGCATATGTACTCCTTTACTTTTTTTTTTTTTTTTTTTTAGGGGGGGAGGAAAGAAGGGAAGATTCTGTTTCTCAGTGACATAATTTTCTTAATTTCTACATGCATGTATAACTGAAGTGCTTCCCTTCTTTCCTCCCCCCCCCGCCCCCCCAAAAAAAGGTAGAGGAGTGCATATGCAAATAACAGAGACATGGAACTGAACAGATGCTGTATCATCCACTGGTTGGCGATTTTTTTCAAAATGGCACTGAAATCACACCCAAAATGCCATTTTAAAAAATCAATGCCATTTTAAATCACCTGTGATTACCGAAGTTTTTTTTTTTAACCACAACATAAATTTCAAAGAAAAGTAATGGTTTAAATATGCAACTGTAATACAAAATATGCAAATTTACTGATTTTTTTTTTCCTATGAAATTATTTAAAACTAATATTTACATAGATATCACAAAATTCCGGAAAAAAAAAGAAAAAAAAAAAAAAATCGGTAAAATTACGTATTTTGTATTACAGTTGCATTTTTAAATCATTTTTACTTCAAATTCATGAAGTGGTTAAAAAAAAAACTCCTGGCGTCAATTTTTGAAAACACCATAAAAAAAAAAAAGCTTAACTGATTTATCAATTAACTGAAATATCTACACCCAAAATATCTTAACTTTTCAGGTGTAAACATTATAATATAATAATTTTTAAAATAATGAAAGAAAAATTATCGCGGATCTAGGAAAATTGATTTTGAATTTAAGCAACATTTAACAAAAAAATTACACTCAAACATATAAGAAAATTATGCAAATTTTAGTTTTTCAGGGGGGGGGGGGGGAGAGAGACCTCCCCTTGTCTTAAACATTAAAATATAATAATTTTTAAAATAATGAAAAAAAAAAAATTATTGTGGATCCTTGAAAATTGATTTTAAATTTAACAAATAAATTACATTGAACATTTAGCAAAAAAAAAAAAAAAAAACATTCAAACACATAAAATTATGCAATATACTTTAGTTTGTCAGGGGGGAGGGCACCTTTTCTTAAATATTAAAATATAATAATTTTTAAAATAATGAAAGAAAAATTATCGCGGAACTATGAAAATTCATTTTAAATTTAATCAACAACATTTAACAAAAAAAAAAATTAAAAAAAAAAAAAAAAAATACATTTAAAACATTAGATTAATTATAAAAAATAATTTTATTTCCATAAAAGAAAACACACACCCAAAAAAATATTAAAAGAAAAAAAAAAAATTAAGATTAAGGATCAGATATCTTGTTTCATGCATTTTTTAAATGAATATACGCATTGGAATTATTACATTGGTTACAATAAGGAAGAGTCCACTTTCTTTCAAAAATTACAAGAACAAGTCATTATTTTTAATTAATTTACAAAAAAACATGCGATTACCGACACCATTTTTACTGAAAGTAGGCCTATTAGAAGAAAACCTGAATCCCGGCATAGTAAGCAAATGATCTTTCTTGGTATTTATCAACACATTTAGATAACACCATAGTCTATATAATATTTCTCTAACCCTAACGTGGACCAGTTTCAATTATTTTCTGCCGAAACGATACAATATGAAATGATAAAAAAATAATATTTATACATGAACAATATTTAAGAACGCGGACTTAACTCAATGGACTAATAGGAAAAAATGACGATATTTGTCTGATGAGATTATTTTACGATAAAATTTTTTAAAAAAGTTGTTTCTTCAAAATCTTTGCAAACGTCCTTTTAAACCTAGCAATATTTTAAAGATATACACAGAATATGAACTTTTGTGTCAAATTGACTAAAAAATTATAAAAAATATAATCAAAATAGGAATTATTTTATTTTATTTATTTATTTAAATATATATATATATACTACTAAAATTAATAAAAAGTCATCACCAACATGACAACAAAAATTTAAAAGGCATCGTGAAAGTCCTATATTAAAATTGTACTGCCTGTGGAAGTATGAAAACTGGGTCGTGAACCATGAATTTTGTTTAGAAACCTTTCTTTGAATGATTTTGGTTTTACTATTGTACAATATTAATTTGGTTTTATTAATAATTTGGTTTCTGGTAAATTAAAATTTTAATTAGGTGGTGAAACTGGTATAACATTTATGAGTTTCAAATTTTAAAGGTAAATAAGAAATAAAATAAAATGTGAATATTTTGCACGGGTTTGCTAGTAAATAATAATAATCATGCAAAAAATAATAAACAACATAAAATAACAAAGAAAGAAACAACCTGACCACGTGCTAAAGGGCAAAACTGGGAAAATTCATTAAATGGCCAGTGGCCGGTACTGTCAGTTTCATTAGTAGCCACTTTTTTAAGTTAGTGGCCACTTTTCACATGATAAGACTATTTCTTTCAGACTGCAAAAAGCATTGTCACCATTTTGCGGTATAATTACCACAAGAAAAATATGAAAATAAGAAATACATATAATAATAAAATTAACACAGGGACACTGAATTTGTAATTACACTCTTTTTAAAAGTCCTAAATTGCACATCCTAAATCAAAATCTGCTTAGGGCTTAATAATAACAGCAAAAGTTATTATCTTTCAGATAATTCAGTAGTACTTTTTTTTTTCAATTTATTTAAGTGAAATAAGCTGTTATCATTCACAGTTCACATTGATATTTTCTAGTAAATGAATCAGCTGATTCATCATCATCACAACGTTTTACATGGTCATGTGTAAATACAGTTAGCAATTTTATTACTTTTTCTTATTTCTAAAGACACACTTTTTTAAATGATTTTATTTCAATAGAGTTAAAATACTCCCTCTTAAAAAGTATAGATATGGAAACTTAGCTGCTTCATTAAAAATAATTTACTTAGCTGCCAAATTTGTAGCTTTAAAAATAAGGAGATTTCTACTTTAAAATGGGAAGGGAAAAGGAAGATTTCTACACAAAAGAAAGCAAATACAAAAATTTTTTAAAAATACACATTTAAGTCAAATCAAATTTTGATACACACATTTGTCAACTATCTTAAATGGGTTAAATATACACTAAATACTATGGAGATATTAATGGAAAAAGATTGTGCTTTGCAGGACATTTGATCATTAACTGCTTGTGGAAATGGAGCTCACATGTGTGTGGGGGGAGGGGGGAAGGGTACATCTATATTCTTCTTTATAGGTTCTAGAATCTAATCAAGAAAGTTTAAAATGAATATTTACATTTATGTTATGGATAGAGAAAGATTGTAAACCACAAGACTTCATGGATGGAGCATGTGATTGCCAATCGTTGGAGGAGGTGGGGGGGGGGGGGGGGGGGGATTACAAGAATTATGAGTAAGAGATATTAAACAATTCTACTTCTTTACAGATTCTAGAATCTAATAAAGTAAGTTCAAAATATATATTTATATTTTTGCAGCAAATGGAGAATGATTAGAAATTATAAATTCTATAAGCTGTGTGATCACAGATCGTTAGGGGGAGGGAAAGGGAGGGGGGGGGGGGTCCAAAAAATTATATGAGTGAGACATATTAAACAATTCTACTTCTTTATAGGTTCTAGAATATAATAAAGCAAGTTTAAAATGAACATTGACATTTATGCCATGGATGGAAAAAGATTGGAAATCACAAGGCTTCAATTGCCTATCGTCGCTCGATTTTTAGATTATTTTAATGATCATAAAAAGTGGCGACTTTAGTGGCGATCGATGCATAATTTTTAATCGCCATCTTTTTTTATTTAGTCGCCACGTGGCCGGTGGCGACCGTTAATTTTGCCCTTTACCACGTGAAATCCTAATTCCAACCAAAGTGCCGGAAGCAGGTACGTCCTACCCGGCTGAAATCCAAATAGCTAATGAATCTACACTCACAGAACGGTAAACCTGATTGGAAGAATCATAAGGGTTGCCACAAACATGCACACCACATTTGGTGAGAAATCGCCTCATCGCTTGGCAGTGAAAAACGGCCCTTGGCGACAGTGGATGATACAGAATCTGAGCCCAACAGGATATATAAATATATATATTGTTTTAAATTGATTAAAAAATACAAGTTACAATACCAGGGATTAATCCAGCTTTTAAAAAATGATACCCCATTTTTAAATTTATAAAATAATTTGTGAAAACATCAAGTAAGCCTAGCGGCAGAAACACGGCGACATAGTCGCGGACACAGAAAAACAACTTGTGGACAGTTTTTGTCTGCCCTGATAAAAAAATTTGTCTGCAACTTTCGAATAACAATTCACTTAAAAAAAATTTCTGTATCAAAACTAAAACTAATACTTTTATTATTTATAATTATTTATATTGTGTTGTGTCAAACATTGCTATAAAATATTTAATTGAATGAGATGAATGAATACACAGAATTGTTTATACTATATTGTTCTTGTTGCGAAAAAATAGTTTTCTTATAGTTTTTAGCTCGTTCGGACATGCCATTGTTATGTAATCTTTAATACGTTTATCATTTATTAAGTTTGTTTTTATTAATTTAAATTAAAGCTAAATTTTCATTAAAATAACTCCTAAGTATTAGCTTATACCCTTAATTCCTAATTGAAATAGTTTTTTTAAATGTTTTCAACACTTACTTCATTCAGCAGTTCGTTACTGTTTTTGTTTACACGCGATTGACTAGAGAGATCATATTGTTATAGAGAGTCTTGTCACAGAGCGCGTACTTCGCGTTTCTTCCGTAAAGTGGCCTCTGTCATCCGTGTAATATTTTATTCAACCACTCAACCCTCAGACGAGACATCGTTATTTTCATTGGTTCTCTTGAGGGGTGTGTGCTTTTTCTGTCAACCGTGCTGTTTGTAGTAATTTAAATGAGTTTTTATTTTTATTAAGCGGTCTGCAGGAGTAGCTGGGTTCACTTTTCTTTTTGACCTATGCTGCTGCTGTTAGTCGATATTATTGGAATAGCACTTTTTTAAAAGATGTGGATTAGAGTTATAGAAAGTTTCTTTTAATGCTGTGATGAAGTTTTTTTATATGTTTATTCTTCCCTTTCTCTGCTCCTGTAGACCGGTATACCATCGCGAGTTAATTTATCTTTTTGAAATTGATTAATTAATGTTTTTTTTTTCTGACTCACTAGAAATTTTGAATTTGTTTTTTTTGGTTTTGATTGTGCCTTGCTTGCAATAATTGAACTTTGTTAAAATTAATCTTAAGGATATATTTTTCTAGTTTCAATCATCTGTATTAATCATGAGAAATATATTTTTAGAATAGTTTAGTGTTTCCAGAATAATTTATCCAGCTGTTTCTGCTCCATGTGGCAAAAGTTTAGAATTGTTCCTGTCAAATTTAATATCTTGTTTTTTTTTTTATATTTTTTAATAAACGTTAGTTTTAAATAGACTTCAATTTTTGTGTTCAATGTCTCCTACACTAGCAATTATCACTTTTATATTTTGTGGATATGTAAAATTAAATATAAATGCAATAGCAGCCACGCTAAATTGTGCAGCTCTATTTTACAGATATTTTACTTAGCCTTTTTAATTTTGGAAATTAATTGAAATTTAAATTAGAAGTTTTTCTTAAATGTTTTTTTTGAAATTGCTATTTTGAGATTCTTTGCAAAAGGGGGGAAAACTAAGTTACACTGTTGCTTTAATATAGCAACGTAACAGTTCTGCAGTAAAATTATATTTGTGTATCGTTGCACGAGATCACCACTGATGTTAAGCTCCCCCCCTCCCCCCTTTTCCAATCAGCTTTCACGCTTTTTGAGTGTAAGCCATTTTCACCCCTGATTACACGCAAATTTTGCAGACAGATTATAAAATTTTAAAAGCCTGTTGCAGACAGCTACAAAACTTTCTACCACTGGGCAAGTAAGTTTGTGAAAATTAATGATACTTCAGAACAATTAACTAAAATACATAAAGCAGTTTTTTTTTTTTTTTTTTAAATACATTTAAATAAAAAAATGAAACAGTTGTAAAAATAAATATATATATGGGCGAGTTAAGTTGTTTCTTATATGTAAGATAAGTAGGTGTTTACTTAGATATTTATCCAGTGGCGCACCCAGAATTTCTGTCTGGAGGGGGCTGAAGAGTAATTGGGTCCTACAGTATAGTAATAGGTTTATGTCCATATATGCAGCAACGGCGGCTCATGAACTGAAAATAGATGAAGAGCTGAGAAATAACATTTAAGTAGTTTTAATGCATAATTTTAATTAAAAATACTCATTTTATTTAAATGTAAATTTATACTCTATAAATGAATACAATGTAAAATATTAGGTGAAATGGCTCTTCACCTATTTTCGGTCCATGAGCCGCCACTGGTACGCAGACATATGCATAGTAAAGAATCTGTTTTAAATGTTTCTTTTGAAATAATGAATGAATGAATGAAACTGAATTTAAGTTGAATAGCACAATTGTGAAATTTATATCCGTATATAATGTGCAAGTAATTCGGTCAGTTGGGGTTGAAATTGAACTTTCGAACATAAAGTTGTAGATTCAACTATGATCAAAAACTGTCTACGATCAAAATCTTCTAGGTCCATCTACGATCAAAAGAATATGACAAGCTGGTGAACATAAAATTTACTCGAAATGAAATGCCCCCACCCAAATATTTCCATTGAAAATAAAATTTGATCAATTTTAATACCCTTTTGTGATGCTTTATTTGTATATGCAGTAACACTTAAGTAATTAAGAAATCTTAATAATTATAGCCAAATAAAAGCTGCAGTTGTTATAAGTATGAATTAGAACAGAATTTCAGTGTAAATTTTTACATGGCTATTTTTATTTAATTATCTGGAGTGTGGGGCGATGCTCTTTCAAGGTTCGATTAACAGAAACAAATCGGACGTGCAGTCTTCGTGGGGGTAAGCCAACACAGCAAGCAGGGGCAGAACCTCTTAATATCCTAAAACATATATTACTTAGAATAGTTTGTTCAGTTGGTAAATATTTCAAGCGTTACCTTTCTGAGTAATATCATTACAGGATATTGTATTCCAATAATATAATATATATTTATGAAATTTGAATTTTTATAACAGGCAAAAATTTTATTATCCAAGAACGGAGCTTAGATCTCAGTGACATCAGAAGCAAAAATGAAAATTGTGCTTGGACCCTACTGTATTTTCTACATACTGTTACAAAAAAAAAAAAAATAATAATAATAATAATAATTAACCCCATCCTCCCAAGCATCTGTAAAATATCTCAAAATATTATTATCAGGGTATTTTCCTATTTTGAACAGTAAACTACGCTTTGTGGCATTTCTCTAAATCGGTATATTTTTAGAAAAATATTTTACTCATTTGTGATCAGATTAATTAAATTTTATCTTCAGCAATTGATGCGAAATTTCACTAGCATGTATTTGTACTAGATGCATTTAAAGGGTTTAACACGAATATGCAAAGTCCATTTTTAATTTAAAATTTAGTTTTAGAGGAACGACTATAAGAGCAAAGCTAATTTTTATTTCATATCAAACGAGAATTTTCATTTGCCGATGTGAATGTGTTAATTTTGCCCAGGGACAAAACACACTTCCACAAAGATGCTATAAATACTCATAAATTAAGATACAATAACTGCATGAGCTTGGTATCCCCTTTTCCTGAAAAATACAGCCCAGCTTATTTCCATGTCTGATTGCTTCTTCTGTCTGACTTTTTAGATACTTACTCGATTTCGTGATAACAGTATATTCTCTAGTTTAGGACCTTAGAAGCCCATCCCTAAAAATTGCAACTTCTTTCAACTAAAAATCAAAGAACTAGTTCATTGTTTTTGTTTTTGACAGTAAGGATTTCAAAAATTCCTAATTTTTAATGTATAATTTATAAACTATTTCTGCTTACAATATCTGTGTTTGAGTAGTATTTTTTTTTTTCATGCACATCTGAAATTTTTTACTATGTCAGCTCGTTCTGGAGGGGGCTTCAGCCCCCTAAGCCCCCTCCGTGGGTGCGCCACTGTATTTATCATTGTCTGCAGTAAATATTCAAATTGAGGGTATTTTTCTGTGTTTGATGCAGTGAAGCTTATAAAATATTTTAGTGTGCAGTTATATTGCTGAGAATTAACTTTGTGAAGGTACCTCGTTGCTGAAAGTTGAATTTGTGAAGGTACCTCATTGCTAAAAATTGCCTTTGTGAAAGTGCTTCAATGCGGCACTAAATTTGTTCTGAATTAACCTCTGAATACAAATCAAAAATTTATGCTTCAATTAGTGATGTGGGGAGGAAAAATTTCCACCATGTTTTTCCGGAAAATTTTCAAAGCAAAAAAAAAAGTAATTTTTCAGTAAATTTCTTACATGACATATTTGAACTTTTCTTTTATTAGTTACAGTAATGTTAGATATATAGTGTGACAAACAAAAGTTTATATTAAAGCAGGGTTGGTAGGTTTTTGACGGTTTAAACCATGGTTAAAACCGTCATGCCAAAAACCTATATTTATAATTTAATTGTCGTATAAAAACTTAGCTTAATAAAATGTAGTTCTAAAGATTTTTTGAAAAGTAAATAGATTGATGTTCTTTGAAAAACACATTGTTACAACATTTTGATTAATATAAAAAACAAAACTTTAGGCTTTTAAAATTTTATTATGAACTATTTCTATGTTCATTCAAAATATGCTGTGATACTTTTATATGTCATTACGAAATTTATTTATAACTATGCTTAATATAGCACATGTTAAACTTAGTTATGTGATACTTTAAAAATATAGTTGTTTTCAATAAGATATTATTTATAAGTATATTTTAAAAGGTAAACATATTAATGTTTTTGGAGAAACTTTATTATAACATTTTGATTAATATAAAAACAAAACTTTAGGCTTCTAAAAATTTATGATTTATACATTATTGATAGATCATTTTGATTGACAAATCATTTTATTTGCAATACAACATTGTATAGTTCAATTTTTTTAGTATTGTGCATTTAGTATTATGTATTTAACCAGTAAAATAAAAATGCATAGCCGAATATTTTGTATTTAAATATTTTATAGAAAAATATAACTTTTTTTTTTTTTTTAATGACTGCTGATATTGCAAGTTTTTAAGAAAAAAAAATAATTCTGAATGTTAAACAAGCTTGAATTGTGTCTGAAATTCTTATAATTACTGTGAGACACGAGAAATATGAATGCTTTCTGAACATGTATAAATTGTAATAAATTTAATTACTTGTACAAATTTTTAAAAAAAATTATTAGTCTGAGCTGTAGGGCCCACCAGCGGCCAAGTGGTACACTACACTCAAAGCTGGTAGACGTGAGGTGTCGGGTTCAATCCCAGGGCGCGCTCATTGGCCTAGCCATTCAGAGTTTTTCATGTTTTTCTCCGAAACTTGTATAAATACAGACTAGGACCCTGTAGACAGACCCACACAGAGGGCAATACCCCTTAGGCCTAAGACACTAGAGTAGTCAATCAGCCCTACTCCCAAAACACCAATATTCCAAGCTATAACCAGGTACAAATATTTATGCAATCAATAATAATAATAAACAGATAAAAATTCATTAATTAAATGATAAGTACTATAATAAATGTAGATTATAAATATAATTATTTTCAAATTCATATTTATTTACTGCCCATATATATTATGTTTTACTTAAAGAAAAAAAAAAAAAAAAAAAAAAAATCCAGTATTCCTGTGTTTTTATGGCTTATGTGAAAATTCATAAGTAACTTTGGAATTTTAGAATTTCATAAATATTAATAAACATAAACATACAAAATATAACTGTATGCATACTTTGTATATATTTCTTAGATTATAAACCAGTATATTTACCTAATTTTTTATAAATTATCTACAAATTGTTTTCAGATTTGTTAATTTATAAACAGCATAATATTTAGATATTCACTTGCACATGGCAAATATTACTAAATCCTATTTCTAACCAGATTCTAGCTCATTTATAGATGTTGAATTTTGACAAAATAAGTTTTTGACGGTAGAGGTTTATGACGGGTTTTTGACAGTTTAAACCTTTGTCATGTCAAAAACCCAACCCTGTATTAAAGATATAATTTAGAAAGCTACCATATATGATTTGAGCAACATGCTCAAGAAGGAGAAGGTTATTTATTATAATAGAAGAGATCTTTATTTGCTACCCCAGTAGCACATAACGTTGTTATAATTAGTTTTTCACTGTTCAGACTTATTTTCAACGCTATAACAATGTTATGTGCTATCTGGGTAATCAAACTTTTGAATATTGCTTCAATAAGTTTGTGTGAACATAATTATAAAGCATTTGGCACCATAAATATAATAATAATGCACTACTGTACTGCTGAAACACTAACCACTGCATTACTTTTTTTCAAAATATTCATGATAAATGATCATATAACTAACTACGCTTTTCAAAGTTAGGCAGCAATTCTGATGTAGGTCATCTTATTATCTATGGTTCTGCGAGTGACTTGAAAAATTAAGACATTGTCATAATCTTCGTTAATTATTCAATAAATTAAAAGAAAAAAAAATTTTAAGTGCTTTAATCCCAAAATTGGCATCGTTAAAAATTTTTTAAGAAAAATCTTATGTAAAAACACAATTTCATTTTTAAATCACTTTTTAGAACTAATTTCTAAAGTGGGGGAAAAAAGTCTTTTTATTCAAGCAACAGGAAATACAATTAATTGTCCAAATAATAACAACAATAATAGAAAAAAATAACAAAAAAAAAAAATAAATAAATAAATAAATAAATAAAAATTCCATTCAAACTTCCATATTAATTTTTTTGAATGGAGAATTATATCCATTACATTGCACTGGGAAAAAAAAAAAAAAAAAAATTATATCCCTGATACCATTCTTGCTGATTCTAATGTAAAATGACCTGAATCCGAATATGACTACCATTTTGCTCAGTCACCCACTGTTTTCTCTGGACACCACCCCCTCCCCCAATTTTTATCACTGTTCGGTAATTTCATGGCCATGAATTTAATTTGGGGAATGAAAAAAGAATTAATTTAACACTTAAAAACAAAAAATATGTAATGTTTAATAAATAACATTAATAATAGATTAAAAAAAATATAATACATAATTTCAGTGGCAAATCCCCCCTCCCCCTAAAATTTCTCCTTGCCGCAAATGTTGATGTTTTGGAATTTTCCAACTCTGTAGCCCCTCAGAAGATATTTAACAGTTAAAATAATCCTCCCCCCCTCCCCTAAAAATCAAATTTATAGCCATAAAATTACCGAATAGTGATAAAAATAGGGGGTGTCCCTAAAAAACAGTGGGGGATAGGTAGGGATGTGGGTTTTCCAGAAAAATTTGAAATGGAAAATTTTTCGAAAATTTTTCAATCTCTAAATTATGAAGGTTTTGTAAAATAAAACTAAATACATTAAAAGCTGCAAGTAAACAAAACTATTCAGAGAAAAGTATGAATAATTATTCAATTCAAAAAGAAATTAATAAACAAAACACAGAAATTATGATTTAATGGTTCATTAAACATGTATAAAGTTAGAAAGTTTTAATTTTTAATGACTGTATTGCATGTATAATGGTTGAATAATCTATATAAAAAAGGTGTCTGTGAACGTTCTGTAGCTGTCAGAGACACTCACATATCGCTGCCAACAGCTGAACCCCATTTTATTAAATAGGGAAAATTTTTATGAGAATTAATGATTTTTTTTTTTTTTTTATTCTGTTTTCATTATTAATATATATATATATCTAGAAAAATTAAATTTGCCTTTGTTTTTCCCAAATTTTATTTAATTTTCAATATTTCATACTGAAGTTATGAAGTGGAAAAAAATGATCAAAGTTCTTTTTTGCACTTTATAATTAAAAAAAAAAAAAAAAAAAAAAAAAAAGAACCAATTTAACAATTGTGAGTATTCTGAAACTAAACAGAATTTAAAAAAGCAAAATTATTGAAACACATAGCCATATTTTTCTTTTTCTTTCTTTTTGGAAGGGGGGGGGGGAGAAAATTCCAGATTTTTTAAAAATGAAAACAGAATACTAGTAAATAATAATTAAAAAAAAAAAAAAATCATTAATTCTCATAACAATTTTTCTTATATAATAAAATGGTATTCAGCTGTTGGCAATGATATGTCTCCAAGAGTCAATGAGAGTCTCCGAGAGCTAGAAAACGTACATAGGCACCATATTTACTAAGTAGATTATTCAGCCATCATACATGCAAAACAGTCATTAAAAAATATTATAATTTTCTAGTTTTAAATACATATTTAAAAATTATTAAATTCTAAATACTATGTTTTGTTTATTAATTTCTTTTTAAACTGAATAATTATTCATATGTTTCTTTGAATAGTTTTGTTTACTCGTAGCTTTTAATGTGTTAGTTTTACTTTACAAAACATTCATAATTTAGAGACTGAAAATTTTCTGGAAAACCCTAGTTTCAATAAATGAGCTAAATGAAATGACATGACATGAACATCAAAATTTTAAAAAAAGGTATTAAAGTGAAATTAAATCAAAAATTGCAAAGGATATGCAATATTAACAATTTTAAAGAAAAGTAAAAAATAAAAATATTACCTAAAAAGTTTCACTGGCCCCGCATAGTCCTGCATCAGATTGCACATTCGACGGCTACCTGCTGCAGGTCAAGTGCAGTTTAGATTTCACCAGGTGACATCACGGGTTACCTGAAAAAATTGCATTTTTTCTAAAAAAAATTTTTATGCTTTATCTAACCTTTTAAATGTGGAGAGTGAATGATATTCACTTCCTTCACTTTAATTTAAAGTAGAGGTGCACAACCTGCGGCCCGGGGGCCACATGCGGCCCAGTAGCCATCAGTTTGTGGCCCGCCAAAGGACTGACATTTCAGGTCACATAAATCATTAGCAGAAGAAAAAAAAAATAAAAAAGAGAGAAAGAAAAAGTATTTATTTGTTGCATTCGCAAAACTGGCATTTATATAAAAAAAAATTTTTGAAGGGGGGAAAGGATGAAAATGTTGGGTTTTATACACATTTCTGTTTGAGAGCTAAGTTTTTCATTCTATTTCTCAATAATGTAACCCACAGTTATATTCCTTAATTTTTTGTTGGAAAAATCATGGAATAATCTACTTGTAAGTTGTTATTTTGGTACACTATCAGGCTTTACATTTGTGCTTATTGTTTTTGTGACTCCCAATGTAACATTTTTCTCTCTCTCTGCAAACCATACTTTTTATTTGTTTGTTTTATTTATCATTTTGTATTTTATATGATACATTTGTTTCATTCTTTTGCTTACTATTCAATAAGTTTATGATTATTATGCTTCAAGATTCACTTAACTCGCTAATTAAAATTTATATATATATATATATATATATATATTTCAAGCAACATAAAATACAAACTAAAGTTTTGCACACAGGCATTTGGTAATGATAGTGCACCTTTTTATACATGCATGTGTATATGTGTGTGTATGTATATATTACACGGCAAATATATCTGTACAGTTTAATTCTTTTATATTATCTCGTCTGTGGCCCTTTGTATCCTACTGAACAACGAGAGTGGCCCTCTAGCCAAAAAGGTTGTGCATCCCTAATTTAAAGCAACATGATTTATACATGAGTTTAATTACAATCACATAAATATTATTGCTTAACATTTAAAACTATTTGTGAAAATTATTTGTCTTCAATGTCAGAGGTCCATCCAGGCAAAAATTGGATCCCCTTTGCTGCCCCTTCACAAAATTCCACACCATAAAAGGGGACTCTTCACAAAATTCAAATCCATAAAAGGAGACCCTTCACAAAATTCAAATCCATAAAAGAGGACCCTTCACAAAATTCAAATTTATGAAATGAGCTCTTCACAAGATTTTGTTTTACAAAAGCGATCTTTTTATAAAATGTTTTCAGTATTATTTTTAATTAATTGGTTCAATGAAACTATGTTAATTTGATATTAAACGTTGTTTTGAATGACTGTTAAAATGATTTTATACTGATTTTATACAAATATATATATTTTTTTTTCACAAAAAGGGGACTTAATATTTAAAACCTGGATCGACCCCTGAATGTATATGTGCTTGCTTGTTTTATTTCTTTTCTAATACAATCAAAATATTTGGAATTTAAATGTAAGGTTTATGCATTTGAAATTATGTTACATTATTCCCACCCTGAGGATAGGAAAAATGGAGGATGTGTTAAGATGTTATAAGCTAAAAAAAAGTTTTGAATTGAGAATGGAGGAAATACAAACTCTAAGTAGTGATGTAAAATACCTGGGTATTTATTTTTCAATGAACTCTTTTTGAATAAAATACATGCCTTTATGTACAACATGATATTGCTATATATATATATATATATATATAGAGAGAGAGAGAGAGAGATGTATATATATAGAGAGAGGTTAGAAATATTCAAACCTTTTTACAAATTTGTAAAATTTTATAAAGCTAAAAAATTTAATCATAAAAAACAAATGTAATACAACATCATGCATTTTGCATAAAATATTTAATTTAAAAATCAACTCTTTTGCATTATAATGTATTTGCTGATTTTTAAGAGAGCAATATTGATTAATTAAACAGAAAATGTTGAGTTTGGTTTTGGTTTTTAAAATGTACTCATTTTATATTGTTTTGTTTACACTAGAAAAATTAAATTACACTGCAATCTTACTTACATTTTAGAATATTTCATTAGTAATTTCATCAAAACTTTTAATTAAAAATCAATTAGTAACTATGTTACAAAAAAATATATGTATGAACATTTTTTGGGAGGAGTTTACATAGGTATACGGCGATTCTCCCTGACGCCAAATATAGCAACAAACCTTGTTTCTATGATCGATAAATGTTTTGCGATCATTAACAATTTTTTTTTTCAGAATACCCAGTTTATTGAACAATAAATATTATATTTATGAACTTACCTTCATAATTAAAATGGTAAATAATATAACACACACGAGTTTCGGCCAGAATCAGATCAGAATGCTTGGAATCCATGTTTCTTGTTTTCTTTCTCAAAAACAGTGCTACGTTGCCACTAAAAAAAAAGAAATAGATTTGCCATGAAAATTCTTTCAGGTTCAGATTGAATGGGTTTTACACGTCGTAAGTAAATTATTAGATAAACCAATTAATATTTGTATGAGGGAAAGTATTTTTTAAATTCAAGGTCATTTCGCTTAAGCTCTATGACGTAGTAGATATTTTTTAGTCATTCATTATACTGACCAAACGTCCCCATTTTCTGGGGACAAAATGGGGACGCCTTTGTTTTCTAAGGCATTTTTCTAAGTTTTAAAAAATTATAGAAACTAAATTATTAATCAATAACACTTTATTTTTAGTCCTTGTTTATTAGGAATGAAAAAATACATCCATAATTGGATAATTGTATACTGGCCAAACGTCCCCATTTTCTGGGGACAAATGGGGACAAAATGGGGACGCCTTTGTTTTTTAAGGCATTTTTCTAAGTTTTAAAAAATTATAGAAACTAAATTATTAATCAATAACACTTTATTTTTAGTCCTTGTTTATTAGGAATGAAAGAATACATCCATAATTGGATAATTGTAGCAATTTTTAATGCTTCTCTCTTATAAAGGTACTTTGATTTGGTCAGCCTAATAATTGTAGCAATTTTTAATGCTTCTCTCTTATAAAGGTACTTTGATTTGGTCAGCCTATCATTCATGCGGTAGGTACAGTCGGCTGCAAAATTATTCGAGCACTAGCAATAATCCCTGTCTAAAAAAAGTACACTTAATACTGCTTTGTTAAATAAATCCTTATCGAGTCATGTTCTTAGTCAGTCTAAGAACATGATTCGACAAGGATTTATTTAACAAAACAGTCTTAAGTGTACTTTTTTAATATAGGAATTATTGGCTAGTGCTCGAATAATTTTGCAGCTGACTGTAGGCTGACCAAATCAAAGTACCTTTATAAGAGAGAAGCATTAAAAATTGCTACAATTATCCAATTATGGATGTATTTTTTCATTCCTAATAAACAAGGACTAAAAATAAAGTGTTATTGATTAATAATTTAGTTTCTATAATTTTTTAAAACTTAGAAAAATGCCTTAAAAAACAAAGGCGTCCCCATTTTGTCCCCAGAAAATAGGGACGTTTGGTCAGTATAGGTAGGCTGACCAGATCAAAGTACCTTTATAATTTCTTTCATTCCTAATAAATAAGGACTAAAAATAAACTATTATTGATTAATAATTTACTCAATTTTTTAAAACTTAGAAAAATGCCTTAAAAAAAAAAAAAAAAAAAGTCCCCATTTGTCCCCAGAAAATGGGGACATTTGGTCAGCTTATCATACACGGAGAAAAAATGTCCCCATTTTCCGGGAAATTTTTCCAATTTCAAAGGAAAATAATATATATAAGTAATACTTTTATAATTTGCACATAAAAGACAGTTTTGTGATCACCATGACAACAGGGATGGAACACGGGCGCAGTATTCATACCACTATCAAAGTAAGAAAATTTTCTACTTCTTAAATCAACGATATTATAGGTAGTAAAATTTCTTAAACAGATTCCGGTATGAATTCTGCGCCCGTGTTCCATCCCAGTAACAAATTAATTTTATAATGTTTCAAAAGACTTTTTAAGTTTCTTTCTTTTTTTTTTTTACTTTCTTCTACATTCAAAAGAAGATTGGTAAAAATTTTCAACTCTTGGTTTGTGATGGATTCACATGCTTTGATAATCTCGAGCACGATATAACTGTATTTATACTTTCTTCTGTATACCTAAAAAGAAAATGATGGATTCGTGAAAGTTTTCGAAATTTGCTTTTCAATGGCTTGTTGGTTGGGTTTTACGTCGCGCTAGTGCTGCGCAGATGGGCAATTGGCGACGGTCTGGGACACACCCCTAGAGGTGGTCCGGAGACATGCCATCACAATTTTGATCCTCCACGGAAGGGATTGGTTTTCAATGGATTTGCATGTTTTGTGAGTTCCTTAACACGATTTGGGTTTAGATACAAACGGAACGCTTGAAATTTCGATGACGTAAATTTTGCAAGTTTTTTGCAAATACAGTCGGCAGCAAAAGTATCCGAGCACTAGCGAAAATTCCTATGTAAAGAAAGTACACTTAATGCAGTTTTGCTAAATAAATCCTTGTCGAATCCTGTTCTTAGTCAGTCTAAGAACACGATTCGAGAAGGATTTATTTAACAAAACAGTGTTAAGTGTGCTTTTTTTATATAGGAATTGTTGCTAGTGCTCGGATACTTTTGCTGCCGACTACAGTCATACATTTGGAACGCTTGCAAACGGCTTTGCAACTGGAAGTGTTTCATTTGTATGTACCCCTTGACCATTTTTAGATAGGGTGACCAAACGTCTCCATTTTCTGGGGACTGTCCCCAGTTTTGACCATCTGTCCCCAAAAACAAAAACAGCGATTGAGCACCACATTTTCTGTCGCTTATACCTAAATGTCCCCCAATTTTCAAAAAATTTCTTAAATATTCAGAATTTTGTTACTTTTACTTTATTTGATTTCTTTCGTTTTATTCATAATTCATGCGGTGAAGAAAAGTATTTTTCTGCTCATATTAACTCTAAAAAACATTAAAAGCTTCTATAGTTGTTCTGCAAAATTTGATCACCCTATTTTTAGAGAATGTCTGTCTGTCTGACTGTGTGCTAGGGTGTAGCATAGGACAAAATTTCGTATAAATATGTATAATATGAGAATTATTTTTATGAAATGATTGTGAAATTAACAGGAATTATTGATTATCGTAGAAATAAACTAGGGAAAAAGTGTGTGCACGTTAGAACACCCCCCTGGTGGGAAATAGATCCCAGTTGGTGTAGATATTCATTATGGATATCTTTCAAAAGAACTCCCCAATACCTTTACAATGGTCTGTGTTAATTTAAAACCAAGTTATCGATTTTTTTCGAGTAATATAATCGAGTTGAATATTTGTCGAGTCATGGTCTTAGCCTTATGCAGTTTACATGCTATTAGTTGGTAATAAAAATTAGCAGCCAAACTAAAAAAAAATATATATATATGTATGAGAAAAGTAAGTGTGTGCTACAATAGTTTTTCTGTCGACTGTAAATTTTGAGTTACTGGCGTCCTTTCCCCCTCCAAGTGGTGACAGGGAATAATACCGTCTGAGAGGTCGGGGAGGGGGGGGGGATAAAAGAAATATATTTTTTGAAGGAATGCTTCACAACCTCTAAAAGGATGTTTAGCATGGCATTCTGTATGCACTGAAACGGAAGATACAGATTTTTAAATATTTGAACCATTTTCTTTTTCTGGACTTGGAAAAAATGAATCAATTTTGCAAACCTAATGCATATGCCCTCAAACCGATTTTCTTTGAATTTCCTTGAAGATTTTTAATTCTGTTTTTTATTTAAAAGGTTTTATAATTAAAAGGTCAATAAACTAGTATGATGTGGCCACCACATGACTTTCTTCTATATAATTTTACACAAAATTTATTCAATGCAAATTATTTATTAAATTATCAAATTATTTTCCATTATAAATGCAGACGGGGAGTACCCCCCCGGGGTGCAAAGTTTCAAGATGGGTATCTTTCGAAAGGTCTCGTCAATACCTTTAAAACGAATGGTTGAACCATAAATCTGTGATAATTTAAAACAAAGTTATCGATTTTTATTTTTACTTTTAACGAAGAAAAACTTAGAAAAAAAAATCGTATTTTTTTTTTTTTTTTTTTTTTTTTTATTTAAACGAAATTTAACCAAACTTGGTATTTAGTTGGTCCCTGACATAAATTGGTGCTGATTACATTTGGGGATGAATCGCTCAACAGGTGGCGCTGTGATCTCATGTTTTCTAAATTTTTAACATGGCAGTATAGGACAAAATTTCGTATAAATGTACATAATGAGAGTTATTTTTAACTTGTGATTGTAAAATTAATATGAGTTGTTGATAATAGTAATAGTTAACTAGAAAAAAATTTCTGTGCATATCGGTGTATCGCTCCCTCCCTCCCCCCTGGGGGGGAAGTACCCCCCGGGGGGAGGGGTAAATTTTGAAGATGGGTATCTTTCGAAAGATCTCGTCAATACCTTTAAAATGAATGGTTGAACTATAAATCTGTGATAATTTAAAACAAAGTTATCGATTTTTTTTACTTTTAACAAAAAAAAAAAAAAAAAAAAACTTGGAAAAAAAAATTGTAATTTATCTATTTATATATTTTTTTAAATATTGTTACTGATTGAATACGTATTACTTTTAACAAAAATCTGATGTGGGCACCACATGACTTCCTTATACACTTTTAGAAATATACATAATGTTAAAAAACATTGACATTGGACCCGAAACAGTTGGCTAAAAATATTAAAAAAAAATGAATTATCACCGTGTTCTGAGCTTTTCTGAAAGTTAGTTAAAAACCGATGGCAAGATTTGTACTCGTAACGCTGACGAAGGCAGCAATGACCGGAAAAAAATTGGCAAAAAGTATTAAAAATATGCATTTTCACGGTGTTCCGAACTATTCTGAAAGTTTCAAATGTCTAACTAGTCGGGAAGTTAGTTAAATGAATTTTCTGTTGAACCATATAAACGCTGCCGAAGGCAGCAGTGACCCGAAACAATTGGCTAAAAATATTTTTAAAATGCATTGTCACCCTGTTCTGAGCTTTTCCGGAAGTTTTAAATGTCTAGTTAGTCGGGAAGTTAGTTAAAAATCGATTGCAAGATTTGTACTGGTAACGCTGCCGAAGGCAACAGGGACCTTAAACAGTTGGCTAAAAGTATTAATAAAATGCATTTTCACCGTGTTCTGATCTAGTCTGGAAGTTTAAAATGTCTAGCTAGTCGGGAAGTTAGTTAAATAAATTTTCTGTTGAATCACATAAACGCTGCAGAAGGCAGCAGGTATCCGAAACAGTTGGCTAAAAATATTAAAAAAATGCATTGTCAACGTGTTCTGAGCTTTTCTGAAAGTTTCAAATGTCTAGCTAGTCGGAAAGTCAGTTAAATTGCAAGATTTGTCCAAACCGTTTTTGAGTTATTACCGTTTTTTGATACTTTATGTCCAAAACCTATGTATTTTTGGTCATTATGAACCTAATTTTTCTAAATATCTCCAATACGGAAAATCATACAAAGTCCAAAAAGGGAGGTGCACAACTAGATGTTACAACAAACCTATGTACCAATTTGCAACTTTCTACGTCCAACCGTTTTTGAGTTATGCGACATACACACACACACACACACACACACACACACACACACATACATACAGACGTCACGAAAAATCGTCTAAAGTCCCTTATATCTCTAAAACGAGAGCTCGTGTTTAAACGACACTTGCAAGTGTACAACTAGACATCATGACAGTCACACTTATAAATTGGCAACATTCAGCGATCATTCGTTTTCGAGCAATGTGAAATACAAAATCCATTTTGCAAATCGGGATTACTATACTTCCTTATACTTTGTATAAGGAAGTAAAAAAACACTTAGAAAAAAATCGATTTTTTTTTTTTTTTTTTTTTTTTTTTTAAATATTGTTACTGTTTGGTATATGTATAGGAAAATATAGAAGAAAGTCTTGTGGTGGCCACAACATACTAGTCTTAATTTGTATTGAAACTACTTATTTATTTACTTCAGTTTTTTTTTTTTTTTTTCATCATCTGCATTGCTTAGCAGCGTTTATACTGGTACGTTTCGAAGAACAAAAATGAACTCAATCTGAGGATAAAATTTCCTGAACGAAGTGATCGTTATATATATATATATATATATATATATATATATTAAATTGACTGAAAAATAAAATTCAATCGTTGCTATTTTGAAACACTTGTGTATACGCAGAGAAAAACCTTCCTATACAATGGAAATGTTTATGTGAAGAGTGCAGAAAAGAGCCTGAATTATTCAATTAAAGATAGTTAACGAGAAAAATGTAATATATTAGTTATGTACAATAATAGTAATAATAAATCTGGAGTGACTCCAATGAGCTTTCCGAACATTAAGTAATTAACGATTGTTTAACGGGCGAGAAATCGTTAAATAAGCAAAAGAGAAAATTATAATAGGGCGTATGGGTACTTTTCTTCATGTAGTATGCTGTTTAATTTAACACTATTTCCTTCAAATAATTTGAGCCCATAGAACATAATGATAAATTTTCGTTGTGTCCCTGTAAAAACCTATAAGTACCTAAAACCTATAAACCCCTCACAAAAATCTATAAAGTTCGTGTGATGGTTACTTATAACATGCATAAAAATTTTCAGACCAATCGGATAAGGCATTTAGACGCTATCACATTTTAAATAATTTGAGCCCATAAGCCACAATGATAAAGTATTTTAATTCGTGTCCCTGTTTAAAAAAAAAAAAAAAAACTTCTAGTGCTAGATTCAACAGAATCTTTATGGTTCATGCTACGATGACCAACAGTACATATATAAATTTTCAGCTCAATCGGATAGGCATTTAGATTCTGATGATTTTAGCCCACAGGCCATAATTGTAAAAAAATATTTTGTTGTGTTCCTGTAAAAAAAATATAAGTACCAGATTCACCAAGAGCTATACAGTTCGAGCAACAGTAACTTTTAACAAGTATATAAATTTTCAGCTCAATCTTATTAGGCATTTAGACGCTATGGCACTTCGAATAATTTGAGCTCATAGGTCATAATTATAAAGAATATTTTGTTGTGTCCCTGTAAAATTTCTATACTTGCTAGATTCTATACGTAGTAAATTTATACACTTCGTGCAACGGTGACCTATAGCATGATTGTATAAATTTTTAACTGAATAGAATAAAGCATACGCTCTCGCAGTTTAAAAATATTGGCCCATATAGATCATAATGATAAAGAATTTTTCTTTGTGTCCTGTAAAAAATCCATAAACGCTAGTTTTCCCACAATTCATACAGTTCATGTGACAGTGACTCATAACATGTGTATAATTTTTCAGCTCAGTCGAATAAGGCATTTAGACGCTATCGCACTTTAAAAAATTTGGGCCCATAGACCATAATGATAAAGAGTTTTTCTTTGTGTCCCTGTAAAAAAAACTAGAAGTGTTCACCAAAATCAATAGGGTTCGTGCATGGTGACCTACAATATACGTACTAACTTTAAGCTCATTCGAACAAAGCGTTTAGACGTTATCGTGTTCACTCACATACATACACACATCACGTAAAAATAGTAAATATATGAATTCATGGGACCTCAAAACGTATAGAAACACCAAAATTTCAAACTGGAATTTTTGACATAATTACAATACTTTCCTATAGAGTCCGGAAATCACAAATTACATAAACTTATGACCACTTAGGTGTCTAAATAAAATATTATTTTCAACTTAGGACTGATTTGAAAACTAATTGAACAAAGAGTAGCGAGCAACAAAGCTGAATCATAATTTACTTCAGACTGAACAGAAAAGATTTTTTTAACGCATAGAAAGAAAGAACAAAAAAAAAAAAAAAAAAAAAAAAAGAGTTATTTGAATGAATCATCGGAAGTTTTCGGTGATTTAGCAGTAGTCTGGCACCAAGGGAAGTAAACAATCTATTAATTATAGTTGTACATGTGTTTTTTTCTACATTTACATTTTTAAAATTTACTATTTTGGTCCGAATCAAATCGTAATATAGTATTAAATATTAAGGTTATTAATTTTTTAATTTTATTAAAATGTATGGCAATCAAGCTTACAATTTCTACAATGTAATTAATTTATATTAATATAATTATAAATTTATTTTAATTAAAATTAAAATGAATGAAAGGGGATAGAAAAAATTACGACCCGCATCTAGATTTGACTAACACATAGTGAAAAAACTGAAGATGTTCATTAGATACTGAGATGTAGCCATTTCTAAAATTGTAGTTCTTGAACGAAGAATAGCAGTGTATAGGGATTATAGGGTGTATCTTATAGGAATTACGCTATGGTGGATATTGAAATTAAAATAAATCAGTCCAAAAATATAATTAAAGGCATTCCGATGATTAAGGCGTGATCTATTGGGTTCCACAATAACCCTAATTTAATCTTCCTTAAAGTTATTAATATACATCTTTCTTTTAATTTATAAAAATTAATAGTATAGAATATCAACATTCTGACTGTAATCTATATATTCATGCAATTACTTTCTTTCTTTATTAGAAAAACATTGAGTGGTGATAATGGTACTAGTGGCCAATAAGTTTAAATTAGTGTGTGAGTCATAAACCATATACCAATAATCAGAGATAAAAAAAAAATCTGGTGTGAAACAACCACACGACTTTCATTACCCACTATTACACGTATTATATGCACTTTTTGGAGATAATGTGATCAGAAGACATAGAATTGACCGAATGAAATAGACAACTAAAAATTTTCCAGTAACAGAAAATGAATACACACGGAAAGACATATAAAACAGAGTTTACATAACAAGTAAAAAAAAAAAAAATTTTTTTCTTTTTTTAACACCAATTTCCGAGATTTAAAACTGATATATCTGATCAGAATGACTATTAATTTTCCTGTAATAACCGCGTAAAGCATGAAAAAGAATATCTAAAATTAGTTTATGTAACAATTTTATAATAAAATCGTTAGAGCCGTTTTTGAGACACCGACTTTTACCAAAACTTGGCATATTTAATTGTTGACTAGAAAACAACAATTGCATACAAATGGATAGTTAAAAGATGATTAATATTGCAAATCTGAAAAAAAAATCCATACAGCCGTTTTGAACGGAACGTACTTACAGTACCTGAAATTCAGATATTTGTACAGGACGCCTATCAATTTTCCCGAACTAACCAACTATATCATTCGAAAGGGCATCTAATGGAATGTTCATACAATGAGTTTGAAGAAAATCGTTAGAGCCGTTTTTGAGGTATGGACTTCCGGTTTCGGATGACCCACTTCCGGTTTTCCAATTTTCACCAAAATTTAGAAAATTCATCTGTACACTAGACCTGTCCTAATTCTGAAGTTTCGTGGTTCTATCTTTATTAGTTTCGGAGATATAATAGTCAGAAGATTCCCCACACACATACACACACACACACACTGACCAAATGCCAAAAACCACTTTTTTGGACTCAGGAGACCTTAAAGCATGTAGATCAGGTGAAATCTCGATATCGAATTTTTGGACCGAATACAATATTTCCATTACCAACGGTAATAGAAGTAAAAAGAAAGAGAATAACTAGAATTAATAACAAACTCTATATATATATATTTTTTTAATTTTATATTTATTCCTGGTATTAAATTTCTAATCCAAGTACAGAAAAGAATTTTTTTATCTTAACTATGTTTATCCTTAAGTTGTTGTTGTTGTTGCCGTTTTACATATTTTGGAATCGCGTCGAGCCTGTTATTATCATTTTTTGTCCGGGCAGGGCCGGGTCGGGCTGGACCGCACACTGGTAAAAAATAAACGGGTCGGGCCGGATTTTTCGATTTCATGCCGGGCCGGGCGTCAAAATTTCGGCCCGTGTGAACCTCAAACTTGAATAGAGGTGGACTTTTAAAGAAGTTTACTAAAAGTAATATTTGAATTCCGATTTCGATTACATTTCATTAGAACTAACTGAGATAAGAACAGTGCACTTATGTTTGTTTAGCATTATTTTTACTTCCATTACCCGACTACCGTAGGTAATTGGAAGTATTGTATTCGGTCCGAAAATTCGATATCGAGATTTCACCTGATTTACATGTTTTAAGGTCTCCTGAGTCCAAAAAAGTGGTCTTTGGCAATTGGTCAGTGTGCATGTGTGTGTGTGTTGGGGGGGGGATATTCTGACTATTATATCTCCGATACTAATAAAGATAGAACAACGAAACTTCAGAATTGAGACAGGTCTGGTGTAAAGATGGATTTTCTAAATTTTGGGGGAAATTGAAAAACCGGAAGTGGGACATCGGAGACCGGAAGTGGGACCGTATGTCCGTATTTCAAAAACGGCTCTAACGATTTTCTTCAAAATTGCTATATAAACATTCTATTAGATGTCCTTTCGAATTATATAGTTGGTTAGTTCAGGAAAATTGATAGGCGTCCTGTACATATAGCTGAATTTCAGGTACTGTAAGTGCGTTCCTTTCAAAACGGCTGTATGGATTTTTTTCAAACTTGCAATATTATCCTCTTTTAAATATACGCGTGTATTAACTTTCTCTTGCTGTAAAAGTTCCATTAGGTTAATTCTGTGTCTTCTGATCACATTATCTCCAAAAAGTGCATATAGTACGTATAATAGTGGGTAATGGAAGTCGTGTGGTTGCTTCACACAAGACTTTTTTTTTTTTTTGCTGAAAAATAGAAAAGGGGGAAAACAGAAAAGGGGAAAAAACAGAAAAAGGGATAAAAAACTGAAAAAATCAGTTTTTTGTTAAAAACAGCTCTTTTCTATTAAAAATACAGATTTTTCTGTAAAAATTACAGAATTTTTTTATTCAGCATGGTAAAAAACAGAAAAGTGGGAAAAAACAGATAAAGGGTTAAAAAAACAGAAAAAAATTGTTTTTTCTCTAAAACAGCTCTTTTCTGTAAAAAATACAGAGTAGTCTTGTACAAACTACAGATTTTTTTTACAGTGTATACAGGGTGTTCTAAAAGTCCCCCACCCCCTCCTATCTCGAAATTGAGTCGGAATTTTGAAAAATAGCAAAACACGTATTTAATGAATTCGAGAGGGACCCCTTTTAGGGAAAAAGTTTGGTCCCGGGGGGAGGGCTACGGGGGGGGCCGCTAGGGAGGGCAACTTTAAAATTTCAAACAGGTAGGTATGTCTTGTGATACATCCTTGGAAACGTCTCTTCAAAACAATGAATTTGATATAAATAGTTTCGCCCTACGATGAATATTAAAGGATATACTTGAGTTTTTAGACTTATAAAATGTGGATTTTATACTTATGTATACCCTTTAATAATCATTTCAGTACAAAACTATTTATATCAAATTCATTGTCTTGAAGAGACGTTTCCAAGGATGCATCTCAAGACATACTTTCCTGTTTGAAATTTTAAAGTTGCCCTCCCTCTAGCGGCACATTTACTACCATTACCCCCTTTCCCGGGCTCAAACATTTTTGGGCAAAGTATATCTTGTGATACATCTCTGGAAACGTCTCTTCAAGACAATAAATTCGATATAAACAGTTTTGTCCTGCAATGATTATTAAAGGGGATACATAAGTATAAAATTCACATTTCAAATGTCTAAAATCTCATGTATCTCCCTTAATAATCATCGTAGGACAAAACTATATATCAAATTCATTGTTTTGAAGAGACGTTTCTAGAGATGCACCACAAGGCATACCTTTTTATTTAAAATTTTAAAGTTGCCTTCCCTAGCGCCACCCCCTAGCCCCCCGCGCCCAAATTTTTTTCGCCAAAAGAGGTCCTTCTTGAATTCATTAAACACGTGTTTCCCCATTTTTAACAATTCTGACTCTTTCTCGAGCTAGGCGGGGGGGGGGGGAGACTTTTGGTACACCCTGTATATGGCGAATTATTGACAATTTTAAAAATAGCAGTAACAAATTTGGCTTTATAATATAATTTTCCATCCAAATTTGCTTATTTTCTGACTCCTACCTCTTAACATACAAAATATTCAGGAATTTTTAGCCCTAGAATGGTAATGTTCGTTTTAACATGTTTTTATTAAGTACACGAAAAATTAACATATATTCTGAATTTACAAAAATGTGAGCTTATTTAATTTTTTTATAACGAAATACAATAACCTTTGATATTATTAATTATATTTTATTTACAATTGATATAAAGCTTAAAATATTTTAATTATTAAAAATAGTTTATTGAATAAAGGAAGCGTTGCAGGGAAAGTTTATTTTCAACATACACGTAAAATTGACATACTCTAGGGTTAATTCAGATTTTTGGAAATCTCATCTTCAATTTTTCCAATAAAAATAAATAAATATTTAAAATATAAATTTATAAAAGCCGCTTAATCTTTCTGTTTTTTTTTTTTTTTTTTTTTTTTAATAATAATAAGAAGGCAGTCAGTTGTAACTGAACATACATTGCATTTAAATATTTTACTGCGGGGAGGTAGAAGAAATACATACTAGGTTATATGAAAAAAGAATTATTCAAAATTTACTATCTGTATTTTAAAAAGAGAATGGAAGCAGAGGAGATGAAATGGAATGTGTGGCATTAGAGAGGAGAGGATAAATGTTTGGAACTTTTTCACAGGGGGATGCTTATGGAAAATCTATATGTGGATTGTGGCCGTCACCGTTATAGTAACTAGCACAGTTTAGTAAATTCACAGTGAGGTTACAATAAAAACGTTTGAGATTAGTTTCAGTAAAATTTTGTAGTAAAAAAGAACAAAGAGTAAGTTTTTGACAGTTTTATACTGAGAGAGATCTTAATTTTTTTTTTTTTTTTTTTTTTTTTGTAATCACACCACAACACATTTAAATACTTTTATGCTATTTGATAGGACACAACAAAAATATGACAAATGTTACCAGTTACCAGTTATATGACAACAGTTACCACCAGCTATTGAAAAATAACAGCATTGTAAAAATAAAAATTCTACCGTATGCGTTTTTAATAGGCAATCTAGAAATCAAGATACCCATTAATGGCCAAAAAGTTCTCTCAAAGCTGGAAGACGGGGGGTATCGGGTTCGATCCCAGGTCATGCTCGTTGGCCAAGTCCTTCAGAGTTTTCCGTGGTTTTACACGAAACTAGCGTAAATACAGTCTAGGAAGAAATCCATGGAGGGCACCCCAACCAGTAGTAGTATCCTAACGTAGTCGATCACCTAACCCGCACAACAGCAACAAAATATTACGCATGTTTTATATGAATATTTTAGAATTTTGCATTAAATTTTATCTATCTCCCCTTGTACCGTGTCCCCAGAGGAATTTTATCTTCATTATATTATTAACTTCTGCTAAACTAATTACTTCAGCCCTTCTCCCATGAAGACTAATTGCAAAGTTTTAAAACACTTTAAGTGAAAAGAGTAAACTTACCTCTTAAACTCCCCTCCAATTTCGCTGCAATAATATTGAGCCTTCCTAATCCATCCAAATCCTTTTGTGGGATCGTAGTTTTCTGATAAATTGCGCAGGAGGCTGTCACTATCATTGAAGTAAGAAGAGGCGGTATCACTAGAGGCCCTTCATATTTAAATATTAGAAAATCACAAACTGTTTACAGACTATATTTTGAAGTAAATGAATTGCTATTGATTACATTTTTATCGGGGGGTGAGAAAAGAAAATTTCTAGCCTTATTTCTTTATATTATTTAAAGAAAAAAAAATGTTTAAATGATTTACACAAAGAAATGTTTTTAACTGATATATGGCACTGAAGTAATTTAAATAATAGTCTAATATTGTATTAATGTAACGAAATTTTAATAAACTCTATAGAAAACTGGCGTTAAAACTGAAGTTAGAAGAAGTGTTATCGTTAGAGACTCTTCAAAGTAATAGAAAATCGCAAATCTTTCCACACTATCCTTGAAGTAAATGAATAAGTTAATTACATTATTATTTATAGAAGACAAATAAAACATTTTGATTTTAAATCTATTATTTATTTATTTACTTTTTATTTGATTATAAAAATAAATGAATCTTAAGAAACTACTCATAAAGGAATTTTTGAAGCATGGTAGGTGCTCCAGTGATTGGCATGCTCCAGTAATTGACATCTATCCCGAAATAATTAATAAATAAGAAAAATAATAAAATTATATATTTTACATATAAGAATTTTAACATTTTATGTCAAACACTGGAACATAGGGTACTAATAACTGGTAAAAGGAAAAACTGGCAGTGTCAATTACTGGAATATTGAGTGGGTGTCAAATAAAAATTCATAATAATAATAATAATAATAATAATAATAATTGTTATCAAATGTATATATTTTAACATATATGTGGTTCTGAACGTCTTTCATGCCATATGTATTAACTTAATCTTTCTAAAAATATTTTCTGATGACTAGAACATTAAAAACATCAGAGATTGCTCTAAAAGTGTCAATCACTGGTACATTTACCCTATATGGCTATTAAAATAATCTGAAATAATTGTCTAATATGTAATATTTCAATTATTTCCTGATAAATGACATCAAAATTAATAGCCATTGAAGACTGAAGTTAGAAGAAGCAATACCATTAAAGATATTTCATATTTAAAGATTAGAAAATCTCAAAGTACTCATAAACAAACTTTTGAAATAATGGTTATCGGTTACAATTTTATTTATGCAATAATGTTTCGTTTAGATGAAAATTTTGTGTTATTTATAAAGACTTGTCTCATTTATAAAGAAATTCGTCAAATTGTATTCATAATGGTGTAATAATGTAATTAAATGGACTCACATGATCAATGCACGACTGTAATAAACCATGTTTCATAAAATACATACGTTTCACATGTCAAGCTATATTGTACCATTCATAAATGCCGACACTATATCATAACGTGGAAATAAATCTATTGTTATAGTTACAATTAAGTGTTAGACTAGCTGTCATATTGCATCATACACTATACATTCATTCCTTCATTGTACATTTATAGTACTTAATTTATCATCTGTTTAATTTATCATTCTTATGTCTGTTTATCCTCTTTATTATTAAACGAGTTAATCTTGTTATATATCCCAAGTTTCTTGAAGGAGGCTCTAACGATTTTGATAAAAATTCAGAGTTAACAGTTTTTTGAGATGACAACCTGATGGTTGGTTGGTTGGGTTTTACGTCGCACTAGTGCTGCGCAATGGACAACTGGTGACGGTCTGGTACTCACCCCTAGAGGTTAAGGCTTCTTTTTATACGAGCTGGCGCATCAGGCATTTTGTTGCTTTAGGGTTGCACATGTACCCAGCGCGTTTCTCTGATAATCAAACGACAAACATTTTTTTTTTTATCGTCTTAAGTTACATTAAAGTAATTATATTTCATTAGAGTTACATTAGAGTTACATTAGAGTTATTATATTTCATAATTTTAGCTAAGTAAACTATGATATGGAAGTTTGTTTAGCGATAAACTGCTATAATCATTCAAGAAGTGAATATAAAGTGTTCACAGACCTTTTATTACTGTGTATTTAAGTTTTGGCAACATTTTGTGAAAGAAACAGAAACCGCCCTAACAACACATCTTACCCCAATATATCCATAGGATATCCTGAGAATAAAATGACATCCTGAGAATGTACTGTGAAAAAAAATGTGAAAATATTATTGTTGCTTATTGTCTTATCTTGACCGGATTAGCTTCAGATTAAGATTTCTTAAAATCATTAGGGAAGCGATAAGGACGCCAAGCGGGAATGCTGTCCTCTTCGGAAGCAAAAAAATGGCGGTGATGCGCCGGCCTATTATTTTATTTAGGGGCTCTACTAGAGGTGGTCCTGAGACATGTCATCACAATTTTGATTCTACACGGAGAGCAGACAAACTGATGACTTACCTTCATCTTTAGGAAATATTAGCATTCACTAGTAATCGGACTCCGTCAGGGGTAAAATATAGTAGGTATCTTGTTTTCTAGGCTATTGCTCGAACAGTTAAAAAAAAAAAAAAATTATAGTTGGAATTTAAAGAGAGGGGTTGAGGACAATTCAATCTGAATTATACTCATCTGTAGGAAAATTAGCATTCTCTGGTAACCCGTGCCAAAATGTGTCACAAACTTTATTTGTTTGGAAACTGCTCGAAAGATTTTGATAAAAATCTAGATCTAGGTGTTTTCCTGAAATGTTAATTCGATTTTAATTACATTCATCTTCAGGTAACCTGTGCTTCGCCCAGGCAAAGTATGGCAGAAACTTAAATTTCTTGGAAACTACTTAAATGACTTTGATAAAAATTTAGAATTATCGAATTTTTAAGAGGACAATTTGATTTGAATTACCTTAAATACTGATCAATAGATCATCCTCCAATACATGAGTACATAAGACTAAAAATTGAATGAGTAAAAAAATATCTCTATAAAGATGATTTGCGAAAACAAATCATTTGTTCTGCAAATGATATTTGATAATTCAAAGTAAGACTCAGTTATCCAGGTATCAAATCTAAGCTGTTCATCGTTTGATATACTTTGGATGCACTTATTTCTTCTTTTTTAAAAAACGTTCAATTTACAAGTATTCGGTCTGATATATTTTTAAAAACGAATAAATGAATGTACTTACAGTACTTTCCTTCTTTTTCTTTTTCCGGAGCTCGTAATTGAAAGATTGCGGGACTGATACTCGAGCCAACCGAAAACTGTCGTGTACACTAATGGTATCTGGTGCACGTAAAATCCGTCGTGGCTACATTATCTTCCATGTTCCCATCTCAAATTATGCGTCTGGGAGTCACCTCCTTGGAGTATCAAAATTGTAATGGTGTATTTCCGGACCACTCCTCGGGATGAGTGTCACACCGTCAACAATTGTCCATAGTTCAGTACTAATGAGACGTCAAACTCAACCAATCAATCAACCATCTTTTTCATCTTTGTTTTTAAATAAAAGCAAAATTGGAAAATATCTTGTTAGGTTTGACTAATGATTTTTAATCAAATCTACCCACATTCTGACACGTTAAAAAAGTTATTTTGGAAACATTTGAAAATTTCAGACGTACTTTTGATAGCAGTAAAAGGCAGTAAAAGGCAGTGAAAAGCGTGTGCTGAACAATAAAGAATAATATTGGGACGTTTCAATTGAATGTACATGCACATGCATACACACTCATGCACTAATATGTATATATATATAAAGATAATGTTTCATCATTATAATGATTAAAGAAGAAGAAGAAACTTTAAATAGAAAGGTAGTAACAAAAATATTACTTATGGAAAAACGCAATAATCATTGTAAGATATGTTGAAAAAATAACAAATGATTAAAAAATAACTAAAAATATTATATATATATATATATATATATGTGTGTGTGTGTGTGTGTGTGTGTATCATGAATACTTTTTCGAACATCGCACAAGAAGAAATTATGTAACATATGAAGAACAGAAAAGAATTCGAAAAGCTCTTTTTGATAAATTATTAAGAATTCTTATAATGAAGGCATACAACATACAATACTTTTTCAAGGGCTTTGATTGAATGTTGTATGCAAATAGGTGAAATTTCTGTTGTATTGTATGCATTTACCAAATATATATATTACACACAAACACACACACACACATACATATATATATATATATATATATACGCATTACACATAAATATTTACACACACATATATATATATATATATATATTTCACCTATCTTTTGTCTGCTGAGTGTTACAATGGTACTAAATAATTTAAATTATATATATACATACATATATATATATATATATATATATATGTATATTTGGTATATATATATGCCTTTTAATGCATACTTTTAGAGAATGTATATCTTATTTTTCTTTTTATACCTTGTATGTATTTTTATATTTTAATTGGTTTTTTATTTATCTTTTCATTATATACAGGTATTGCTTAAATCTCTTGGCCACCCTCTATTAGCACACCTATATGATAATCTGTGATACATTGAGAGTTATTTCTTACGAAAGAGAGAGAGAGATGATATGATACATCGGAATTCATGCATCTAAAAATTTCATATATTTACAGCTGAATATAGGTTTCAGAAAATATGTAGTAAGATAAAATGTAAATTTTTCCTAAAACCTAGATTACGAAATTCGAAATCGTTGAAGCATAAAATAACATTTGGATGTTTGTTTACTCCAGTAACATTCTTTAAAAACCGAGAAAGATATCTTTAAAGAAATCTTTTAATGGTATATTCACGTGCTTGAATTTATACTTTGTAAAGAAACCCCTGGTAATCATCCGTTTTTGATAATAGGGGGAAATTTTTATTGAAGATTAACGTAATCTTTTTTGAGGGGATACAAATTTTAGGTAAAAATATATTCCAAACATTATACTGTACTTCCTCAGCTCTTATCGGATTAGTGAAGCTTCAAAGAATTTAAAAAGATTTTCTTTTTCTTTGAATCTAATGCATAATTTCAAATGGGAATCCAAAAAATAAGTCTATTAATATATTTAATGCATCTACTATATTTTAAACCGGAATTAAATGGGTATTTTTAAAGTTCAATCTCATGAAATTTGTATGTGTTTAGGATATTTTCCGAAGCACTAAACCAAATCAGAAAACAAAGACATATAAATTGTTATAAAACTGAATAAAGTATAAAATAAGGTTAGCTGTTCATAGTTGAAAATTGTGCTATCAAAACTATTTGCGTTTTGCAATGCAACAATTTAAGAAGAGCTTAAAATTAGAATTCTTTACCGTAGACACTTATTTCGAATAAAAGGGTTGGATTTGATTGTGGGGATTAAGGCCGATTGACTGCACTAAGGTCCTAGGCCTGAGGGGCAGTGCCCTCCGTGAGGGGTTTTCTAAGGGGTCCTAGTCCGTATTTACGCAAATTTTGGAGAAAACTTCGGAAAACTCCGAATGGCTAGGCCGATGAGTGCGACGTGGGATCGAACCCAGCACCCCATGTCTACCAGCTTTCAACACAGAACCGCTCGGCCGCTGGTGGGCTCTCAAATAAAAGGAATAAAAAATGCTTTGCTTGGTTTATCTCATAATTACGTATAAATGTCTATGATTAAAAATATTTACAGAGGCCTAACATACATAATTTGGACCCCAAGACATAATACGAATTTTCTTCTGCCACTTTACAAGCTTAATTGCATAGGTATTTATTACCATGTTTTTATTAACTCGCTTTCTTGTTTGTTTGTTCGTTTGTCCAGTACAAATCTTGCAATCGATTTTTAACTAACTTCCCGACTAGCTAGACATTTGAAACTTTTAGAATAGCTCAGAACATGATGACAACGCAATACCTCGAAGCCCGATTTTCGAATTTTTGATTACTTTCCTTTTAATTAATTAAAATATGAAAATAATAACCTCCTAACAGCTTTAAAATCAGCCATTTAAATATTAGCTATAATTTAATCGTTGCCAAAAAAAAAAAAAAAAAAAAAAAAAAAAAGAGTTCATTTTCTTTCGACATAAAAACAAACGCATTTAATTAAACATGAACATTAAAATATAGTAAAAAAATAAATTATGCATCACACAAAAATTGACGTCATTATAACTTTAAAAATTTTATTCACATTGATAAAGTGCTAATATAGTTCTATAGCTACAATATAGTTCTATAGATTCAACAGAAAATAAACATGGTATATAAAAAGTTTCTTTTTTTTTTTTTCTTATAATTATTTTTAGAATAAAACATTTGTTCTGTAAGTTTACACAATCTTGAAATGTGATACGTCCATTATTTTTGTATAATATTTGTAAAGATATTTTTTAAAAACGAATTATGTTAATATGAGGATCCTAGAATATTTTGGGTTTAAAGTCTCAGGTTTTGGATATTATTTAATTGCATATATATATATATATATATATATATATATATATATATATATATATATATATCCTGGTTATTTAGTGCATATTTTTTTTTTCTGTATTCAAAAACTTAATATCACCGGTTTAACATCTAATAATGCTCATCTGGTCAATCAAATTTACATAATTTTACATTTTAAGCACTGCATTTAGGGCCTTTAGACTATCTTAAAAGGATCATAAAAGATTATATCTATCTATCTATATGTATATATCTGCGTAAGATTAAAATTTGCACATACCTATCGTAAATACCAGTTTTCAGTAATTCTTTTATATATATATATATATATCGAGAATTTTTGGTAAAATACAAAATAAAACAAAACAAACTAAAATAAATAGCTTTTAAATTAGTCAAACAAACATTTCAATTAATTAATAAATGTTTTTAGTTAAATAAAATAATCTTTAGTAATATTTTAAGTCGAATTAAAAAATATTTTATGCAAGCTAGGGTATAATGAATCAAATCTAAGATCTAATGAAGATTTAATGAATGCTCCTCACTAGAAGCCGAGTTAGTTAATATAACTTCGAATCTAGCGAGCCCGTCTATGGCTCATAGATTAGCGCTCTGTCTTCAGTTAACAAGCAACGAGCTTATATTCCAGTTCAGGTATAGTTATTCGTTGAAAATTGAAATCCACTTAAAGTTCTCGGTTTTAATTAGTCCTATTGACCGACAAATCAAATTTGCATTCAATGAGGGTTCTTACCATTTATCAAAATTCGGTCTGAATAGAAAACTGTTTTTATTCAGGTTCTTAAGAAATTATCAGTTTTCTACGAATCTCTTCATATAATAAAAGAATATGTGTATGCATGTCCGTCGTCGTGTAGGTAAACGACTGATCGCAGAACTATAGGATTTTTGCATGGAGGTCTTTTTTAATTCTCTTGATGCACCTCGAAGCCCGATATCCGTGCATTGGACTAATTTTTTTTTTTTTTTTTTTTTTTTTTTTAATTAATTTAAAATGTATAAATTTCTGATATAATCGACTCTGAAGATAGAAACGTAAATGCGAAAAATCTTTTCGTGGCCCATTAACACAGTTGGTTTGAGCGTCATGCTAATAACGCGAAAGTCGTCGTTTTGATCCTCCGAGAGCCAATGTGTTACTTTTTGAAGGTAATTAATAGAAAAGATGTCAGTTAATAAAAGAAAAGCTTTTAGTGATTTCCCAGTATCCTAAAACATATGGATGACGAGAAAATGACAAAAAACAAAGTTAAACTTAGGGTATGTTGGTCGTTTTGTAGGCAAGTGGACCAGAGTAACAGAATTTTTCAAGTTTTTATTTAGTTTATTTTTAACTAATTAAAATCTTCGCATTTGGGGAGATTGTCTGGTGTTGTCATCATAGTATGAAGATGGAGATGGTAACTTGTTCTAGAAATTTCTGCGTCCGTAAAACGTAGTTCTTGAATAATACCAGTGCCATTTATCTTCCAGTTAGCATTTAAATTGAAATGTCCAGTTAAGGCGCCAATGCAAGCAGTGGGAAACCGATACATTGTAGGCAGGAAAGACGCTGCCGAAGTGTGGGACTCAAAACGAGATTTTAAGCGATTTCAATAGATTCAAGCGATTTCAATCACTTTTTTTTTTTTTTTTTTTTTTTAAAGATTTTATTTACAAAGTGATTTAAACTATAGTGATTAATGTTTTGAAAATTCTTTTCAATATACTGACATGCGAAGTAGGCAAAAACCACTAGTTCTTAATAAAAGTAAGATATTTTCATTACATTATATTCACTTTTATAATATAAACCGATCTTTAAATCATGAAATTTTATCAAATTTATCATCAGTTAGCAATGTATGATAAACAAACAAATAACACATTTATAGTATAAGAGAAGCGATTATTAGACTGTTTGGACCAGTATAAAAATATGCATAAAAAATTTCATATACGAAAAGTTAAAATTGGTGACATCAGAAAGGTTAATCAAAACAACTTTCCAGGCTGGAAAAGTGAAGGATTTGAAAGTATCTAAATTGTTTTTGCCATCGTGTTCGATTTAAAAAAGCAATATTGTTTTATAAAAAATTTCGAAAATCAAGATAGCTGATTGTTGACCTATACATCATTGCCTTAGTTCAGATCAGTATTCAAAATCCTTTAAATAACCATAATTTGAATATAAATGATTCCTTAAATTTTGCCCTCTAAAAGCTGTGCTTTGTATTCTGGTATATGGTAAGCCCATGTGTCACTGAATGCTTTTGCTTTCAGTTAACTGGTGATGGGTTCGAATTCCAGTGAAGTCATAGATATTTGTAGTAAATTCAAATCCACTTGTCAAGCTAGCCTTAGGAATCCTTCAAACTCTCTAGGGATAACTAGACTGGGAACTTATTCCTAGTTACACCTATTGTGAAAAATGTGACCGACAAACCAAACCGGCATCTAGTTTTGGTGACATTATTTTTCAGTATTCCACAAAATTTAACTTAAAAAAAAAAAAAAAAAAAAAAAAAAAAAAAATCTGTTCCTATTTAAATTTTAAAGAAATTATATGTTTCTTAGAAATTTTTGGTAAAAGCGATGGATTTTCAATATATTTCATTCAATTTGATAATACAAACTAGAGATGAGACGGGCTCAGCCCGAGCCCGTAAGCCCGAGCCCGAGCCCGAGCCCGATCGGGCTCAAATCTTACGCAAGTCTTCGGGCTCCGGGCGGGCTCGGATTCAAGTTAAAAGTTCCGTTTATTTTATTCTTCACTAACTGAAAAATGTAAAAAAAAAAAAAAAAAAAATATTATTCATTTTGAGAAAACTTTTAGTAATGCAATAATAGTCATGATAGGTTATAAATCACAAAATAGTCTTGCAAACCTTAGCAGCTTTGACTTTCCTTTTTCTAAATAGAACTTTTTTTTCAACGGGATGCATATTATGTCAGAGTGTTATACAGTAATCCTTCCTCCTTCATTATATTGGGCTTCATTATATCTCCCATTCGGATAAATTTTTTGTCCCCCGATAGGCGCGTTATAAACAATGGGCTGCACTATAAATGTATATTATATAAATATATACATGTATAAAGAGACACAGACATTATAAATTGTTATAATAACATTTATAGTTATTTAAATTGAGGATTGATATTAAAAAAAGCAATTTGAAAATGAAAACGGTATTTAATTTTACCGTTGTGTATGCGTTGCATAGCGTACCACTTTCAATATCGGGCTCGGGCGGGCTCGGGCTCTGATCACACAAAATTTTTCGGGCTCGGGCGAGCTCAGTTCAAAAATGTTTCGGGCCCGGGCGGGCTCGGATTGCCAAAATAGAGCCCGAACTCACCTCTAATACAAACCCATTTCTAAAATAAGAGATTTTCTTTTTAAATTGGTCATCATTTAGCAAACAATACTAAACAAATATGTACCACACTTATTCTATAAACATGAGCGGCTAGTAGACTTTTTGGTACAAGAATAAAATTACACATAAAAACTTTATTCCCAAGCAGATAAAACTGATTTCGCTGCTACGTTTAGAAGGATTATTCAAAACAGCTATGCCAGACAGGAAAAATGAAAGATTTGGAACTACCGTTAATCGTTTTTGCCATCGTGTTCGATTAAATTTAAAAAGCTGAATTCTTTTATAAAAACTCTGAAAATTAAGATAGCTGAATGTCAGACAAAATTTTTACACCGTTATGCTACTGCAGATCAGTACTGCTTTAACGTTCCTCAAATTTCCTTCATTTGAATATGAAAGGAGAGTCATCAGATCCTGCCCTCTAAAAGCTATGCTCGCTTCTCCGGCATCCAGTGACGGTGACAGCTTTTCACACCATTTATCAAAGTTCAGCTTTAACAAAAGGATGCAGTGTGGGATTAAAGGAAATACAGAGAACTATATACATAAGGGAAGAGTTAGAAGGGAGAGCGATAGATTTTAGAGCAAAGAGTTTATTCTTTTATTTTAGATTTATACATATTCTGCATAAATTGTGCGATGATGCTATTGTATGGAATATTAGTAATTTGGTAGTTAAATAAGCAACGTAAATACAGAATTTACAAAAAAATGGTATTATGAAATTAAGTAAACGTCATAACATTGATTAAAAATAAAATGCAAGTAGTAAAATAAAAACTGTTGATTTTTCTTTCACCATTTATTAAAATTCAACTTTAATAAAAATATGCAGTGCTACATAAAAAAAAAAGGGGGGGGGTTATATATGTAGTATATTTTGTTACAAAAAGGTTGGCTCTATTACGTGTGGATCGTAAATAAGCAGGCAAGTTCCAATTGATAAATAATATTGAAACAATTCAATACAGCTCCTACTCATCCCACAAAAGTCAAGTAAAAAGTGTTATACACACCACAAAGCAGGACTATCTCTTGTTCAGGAAAGAAGGTCAGCTCAAACTCACAGCTTGAAAAACTGGATACAAACTGAAATTTCTTCGGGTGTGGGTCCGTTCTTTCATAGTCTTGGTATTAGTTTAGGAAAAGTCGCGATAATTCTACACCAAAAACCAATGGATCATTCGAGAAAAGTATCATAACTTCGTTCCTAATCAAGATATGGCTTTAAGATTTTGGCGACCCAAAACTGCTGTTTTTTACCAAGTTTGGTCGTCAAGTCACCAAGTCTGTCGCCAACCTGGAACGCGCTTATTTTTCTTATGCCTGTAAAGAAATTTTTTTCAGCAACAACAGTTCTAATTCAAAACTGCCGTGATATTCTCGTCGGTAGATTGACTAACTCGCGATTGAAAAATTGCAAATTTGATACTCTAGCTGGCAGAGGACCGTTGTGTATAGTTATAATGGCTGGTGCACATAAAATCCGCCGTAGCTGCAATGCCCTCCATGCTCTGATCCAAATTATACCTCTAGAGTTAATGAATTCCCCATGGAGGATCAAAATTGTGATGGCACGTCTCCGGGCCACTTTTAGGGATAATTCTCAGACCGCCGCTAATTGTTCATAGTGTAGCACTTGTGCGATGTAAAAATCCACCCAACCTCAAACTCTTATGCAAAAGAGGGGTTTGAACTTTTGCAATAATACATACATTAAGGAATAAGTTAAAAGGAAAAACGATAAGTGCAAGAGCAAAGAGACTTTTTCTAGAGTTTGTCTAGAGTAAAGATACTTTTATTTTAATTTTACGTATATGTTTTGTAGAACTCATGCCATACATTATTATATGAAATGTTAATATTTTAAAAGAGTAAAGTTAAAGAAATTAAAAGTTAAATAAATCAAATTTAAATAAGCTAAAAGAAAGTTAATTTAAATAAGTTAAAAGAACATGTTACACATACAAATCAATATACATGTTCTAAAATATAAATAGACAGAATTCTATAAGTACATTAAAAACAAATATAAACATTGTTTAAAAAAAACTACTTAAAAACGAGAACGTGAATCCATCCAAATATATTTTAAGAAACACAATAAAACTGTAATACATTCATATCATAAATGGAAGTGTGATATAAGCTCAAATACGAAGAACACTACGTCATTGAAAATAAACTTGTTCTTAAAAAAGAAATACTTATCCTTATGCATCAAAAATGAGAAAAAGAAACACAAGAAATAATCACAATTTTACTGTATTTTAGGGCGAATACCAGGTATAAACACCAAGATGTAGTGAAAATTGTGCATCATCTTTTACAGTCAGCAAACTGACACCTATTTAGGTGCAAAATAAAGCGCAATTTTTTACAGTGGGTTCTGTTATTACTCAAAATTATTCAATATTTTTCACATTTATACATATTTCAGTACAATTGCGATGATTTAATATGCATTTTAATAGTATAAATAAGTAAAATCAGCATTTTTTTACTCAAGCAGCACATCGGTCCTAAAGGGCCGGGAATAATCCATAGATGAGGTCGCAAATGAAACATTTCTATGTGGGTAAGTTAAGGTATTACGAACCTTCAAAAGATAAACGTCAAAGTTTCATGATATTTCGACTATTCGTTACCGAGTTAATAAAGTTTTAACGATTCTACTTTTGATATTTTCAAAACGAAGGACAAAAGCTGAATTTCTTGTGTTAATTCAACATTGTTTTATGATGGGCAAAAAAAAAAAAAAAAAAAAAAAAACTATTTTTGAAAACCGTTGAAATTCAGCAATGACTTAACAGTTTCAAGATATATTCTGCCCATCAAAAAACAATGTTTAATGAAAATATCAAAAGTAGAATCATTAAAACTTTATTAACTCGGTAACGTATAGTCGAAATGTCATGAAACTTTGATATGTATCTTTTGAAGGTTCATGCTACCTTACCCACACAGAAATATTTCGTTTGTGACACCATCTGGGGTTTAGTCCCGGGATTTTTTGACCAATGTATTTACTTTTGAGGAAAATTTAACTAACCAGTTTGAATAAATAGTTTTTGTAAGAAATATTCCATAATTATTTTAAAAAACGCCATCCCCTTTAATAATATTACTTGATTCTTAATTCAATACCTTTTACATGGTCTCCTTATTCATCCCTCAAAATCAATCAATATTATGCACCACCCACATCGGATTACCCCAACCCTTCCGCTGAATGGTAAAAAACGGGATCAACCCCTTATCCCAGCAGTATCATTCGATTAGTCCTTACGCAGTATACGAAACTGAATTATATCAAGATTCAGCCTTATCCGCATCAGCAGATGTTTCACGCTTAGTACCCCTTTACGTTAACATATGTCGCGCATTATTCAACCTATTGCAAAAAAGGATTGATTCCCTACCCAACATTGAACTTGTTAATTATCGATAAGTTACAGTTATGTTACAGTTATATCGTTGGGAGTACAGCTGATTGACGAAAATCCTTATACAGCTGTTTTAAAATTAAAAGATGCTGAAATGTCATTTATTTTCAGAAGAATTTACATTTTATATAGGACTTATTAATTTTTAATGCATTTGTCAATTTTATATTTAGCGATTTATTAGTAAGGTTTGTACAAACGCTTAAATAAGTTTCTTCACTTCAATTCATAATAATAAAAAACATAATATCAGAAATTTACGTGTTTCTTCGCTTGTGTGAAAATTTTAGCGATTCTTTTCAGTTCTAGTAAAAGTAAATATACATTTGTTAAAAACTTAAATTAAAATATGATATATACTTAGTAATTCAATATTCAAATTAAAATATTTTCGTCATAAACTATTTGTAGGACAGGTCGTACTATTTCTTTCGGGCAGCGTCGTTACCAATTTTTATCTCTCAACCTTGAATGAACGTGCAAAAATTTTTGTTTTTACCTGAATATATAAAGCTGAAAGTTTGCCAGTGTATCTGTACAGATTTTTAGTCCGGATTATTCGATTTCATCAAAAATTGGTAAACTTATTAGTCCGGACGAAATCTAGCTAACGCCGCATTTTTTATTTCAATTGGATTATTAATTCAAAAAACATTTAAAAAAAAAAAAAAAAGTGTTCAAAAATAAATAAATGAATAAATATATTTCTTTTTATGTTGAAAAATAAATAAATAAATAAATAAAAATAAATAAACGTGCAAACTTTTTTTTTTTTTTTTTTTTTTTAATAATTAAAATAAAATTGAGAAAAATAGTTCTAAAGAAATGAAACAGCTTCAGTATAGAACCCCTTTGAAATTTTAAATTTGGCACCGAAGTAACTCGGACGTTTCTCGACGAAATCTTTTCTTAGTCAATTGCCATAGCCATTTGAATTCATCGCCAAAATGGCAATAAAGAATTAAAAGGCGCCATGGGGCTTCTATGCTAAAGCATTACCAAAGAAATTTTAAGAAATGAATATAATAACCGATGCTAGGGAATGAAACTCAGTCACTGCATTCCTTTATATGGAAGGACATATTAAATATAAATGCCGTCCTAATAAATTAAACCTTGTTTCGTGCAGATTTTACATCTATTACTTAGAAAACGAGATTGGCTTAAGCGTACTATTATTATTATTATTATTATTATTATTATTATTATTATTATTATGAAATTAGCAGAAATCTTTAAGACCATCCATAACTAATGAAAATTTGTTTTCATTAATTTAATCACTATTTTTATTTATTCAAGATTTCAAAATTGTAGCATTAAAGCTCCTTTTTCTTTTCATTTTTTCATTTTTCCTTTTTCTTGTTCTTGTTCTTTTCTTTTCTCTTCCCCCCCCCCCCTAAAACATTAACGTGTTAAAAAAAAAAAAAAAAAAAAAAAAAAAAAAAATGTCATATTCAATGTAACATCTTTTTTATTTTCATAACTCATTAGTAAATTAAGTTTTAATCAAATTTGGAAGAATAAAACATTAAAAAATATGTAAACGAAACAAAAATAAATAAAATTCTGAATATCAGAAACATTTAAATATGTTTCATTAAAATCCAAGAAGTAAATTTTATAGATAAACTTGTAATTTCTGATTTTTTTCATATAAACTTCTAAAATATATAACTTTTAAAAATATAAACTAATTTTCTGATAAACTGTCTAAATATATTTATTCAGAACTTCAGTGTATTAAATATTCAGTATTGAATTTTATGTATTAAATAATTCTTCATTAAGATTTATATTTTTCACTTTAAAACCTTAATTTTCTTTTATGAAAAAATTTACATCATTCTTATTTAATTCAAATTTGTTGCCATTTAAATATATATATTTTGGTAATTTTATCCTTTCTCTTTTCTACAAAATGTTGACTGTTTCTATTAATTAATAGTTTTTGCAAATTATCTTATCGTTAGTCTTATGTGGTATGTTAGTAATATTTCTCTTCTGCGTAAGTACTTTAATATGTTTTTACTAATCATCGGTACTCAAATTAAATTATTACCGTGACAATTTTTATTCGAAATAAATCTTAATTAAAAGTTTTATGTCAGTATCTTCATGTATCTTTTGTCTGCTGGGTGTTACAATGGTAATAAATTATTCAAATTGTATATATATATATACATATATAATTAAATAATTCAAAATTTCAAAACTAATGTCTCAATTTTCTAAAATCATTAACTTGCTTAATTTTTTTTATAGTTTATAAACAATCCGGTTTCTATTAAACATCAAAATAATTTTGATATTTAGGGAAGATATATTTATGTATTTTCGTAATGTTGAATAATAATTAAATGAAATTTTGAATGTAGCAATTCGAAGAGTAAAACACATAAAATACATTATATAATTTCACTGATAAAATATAAAATCACGTAAAAGTTTAACTATCAGAAAATTTTAAGTATATTTCGTTGTTCATGAAGCAAATTTTACAGATATTTTTAATTTTAACATAAAGGTAAATATATTTGATCGCAACTTGAACCAAAATTTGTTTGCATATTCTATTAAAATTTCCATGTATTTAATAATACAGTATTGAAATTGAAATTTTTCATCTTTAAATTTAAATTTAAAGATTAATTAAAAAAAAAAAAAAAAAAAAAAAAAAAAAATTAGTCACTGCTTATCTTCAAAAAAACTTTTTTAGGGAATTCTTATTTAATTGAAATTTATTTTCATTCATTTAATGATAATTTATATTGATTCGAGAATTCAAAATTTCAACATTAAAATCTCACTCTCTCCCCCTTTTCATTTATTTATTTGTTTATTTGTTTATTTCATAAACACATAAACAGTTTGGCTCGTAATAAATATCTAAGTGATTTTCATATTTAAAACAGATATCTTAATTTATTTCCATAATGATGATTCTTCAATAAATTAAGTTTTAAATATAATATTTTGAGGAATTAAAGAAAAAAAAATATTTATAAACGTTAGTAGCTAAAGATAAGTAAACATGTCAACATTATAAATTTTAGTATATTTCATTGTTCGTAAAGCAAAAAATTCAGGTATATTTTACCTCTGAGAGGGGGGGGGGGGTAGTATTCGAGCGAAATCAAAATTGTTATGGCAAGCCTCTGTGTGAAACCTAAGAATGAAACCAGACTAGTTAGTCTCTAATTCTCCATTGTGTAGCTGGGTAGCTCTAATGTAACATACAAACTACTTACTCTGTTAAACAGACAATCTTAATTTTTAATGAAGTAAAACAAATGTTTGCAATTCCAGTAACCTTTTTAATGTACTATTTAATAATGCTTCATTAAAATTTTAGTTTTCAGTTATTTTATCCTTCTTTTCTTTTATAAAATTGTTTTCACCATTCTTGTCTAAATGTTGTTGTAATCTATTTCCAGGATGAAATGCACTGTTACAGCAAAAGCGGATTTACAGAGAAACTGAAAAGAAAGTGCAGTCCACTTCCATTAAAAACAGTCTTGACGCGAAGTTTGGCGAATAGACGACGAACTTATCGACAACTTGGCGATAAAGTTTGACGAAAATGATCTAGGGTTCAGAAGTTTAAAAGTTTAAAAGTTCTATCTTCCATATGAGCTGAGATCTGGAATTTTACATTGGATTCAAGCACAAAACTCACGATAAACTCGTTTGAAGTTATTAGTTAAAGCGAATCTACTACTGGGAGTTGTATTCAGAGAGCTAGGCTGTTCTGAGCGATTGCATCTTTAAGGTTGTGCTTTTCCAAGAGATTATTCCCAGTTACAAACGAATTCTTTGTTTGTTCCTTCTCTGTGGATTATTTAATGCTGTTTATTTACTCTTGTGAAGCAAGTTCTGTTTGAATATTTATTGAATTGTGACTTTGAATTAATAGTTTTGTTGGACGGTTTCGTGACGTGAATAAAGTCCATTTCATCGACTAGAAACCAGTTTCTTTAGGAACCACTTTCCTCCCATAATAACGTCGACAATTTCCTAACAATATTAAGAGGACCCCTATGTTTATTAAAATAATAATTTGTTTATTTTATTTATTTATTCGTTCGATAAAAAGTTTTATTCCTGTTAAATATCAAAATAATTTTGTTATTTAAAGCATATAATTCTATTAATTTTCATAGCTATGATGCATTAATAACTTAAATTTTAAATGTAATACTTTGCAGAATAATAAAACACATTAAAAAAAAAAAAAAAAAAAAAAAAAAAAAATAATTAAACTTTAGTTAAGATTATGTAAAATTATTAATATCAGAAACTTTAGTGTGTTTTATTGTTCGTAAAGTATACATTTTATAGATTTTTGATTTCTAACAAAAAAAAAAAAAAAAAAAAAAAAAAAAACGTTTTTTTTCACATCTTCAATAAAATTTTTTGTTTATTTAATAATTTCTCATTAGAATTCAAAATTTTTTTCACTTTAAACCATTATCTTTTGTCTAAACCTTCCATAAATAATCCAAATTTCCTTTTAATTATTTAATTATCATTTTTATTTATTGAAAAATTCAAAACCTTAACATTAAAGTCTACTTTTTCCAAAATAATTAATTTTTTTTTTTTTTTTTTTTTTTTTTTTAACTTTTTACTTAATGTACCGTTAGACTTCCATTAAATATCAACATTTACACCATTATTTTCATAACACTGATTCATTGACTTGCAATTAATAAATGATGATAATAATATTTTTTATTCATTATTTTTTTATTATTATTATTGTTTAAGCTGGTATGTGTTTTTGACAAATTGCAATGGTAGTTCTAATTTATTTTCCCGTCACTGCCAATACAATTTTTTTTACCGTTTCACCATTAAATTAGTCCGCACCTTTTTTAACAACTATAGATTCAATTTTTTAAAAATCGTCGAAGATTGGGGTGAAAAAAAAAAAAAAAAAAAAAAAAAACCTTTGAATACAAAAGCTTAATCCTTAATCAGCCTAAATAAGTTTCAAGCTTGCATGAATTCTTTATTCATGCAAGATTAGAGTCAATTTATAAAAAATTACATATTTTACAACTGAGGCACTTTCATCGTATACCCCCATCCTTCTTTATTTTCTTCCTTCTTTTCTCGCTTTATCTTTCTCAATTACCCTCTTTTTTTTTTCTAAAAAATTTCTAACTACCACTGTAAAAAGTTACAAGAAAAGTAAAACATAAAAACACCTTTCAAAGTTGTGTACCTGAGTACGCATTAAATAATTCAATGCATTAAAAAAGAAAATGAAGAAAGGTATGTAACTAATTCAACCATGAAAAAATGTAAAGACGAATATTTTTTTTAGCTCATTTTATTTTTCCCTTGTTTTTGTCATAGCAGATGAATTATGATTTTAACTAATCAATCATGAGTATTTCAAATAAATTTCATGCCAACTTAATTTCATATTTAAAAAAAGAAGAAGAAGAAGAAAAAAAAAAAACTTTTAACGCAAACAAAGAATGCGATACAAATTTCCTTACTTGGAAAAAAAAAAAAAAGACACTTTATCCTTGTTTGTTTCGCTAAATTTACATTACTTTTTTTCAACTGGAATGATGACAAAGAGAAAAAAAAAATAAATAAGGGATAAAGTTTAGAAAATTAGAATTTATTTTTATTTATTTTTTATTATTATCCGAAGCTTTTTATTTAAAAGCTAAAAGAAATTCGTAAACAAAGCGTGAATACTTAAAAAAAAAAACACTCAACTTTTAGATTAACTTAAGCATGTGTGTATTAAATTACTCATCCTCCCCTCAAAAAAGAAAAAAAAAAAAATCGAAGTTAAAAATGCTTTGGAGATGAAAAGAATTAAGGTTGATTCTTCCTTCGAGGGAAAAGTATCCATTCGTGTTAGGTTTTTTAAAGGTTTTTTTTACGGCTTTAGAATTTATTTTCGTGTTAGAGTTTTATACGCCTTGTTATTTTACATTATTTACTCCGTTTAGTAACATAATTGTTACTAAATTTTTCCGTTATTTTTTTATGTACACCTTCTTTGAAAATATTTACAGTTGGTTGATTAGGATCATTATTATTTTTTTTTACTTTTTTTTATTTTTTGAGCACAAAGTTTAAAACCTTCCTCGAGTTTGGATAAAAATTCAATTTGTTCAGTTGCACTTCATGTTTTTTAACTTTCTTTCTTTTCAGTGAAGTTTGAGACAAGAAAATTAAGAAAGTTCGTCAATAATTAATTTGCGATTTTTTCTTTTCAGGTTATTTTTAGATTTTAATAACAGCGTTTAAGAGAGCACGATTGTAAATTTTATGAATATGATATAATAAGATGCACTCATCAAGATAAAATTCAGGTATGATTAGAGATTTTGTTGGCAACTAACCCAGCGAGGTTAGTTGGCATAGTTGGCATAGTTGCAAGTTGCATAGTTGCAAGCTATTGGCATAGTTGCAAGCTATTAGGAAAAGTGTTTTGACGGTTACTTAAATATGCTTTTAATTTATGGATCATACATGATTTTGCAGCCCAAATATTTCTTTTAGTATGGCACACAGAAAAAAAATAAATAAATAAGAAATCGAAAACCAAAATTTATGTAAACTAGTCCCGGTCTCCCCTACATTAAAAATGCATACAAATATGGATTGAGTTAAGGAACGAGACTTAAATCACAAAATTTAGCCAAATAATTGATTCAAAGAAAATATCCCTTTTTTAACACTATGTCTATTCGTATATACACACATACACACACATATATAAAGCTACAGACAGCTTTTGAATGTGAATAAAATATGATTTGCAATAATGAAAATCGAATTTTATAAGTATTTTTAGCAAGGGGGAAAAAAAAAAGTAATATAAAATTGTATAAAAATAAAATATAAGAATAAAAATAAATAATAATAATAAAGTAAGATTGAAGTATATTTAGAGAACTTATTTTATTTAACTTTACTTTATCTCACTACATAATTTTGTTTCATATACTTGACGGAGAAAAACCAGCATCCCAGCTGCCAGATTTTTCCCGTACTTTTACGAGGTTTTTTTTTTTTTTTTTTTTTTTTCAGTTTTGTAATACATTCATGTGGGTAAAAATGCATTGCAATGCACAGTCTTATTTAATTTTTTTTTTTTTTTTTTTTTTTTTGTCATTTAATAAAAGCTATTGGTAGAATTTGAAGGCGAATAGATATAATTTTCCACAATGTTAATCAATTGTAAATCACATTACAGGAATATTTTATATTAAGAGTTATTTATAAAGATAAAATTAAGGTGAAATAATGTTTCTAAAAAAAGTTTTAAAAAGCATGTTTGTTCATTTATTTTACTTTACTTTGAAATATTTTTTATTACATACCTTTTTTTTTTTTTTTTTAATAAAGTGTACTTCTGTGTGCTCTAGGGATACAGTCGGATGTTCCTTCACTTAAAAAATGAACAAAAAATGCAGCCTGACAATTTATTCAACAACAGTTACTTTATATTGATAACGGTATTGATATAAACAACAACAGTATTCATATTACTGTGTATAGTAAAATTTGGTTAGCCGTAATATAAATAGATTTTAAATCAAATTCCATGCATGAATATTTTTTAGTAAGATGTATTTACAAAGATAAAATTGTGATATATTTAAAGATTTTTACTTTATTTTACTATACTTTATTTCACTACAATGTCTTATATATATAAATAAAAATTATACGCATTGGGAATAACCTTTGGGTTGCATTAAGTAAATCAAAACTACAAATAAAACTTTATGAATATTTTGCATTATAAGAGGTATTCATAAAAGTGAATATAAGGCATGTTCATGTATCTTATTTTATTTTACTATGATTTTTATACAGTGTATTTTTAACTGTGTTTATCAGAGATATGTAGAAATGTGTATTGAGATAAAAATTGAGGCTTCAGTCATAAACAGTTGGTAAATAATTCATTTGAAAACCGATATCGTTTAGCACTGAATTAAATCGTGAAAATGTAGTTCAACACTATATAGACTTATATATACAAATGAAAGTATTGCAAAACATTTGAAGGAAAATAAGATATGGTTTGCAGTATTGTAAATCAACAGTAAATAAAATGTTATGAATGTTTTTATATGTAAGAAGTATTCATGAAGATAAAATTAAGACATATTTAGATATCTGTTTTTATTACTTTACTCGATTTTTATCAAACTGTATAAAGGAAAATGAAACAATGTTAAAAATAACACAAATTAGAGAAATTCAAACATTAGCAAATGACCGTTTCGGAACTTTTAATGTTTTATCCCGAGTGCTTGTAAAATTTTAAAAGTATTAAAACATGAAATAATAATAATAATAATAATAATAAATAAATAAATAAATAAATAAAAGAACCAGAAAAGAACACTAAGGAAGCGTGGTCCAAAGGTGGGCTAGGAAAAGTCTTTCCTGAACCACCTTTGGTCACCATGGTTTTAAACTATTTTATTTTATTTTACTTTATCAAAATATATTTTTAATTGTGTATAGTAACACGCGTGAGCGGATGTTCATTTAGACGCGGAGAAATAAATATATGGCTGACATTTTGTACACACATTAGAAAACTAATTTTCTGCGAATGGAATTCATGCACCAATATGCTGTTTTTTATTTTAATAAATAAAATATTTGCAGCATTTGAATTGGAATAAGATATGGTCGGAAAAAATGTAAATCCGTTCCAAATGAAAGGCTGATAAAAACAGTAATTTACATTATGAGTGCATTACATAAAAATAAGTATGTTATAACTGTCAGAATTACCTACATTATTATTTAACAATATATTTAGGGCAAATTAGGACTAGGAGCAACCTTAGGTTATCCCCAAATTCTCATGTACTTGCTCTTATCTAGAACGGTAGGTAAATAAGTTTGTGAATGTCACGCTAGAAAAAAGGGAAAAATAAATTAGAAAATAAAGCTTATCGGTAGGACAATTAGATTTTTTAAAATTAACTATAGTGTTAAAATTAGATGGCAACGGCAGAAGATTGTATGGAAAATTGCGGTTTTCAAATTTTTTTTTTCAAATTTTCTCTCGCGAATACAAAAATTAATATACAGCCTGTACAACACAAGACCAACTTGCAGTTCAAATTTCATCAATTTTAGTTAATAAACAAAAAAGTTACTTTTTTTTTTTTTTTGCAAATTAAATTATATTCTAACTTTGAAAAGGTTTATATGATACCATACATTAAGAATTTGGGTTTTAAAAGTTTTTTTTAAATAGATTATTTTTTATTTATGCTGTCATATATTCATATATTCATTTATTTATTTACTTTCTTATAGATCATGCTGTAATTTATAAGCATTGTTTTTGGTTTACAATTGTGAAAATCAATTAAACTGTTTATTTATTTATCTATCTCGTTTTATTTTATTTTATAAATTTGTTTATTTTTTGAACCTTTTTGTAGAAATATTTTAAAACATATATGTACAGGGTGATCCAAAAGTCAGGACCAACTTTAAAATTGAATAATTCGAAAACGAATCAAGATACAAAGATACGGTTTGCACCAAACGAATGGAAAAGAAGCCGGGTTTTTTGTGGCAACGAAAAAAAAAAAAAATGGTTCTGTTGGCGACCAACAGATGACGCTGTCGTATTTCTGATGTAGGATTATGCAAAGCAACAAACGATATAAAAAGGAACAACTACAGCAGGTAATGGTAGTCGAAGCTTATATGCATCGAAATATCGCATTCTCAGTCGCTACTTTAATCACGCATGGCCTCCAAGATCTCCCGATCTGACACCCTGTGACTTTTGGCTGTGTGGATTCTTGGAAGTCAAAAGTGTACCGCGACCAACCGGCATCACTAGCAGCACTGAAAGATGCCATCCGCCAAAATGTTTCTGCCATAACGCAAGAAATGCTACTAAATGCTGTGAACGATGTGGTGAATCATCTCACAGCTGTACTTCTGAATGATGGACATTGAACAGTTACTGTAGTAGTACTAATTAACTGTAATTAAGCTGACTTGTAAGTTGTCAACATTTTTTTTTTTTCATTTGTAAATCATCTTTTAGTGAAATAAAACCCTATAGCACCATCTGTTGGTCGCCAACAGAACTAATTTTTTTCCTTTGCCACACAAAACCCGGTTTCTTTTTCATTTGGTGCAAACCGTATCTTTGTATCTTTATTCGTTTTCGAATTATTCAATTTTAAAGTTGGTCCTGACTTTTGGATCACCCGGTATATATATATATATATATGTATGTATGTATGTAGATAGATAGATAGATAGATGTATGATAAATGAAAGTTTAGAGCTTTAATTGATATTTTTTCATGTTTCATATAGAATTGGTTAAATATAACTTTTATTTTTAAGAAAATACATATTTGAAAGTAAATCACTCTTTATTTTCGACTCCTCATAAAATGAAGCTTAAATTTTATCTTTCAATACTTAATCTTTCTATTTTAAAATCAAAATTATATCGTTGAACATTTTTTACTTATTTTAAGATTCAACTTAAAATAAAAATTAATTTTTATCGATTTTTATTTAAAACATTTTGTTTTTAAAATATTAAATTGATGAATAAATTAAAAGATGTCCTTGAACCAGCGCTTTCAAATTCCACCCTTGAATAGCAAAATTTCACATATCATCTTAAATTTAATTAATTGATGGAAACATTAATAATGGCCTCCTCATTCCTTTTACCTTTATTTATTTATTTATTATTATTGATTATTCTTCAGTTTATATAAAGTGTTCATGCACGTTTGTGTAAAATTGTGTAAATCAACTGCAGCCTGCGCGCAGGATATATTTATATTATTTTATTTATTTTTCTATGTGAAGCATTTTTAGAATATTTTTATGACATACAAGTATATACATATATAAGTAAGTAAATATTGTATATACACTCAAATAGGAATATAGTATCTTTCATTGGCCATTTTTGTGTTTTAATATGGAATTTTTTTTAAATACAATGGATTAAATATAAACATCAAACTTTAATTAATCCTATTTTAAAGAAAATGCATATTTGAAGGTGACAACTTTTCTTTTTCCCTCCGATTTAAAATGAAGCTTAGATTTTATTTTATCTTTCATTACTGAAACTTTCTATTTTAAAACCAAAAAATTATATGTAAAGATTTTTATCATGAACATTTTGTTTCAAAACTCAGAATAAATAAATTAATTAAAAGATGTCCTTGAACCAGGACTTTCAAATTCTGTCCTTGAATAGTGACTTTCAAATATCATCTTAAATTTAATTAATTAATAGGAACCTTTATTAATTTACTTTTTTTTCAGTAGTGGATCTCTTCTGGAGAGGATGATCGTGGTATGGGAAGGCAAATAGCGTGAATGACGAGTTCAGGATGCTCCATCGGAAGTTCAATCATACAATCCACTGACGTAAATAGTAATTCCCTTCCTCTTTATTAAATAATTGGACTGAATATTATAATAAGAATAGAGTTGATGACGTGTAAAATAATTACAGTGTAAGGAATCTAGCACATATTTTACTTTTAAAGGCTTTGAAAGTCATCGAATAGTTTTAGGACTTTCACAATCTACTGACTCAAAGACTATTTCTTTTTCTGTATATAAATAAATAAATATATAGGGTAAGTGCACCAGTGATTGACACTTTTACAGCAATCTCTGATGTTTTTAATGTTCTAGTCATGAGAAAATATTTTTAGAAATCTTAAGTTAGTACATGTGGCATGCAAGACATTCAGAACCACATATATGTTAAAATATATACATTTGATATTTATGAATTTTTATTTTACACCCACTCAATGTTCCAGTAATTGACACTGCCAGTTCTTCATTTTATCAGTAATTGGCACACTATGTTCCAGTGTTTGACACTGCTAGTTATTCATTTTAACAGTTATTAGCATCCTATGCTCCAGTGTTTGACATAAAATGTTAAAATTCTTATATGTAAAATATATGATTTTATTATTTTTCTTATTTATTAATTATTTCGGGATAGATGTCAATTACTGGAGCACCTACCCTATATATATGTTTGAATATTGTAATAAAAACAGTATTGATAATGGCTAAAATAACTAAAAGTTCAGAATCATAATATATTTGAATTCTAATGTAATTAGATTTATGATATCCACGATGATTTTTCCATACCACAATATTCTTAAAGTTATCTTTTCCTTATTTAATCCCAAAATTTTGCTATTAAAGAAAGCAATTTTTGCTTTTAAAAATTATTGGTATTTAAATTGTATTAGGAGTTTGAGAAAACTCTGTTATTACAATCTTAATATAATTAATATAATAGAAATAAAGGCTCAATCAATTTTGCATGCTACATATTAAACAGAAAAGAATTTAAACAGGTTAAAAAAAAAAAAGAATTGATAATTGGTAATTGGTAATTATTTTCTTTTCTTCATCATAATATAGAAAAACTTATCTTGAACAAATTTCATTTTGATTCATCTTTTCAGCACAATATTATGACCACTTTCTAATTTTTTTTTCCATAGAGTTAAATTGTTTTAGTGTTTTATCCTTATATATATACATTAAGAATTTTCGTATAAGAAAAATATGTTTATATCAAGCCTTCATTTAAAGAATATTAATAATAACCTATTAATAGACCGTATATGCGAAAACACATTAACGGTCCAAATGGTAACCGTTCTCACAATTCGTATATTCTCTTCTTCGAACTAAAGAACAAGAGAGGAGCATTGATGCCTCTCAAGATGATAATGACTCACAATGGCTCACAAGTAACCTTCATTTGATGATTCGAATAAGACGTTGCCGTTACGAACTCTTCAGTGGAAAGGGTTTAATTTTAACGACTCACTAGAGCACCGCACTATAAACAGGGGATGGGCAAAAGGAATTCAACAGCATCGCCTTTTCCATAGAGTTCATAGACTGCGATGTATTAAGAAGTCTGTTTCATATCCTTAAAAAAAAAAAAAAAAAAAAAAAAAAAAAAAGCCTAATAGTACTACACTTATAAAATTTTAAACAGTTCTTGCGACGATGACCAATAACATGTCTACATAATTTTATCTTAATCGAAAAAACATTTATATACTATTGAAATTTAAATAATTTGAGTTCATCGGTTATAATGATAGAGAAATTTTCTTTGTGTTCCTGTAAAGCAGCTCTAAGTCATATACTCCATCAAAATCTATACAGGTCGTACGACTTTGACTTACATCTACCAATTTTTACCTAAATCGAATCGTAATACATAATACCATAATATTTTAAAACATTAATAAAAATGTGCGACTTGCATGAACTTATAGACATTTGTATCCCATTTGGCTAAAAGAATATTTTACTCGAAATTAACATACACCCCGCGACAAAAAGATAGGTACAAAGGGTTTTTTTCTTTGATTTTTCATAAAATAACATTATCTAAATTGTGCTTATCATTTATTATTATCATAAAATAACGCTATTCCCGGACTAATTTTTGTTTTAAGACTAATTTAGAAAAATTTTAAGACTAAAATTTTTCTAATTTAAGACTGCACACCACGACAAAAAGATAGGAAGAAAGGGTTCTTTTTTTTTTTTTTTTTTAAATTTTTGAATATGATTATTTTGAATATGATTCAAATATTTAATTTATTTTTGATATGATAATATTTTGCTATGGTAATAAATGATCAGCACAATTTAGATAATGTTATTTTATGAAAAATTTAAACAAACCTTTGTTCCCATCTTTTTGTCGCGGAGTTTAGTCTTAAATTAGAAAAAAATTAGTCTTAAAATTTTTCTAAATTAGTCTTAAAACAAAAATTAGTCCGGGAATAGTGTTATTTTATGATAATAGTAAATGATAAGCACAATATAGATAATGTTATTTTATGAACAATCAAAGAAAAAATTTTTTGTACCTATATCTTTTTATCGCGGGGTGTTATATGTTCTATGCAGCTGTTAGTTAACAAATTTAGATTACGAATGGTTATGATAGCCATTTTTCCTTGAAAATTGCTCTTTAATTTAAATTATTCAATATGTTATGAACAATTAAAATACTTTATGAATTTTAGGGAAGGATATCAAGTCAAGGACGTACATAGGATTTTCATAAGAACAAAATTCCATACGCCTCTTAGTTCATATTCCAAAAGAGTTTGTGGAATTTAAGGTTATAAAAATCAAAATTATATACCTGTTCTCTTCTGATATTGCACAATCACGTAGGACGGTTACGTAAGACGGTTCAACGAATGAAATTGAAATACCCCACACTGCTTATTGACAAAAATAATAGTAATAAAACTTTCTCAAAAGTGAATTCTGAAGGTTTGGCTTTGTGAACTTTCAAATAACCAGAATTATGCTATATCACGTTGTAATAAGAAAACCGCTTATTCTCATAAAAAAACATTGTATAAAAGAAAGAGGGAAAAAAGTACGAACAAAAAATAAAAATCGTATACACGTTTCGCAGAAGTTTCCTAACGTGAAAATAATTATAGTCCTGAACTAAGCATAGCTCTGTGTGGACAACAATACTCTAATTTCACAGCAGAACCACGTGATCTTGGCAAATATCAGGACACATTGTCTGGCTGAAAAAAATAATTTTTTTTCTTTCTCTATCTATGAAAAGCCAAAAAGCAGCTTAATTCATGGTTCAGTCTTTTTATGCATTTTTACTGTTGTTTTTTCTTTCAAAAGGGGTGTCGGCGTGAAGCTAATTTGCTAGGGAACTTCCCACCCCTCGTATTGTGGAGTCGAATCAGAGGCATTCCTGGTGAAGAAAAATTCTACTGACCATGAATTCTTGCCCTTGGGACGTTGTTATTCGAGACGGGAGTTGCGATCGCATAATGACAGACTGACAGAGAACTCAAATTACTACCTTCGACCAAAATCCAGTGAAAGAAAGAGAGAAAAAAAAGAAACATCTGAACTAAAGAATAATTTTCCAAGGTCTCGCTAATGATTCTTTATTGAAGAGAACGAAAACGGTCGGCCCATTTGCAGAAGTTACAGACTTTAACGCTTACAGAAAAAGGTTTCTAGAAAAAATGTATAAGAAGAAAAGAAAAAGTAGGTAAAGGTTCATTAGTACAAGGATCTGAAATAAGAAATGCTTTGCATTGGTACTTTTCTCACCAAAAGTTCAAAAATTTTCCTTATGGAAATATGCTTTAAAACTCAAAATACTTCAATGGAACAATATTTGAATTATCAACAAAATTGAAGCATTTTATTTTCTATGAAGTATTGTTCCCTAATCACCATTAAAGGGGCAAAAGTTTTTCTTTAATCTTTATTAATTATTAGAAAGAATTAATGTTATTTTGTTGCAAAGTACTTTTGAGAAAATTAATGAAATTAGAACTTTTATAATCAAATTTTTCTATGAAAACGTCTCTTACAGCAACTGCTATTAACAAGTTGAGCGCCACGCAAATTCTTAAAATCCATTAAAATTCCATAATGATTCTAATTGGTACTTTCGGGGTAAAACTTTCACTGAAATGATTGAAGTAATAACATGCACTGTAAACGTAATGTCTCAAATTCAGTTTAAAAAGTGTCTTAAATGGATGGTCATTTTTTAAGCGAAAAAAAAAAAAAGCTTACTTTTTAAGACACCTTTTTGCATCAGAAATTAAGATATTGCTAGTGTCTTAAAACGCCCCATGTTTTAGGCTTAAAAACACCGCCATGTTAGGCTTAAAAATACTACCGTTTTTAAGGCTTTTTAATAAATAAATAAATAAATGAATATGGCGTGCGATGTTTTTCTGTTAAAAATATATTTTAGATTTGTTTAGAGCATTAATGAAATATATATATATATATTAAAAAAAAAAAAAAAAAAGTTCTATTTTCCGGCGTTGGGATTCGAACTCACACAATCTAAAGAAACCAAAACCACTAGTCAAGCTCCGTCGGAGTGAAGCATTTACCAATCACGCTACCGTCGAATTCAGCAATACGTGTTTTTAAGGTATGATATACTGCAGTATTCGTGAAACAAATCGCAATGTTATGTTTTATTTATAATTTTTTGCCGTAAAACTATTGATAGTATGGTATCTTAAACTTAATAAATATTATTATCTTAAATTTCATATTTAGAGGACGAGAATTTTTTAATAATGCAAGTATGTGAATGTTGCATCCCTCGATGATAATGATTTCTTTCCATAAAGTGATATTTAAATAAAAACGAGCTGTAATCATGAGTACAGGAAAATTTGTAGGTTTACATTTAGATGTAGGTGAATTTGTGAAAGAAAAATGTTTTTAAATGAATAATAAGAAGAAGAAAGAAAGAAAAAAAAAATATGCACAAATTATTCAGGATTGTTCTCTTGTAAATTCGCCTTCTTCTCTACAAATTACTTGCTACATCAGTCTTCACACTTTTTCTTTTAATATAAGAAAGCTTTAAAAACAAAGATTATTATTATTTTTCTATTTTATTTATTTATTTATTTATATTTTTTTTTTAGCAAAATATGCTTTGTGTCTAAATATGTTGTTTATAAATTGTGTTAAAGATAATAGCATGCAAATATCATTCACATCCCTAGAGTATTATTCCATAAAAATATAATTTCATAAAGCTACCATAATTTAAATAGTTTAACTGATTAATATATAAAATAATAATATATTTATTGAATGTGGAAAGAAGTAGGATAAGCATATTTTCTTAAAGTAGATTCCATATGAAAAATTTTCTAAGTAATGCAAGTGTCAGAATTTGTAAAGTGTCTGAAAATTCAAACGCGTTTTGCTGTCTGAAAATTCGCTTATTTACGTGTTTCAGACATTTTTGTGTCTGAATTGATATTTCAGACACATTTCTGTCTTAAATTAAAATATCTATTACGTCTAAGGTACATTTTAAGACATTTTCGTGTCTTAAATGCCGTTTCAGTTGTTTTTATATCTTACTTTAAGACCCTTTTATTTGCAGTGTGTTCTGCACACTCTAAAGTTTCAAGATGATTCCTTCAGTACTTAAAATAATATGACAAAATGTCTAGAATCTAGAATGGCTTGCATGTCCCTACACGTGATAATTGATTTAAATTTCATGCATATAACATAGGTGTCAATACTTCTGATTTTTTTACACCACTATTTCTTCTTTTTTCTTTTACTTAAAGTATTAAAGTTCTGCAATTAAACAAGACGAAGGTATTTTATCATAGTGGTGTGAAAAAATAGGAAGAATTGGCACCTATGATATAAGTTTCATTCCATTCTGAATTGATCAGTATAAATTATAAGACACTTTTTAAACCCTTTTGAATGCCATATGCCATTTTTAAACAGGCTATTTCTATAAATGCATGAAATGAAATGTGCAAATATTTTAATTAAGATGATACAAAATTAAATGACATTTTCCCTTTTTTCTGTTCGTGCAAAATAATTTTCCAAAAATCGTAAATTGAGTTAGCATGTTCAACTGATTTCCGCTCAGTTCCAACATATTTTGTCTTCCAACACCAATCTATTGTAATGCAAAATATTACACATAAACAAGCAAACAAACAAAAAAGGGTGCATTAATATTTTTACACTTCTTTCATGCTTGATTATTTCATCTGATGATGAGTCATGCTTAATTGTTTTCCCTCAAAACAACTGCCTGCAGGTTTTTGTAGTTTGCGGTATTAGGTTTAAAAGTTCTTATACTTATTGAAACACCATATGATATTAGTAGATAAGAAAGGCCGGTTCTAGCCCATGCGGGTGGTGCAAGGGTGCAAGGAAAGTCGTGCGGGTGCCGCACCACCCCCTGAGGGGTCTAGATGGGTTGACACTGACCTTGAGACGCCCTCTAACTTAATCGTGAAACGTGACGAGGGTATTAATGAGGAAATTTAATTAAAAAAATTAATGAGTGTTTTTTGTAAAAGGTGATGATGGTTTTAAAGCGATGTTTGCGGTATAAGGTAAAAAGTAGGATATTGTTTGTGAGTCATTAGGAAATTAATTAGGAGGTTAATTAAGAGGTTAATTAGGAGGTTAATTAAGAAATTAATTAAGAAATTTTAAAAATTGTGAAATAAATAAGAAATCGATTGAATTTAGGGATGTGGATGTGGATAGAGTATGCAAGAAATAGAGTGGTCTGACTAGGGTTCGAACCCGGCACCTGGCAGTAAAAATATTTCCATAAGACAGTAGTTTTCGCGTGTGTGTGAGTGATTTTTATAGTATATGTCTGCACTGTTCTTTTAAAACTATGAATGCTAGTGTCCGAAAAGAATTCAATCGTTTTAATGATATTAATTAGAGAATAATAATTAAGAAAAATATTAATTAAGGATCTTCTTGTAAAAAATCATCAAATATTTTCCAAAAAAAAGGTAATGAAAGCAAAAATTAAGTATAAAGAATGAAAGAAAGTTTAGAAACATAGATTTTGACTGAGATTCGAACCTGCTACCTTACAGTAAAAAAATATTTCAGTAGTTTTCGCGTATGTGTGAGTGTTCTTTAGAACTATGCCTATGCAGATCTTGTTTAACCTAAGAATACTATTGTCTAAAAATTAATCAACCATAAAAATGATATTAATTACAGAATAATAATTAAAATAAATTAATAATTGAAGATCTTGTAAAAATTCACCAGATGTTTTTCGAAAACTGAGAGTAAAAATTAAGTTAAAAGATGATTAAAATCTCAAATGTGTAAGTGAAATTAGATTAGGATGAAAGACGAGAATCGTTTTTTGATAGATAACTAAAAAAGAGTGATTAAAATTTCTTATTAATTACTTAATTGAAGAAAGTTCGTTAAAAAAATACTTTTCATCATAAAGATTTTTTAATTGTGAATATCTAGTATCTATTTTAAACTGTATCTATTCTTTTTCGTTATAAATATAATAATATCTTAACATAAAATATAGACTTCATTCGCCAATGGTGACGTCACAATGTTTTGAGGGAAAGGAGGGGACCATTCTTTAGGGCATTTTCTTAGAATCGGGTTAGGTACGGTATTGTCAAAAGATAGGGGGAGAAAATTCCAGTTTTGCCTCAACTTTTCACGTGTTTAAATATGTTTACTGTTGGACGTATTAAAAATTATCTGCTATTTTGAATTATGTTCAGTTCACCTCTTTATAAGAAAAATGTATATAATGTGAAATTAAAAGTAAATAAAAAACTTTAAAAATTCATCTTTTAAAAATAAATTAATAAAAATAAGTTGATCAATGTAAAAAACTGAAAAATTCGCTGTTTGAAAAGAAGTCTTCATAAGTTTAAGAAAATATCGTAACATATTGTATTATATTTTACATAAGAGAGTGAATCTATCATTTTTCAGAAGTTACTTTAGTGCAAAATAATAACTGATGTTGAAAATTTCTCTACCTTAAACAGTTATACTTCAGATATAACTTTTTTTGGGATCTTCTTATCACTGTCATCGAACATACATGTATAATCACTCCCACATAAATTCTTTCATATATATTTAAAAAAATTTACAATGTTGTATTTAATTATAAATTATCTTTAAATTTCCTTACGCTCATTAAAATATTGTATCTATTTTTATTTCAAGTTTTGTATTATAGTACAAGAAATCTTCCAACATTCTTAAAATAAAATAAGTTTCTGAACAGAGTGATAATTAGAAATTCAATGTATTTTTTATCTATAGTTCAACCATTTTTTTGTAACTCCCTCGCATTTCTTTAGTGTAAAGCCGTGAAATTTTACCAATAAAATCAGAAATAGAGTCGTAAAAATAAGAATTTGGCATGATTTTTAATAAATTTTAGGATATATCTACAAAAATTTTAGAGTATTTGGCGATAATTCAGATTTGGTAAGAAACACCTAGTATTAATTCCGAGTGAAAAAAATTTTATTACTTGTCAAATTTATTTTGAGAAGTGAGGTTGCTCATTTTTTAACCTGAATTCAGTACTACATAATAATAGTTTTTTCAAGATGGATGTCAGAACAGATATCATTTTGTTAAACGCATTTACTCATATATTCAATAGATCACACATTCGCAATTCAGAACTAGAGATTATAAACCACCTTAAATTTCGAATGGATGAATTTATCAATTCAGAAATTAGCAATCAACTTTATGAAAATGTTGATATGTTATCTGAGGAAAATTTTCACATCTGTTTAGATATTGTCTTAAAAGAAATGATAAAAAATGAAATAAATTGGGACAAAGTTGTAATTTACTTAGTATTTTCAAGTGAGCTTATGGCGAAGCGCTTTAAGAGATCTGGTGACTTTATCATACCCTGGATAAAATTTTTTAATATCTTCCAGAAGTATTTAGGTAATTGGATTATTGATCATCAAGGATGTATAAAAGTCAAAGGAGAAAAGAAATCAATTTTTCAAAGAATGTGGAGTTTTATCACTCGATCATAATATGAAAATTGTGAAAATATTATCTGCTATGTTGAATTATGTTCAGTTCAATCTGTATAAGAACAATGTTCAAGAAAAATGTATGTAATGTGAAATTGAAAGTAAATAAAGAACTTTCAATGAAAATTTTGTTTAAGAAAAAATTATTTGAAGTAACATTCATCCTTTAAAAAAAAATAAATAAATAAAAATAAAAATAAGTTGATCAATGTAAAAAACTGAAAAATTCACCGTTTGAAAAGAAGTCTTAATAAGTTTAAGAAAATATCGTAACATATTGTATCATATTTTACCTCTATCATTTTTCAGAAGTTACTTTTCTGCAAAAAATAGCTTATGTCAAAAATTTCTCTACCTAAAACAGTTATACTTTAGATATAACTTTTTGGAATCTTCTTATCACTATCATTGAACATACGTGTATGCTTAAAAATTTTTACAAAGTGGTATTTAATTATAAATTTTCTTTAAATTTCCTTATACTCGTTAAAATATAGTAAGTTTTCTTTTTTCAAGTTTTGTATTATATTATTAGAAATTTTACAACATTCTTAAAATAATATAAGTTTCTGAACATAGTGATAATTAGAAATTACCATTTTTGAGTTTTTAACGCGATCTGGAATCGAACCTGACACCTCCCTAATGACAACGTTAGAATTTTTTGTAATTCATCATAGTGAAATTCCTCACATCATATGCTACATTCACTCAGTTTTTCTTTACAGATAGCAAGTTTGTAAATGATGAAAGCTAACTTTGAAAAATTCAGAGTTGAAAAAATATTAATATATGTTTTATTAAATACATCCACCTTCACAGATGCATACTTAAGTTTTCTAAGTGTATGTAAACATACTTAAAAAATATTATAACCAAGTATTCTAGATTACAAATATATGTATACTTTAAAAATTTTACAAAACTTTTAGAAATTAAGATAACTTATTCTTGAATAAAAATATAAGAAACCCATTTTCACAATAAAAAGATTGAAAATGTAAGATGAAATCACAAAATTACCAACATAAGATACTGCAAGTATTTAAAAAATTATGAAGTATTAAATTTTAATGTTTCACATGTGTTAATAACGCATCTTATTTTACAAAGTACTAAGTTTTTTAAACATTTAGTTTGGAGTTTTTCAAACATATGCTTATAAACCGAAATTTTTGTGAATGAAAAATTTTTCACACAAAGTATTTTAGAAACAATATCATCTGAGAAATTAATTAACTTATTTTTAGAATAAAAATATATGAAACTTGTTTTTTCTAATGATAAGAATGAAAATGTAAGATAAAATCTCATTCTTACCAACATAAGAGACTGCAAGTATTTAAAAAATTATGAAGTATGTAATTTTAATGTTTCACATGTCTTAATAACGCCTCCTATTTTTCAAAGTACTAAGTTTTTTAAAGTCATTTAGTTTGAAGGTTTTCACACATATGCTTATAAACGAAATTTTTTGTAAATGAAAAATTTTTACACAAATTATTTTAATACAAATACTATCTCAGAAAAATTAACTTTTTCTTTTTAGATTGAAAATGTAAGATAAAAATCTAACACTTATCAAATTTAGAAGCTGCAGATGTATAATGAAATCATGAACTTGAAACTTTAAGTATTAACAACCTACATTCTTTGAAAATACTAAACCACAAGTTTCGACAAATCTATAAACAACTGTTAAAAAACATAGATATTAGAATATTTTTTACCCTAAAATGTTTAACGTAGATGGTACATCCATAAAAATACAGAGTGAAAGTGTGCAAATTATCTGTTTAGACATGTCGATAAACTAGAATTTTCCACAAGATTCGACTATTATAGCAAGGTATGGGATAATATTTGGCTAAATTTCCACTAATATTGGCGATAGTTATAAAAATTTGGCATGAAATAAGAGAATTTGGCGTAAATTCTTAAGTAAAACTGATGAACGAAGAAAAAATTTGAATTAGTTACAATCTTTTCTCGCTGTAGAGTTGTCTAAGTTCTCATACTTAGTAGTTTTTAAAGTTTTACTTTTAGAGTGATTTTTTTATACTTTGCTAAACTGAAGTACAAAATGGATAATACTTTATCGTGTGAGAAGACACACGTTTCTGTTCAACAAACCCCTTCATCAAGTTTTGAGGATGAGAAGTTATCTAAACTTTTTATTTGTCCAACTTGTAAGAAGTCATTTTTAAAAAAATCCTATCTTACTAGACATGTGAAGGTTCACAATGACATTAAACCTAATATTTGTTACGTGTGTGAGAAAGGATTTGTTACTTTACATCGTTTAAAAAGACATATGGAAACCCATAGAAAAATTTCCATAAGATACAAATGTGAATATTGTATTGAAAATTTCAATCGCAAGTGTGATTTATTCAAACATAAGAGATTATTTCATCAAAAAGTCTTACCTGAACATCTATGTATTATTTGTAAAGATGCTTTTAAACACAAGTATGAATTGGAAAAACACAAGAGGGTGCATTATCGTAAACCTGAGTATCTATGTGAGGAATGTTCTATAACCTTTCCAACTAAACATGCTTTTTCAAACCATAAGCGAAAAAGTCATAAAAAGACTTTACATACATACTGCTGTGACGAATGTACTGATACTTTTTCAAACAAACGACATTTTTTAAAACATAAAAGAAATATGCATAAAAAATCTTCAATGCAAACTAGATGTGATGAATGTAGTGAAACTTTTCAGTGTAAGTATGAATTTTTACAACATAAGAGAAAGAATCATCTTAAAGACTTTAACATACGTAGAAATTGTAATAAACGAAGTACTAACAATGAATTACCAACAGTTAATAATGACAGTGAGAATCTAGACTTGTTAAATTTTTTGGATAATTTTCACATTGAATGTGTGAATGGTGTTTTTGACTTACCTTCCAACAACTTTCAGAATGAAAATATAGACTTAGACTTAAAAAATTTTTTGAACAATTCGAATGTGGAATATACAAGTGGAAATAATATTGATGGTTTATCTACCAAAGATGAAAATAAGGACTTAAATAATTTTAACCTGATACAAACTGATTTACCTCTAGTAAACTATGACAATGAAAGTCTGAACTTGTTAAATTTTTCGTATAACTTTAATCCCAAATGCTTAAATGTTTTTTCTGCTAACAACGAAAATATGAATTCGAATAATTTTAGTGCGAAGGAAAATGAGTTAGTGACAGATAACTTTAACAATGAAAATCTAGACTTGCTAAATTTTTTGAATAACTTTAATACTGAATGTATGAACGATATCCCAACAATATAGATTTGCTGTCTTGTATTATTGAATGAATGAATTTCGAATGAATGAATTTCGAATAAAAAGATTTCAATGAAAATAGTTTGTTTGAATTTTTGTTACAAAATCACCTTTTTTATAATATTTTCTATTAGAATACAAACTGAAGTGTCATCTTTTTTAAAATGAAAACATGAAAAAAGTTTACTTGTGTATTAACGATATACTTTTTCATTACTGTAGTAGAATTGATTGACTATAATATTTAAACACTAAGTAAAAATTATGCACAATAGTAGTTTTATAAACTATCAAACTTACATCGAAGAAGAAAAAACTTGTAAAATTGTTTTACCACTCAACTGTAAAGTACTTGTGAAAATCTTAAATGAATTTATCTTATTAACAATTTTCCTGAAAAACTAACTTATAAAAATTTTAGATATAATTATGAAGTTAGTATTTTCCTAAGTATCACGTTTGAATCTTACTTTGAATATGCATCATCAAAGTGTTTCGTACTTTAACTAAAATCACAATCTCTATTCCAAAGAGTGTAAAAATAATGTTATAGTAACAACTTAAACTTTTATATATAGATACTTTCACGATTGTATTTTAACTTGTTTATTTTTTAGAATACAGAAAATATTTTGTAAGAGTTGTGAAAGCTTAATTTTAGAAGTTTGTGAAATTTCACAAAAATTTTTTAAACATTTTTGTCAAATGTTTTCTTTATGTCACATCACTTAGAATAATTTAACTGTTTTTAGTAGGATTACTACCACAAAACATTAAGTTAGAAAATTTTTAGATAAAACTTATAAGTTACGAAAAACCATATGTGAAGTAATAACAAAATGTGTATATAATTTCAAGTTTAGACATGGTTGAACAAGTTTCAGGAGACACTAAAACCTGTAGCTGACGTCATAACCCCTGTGACGCAACTTTTCCCTTAACACTACGTCACAAATGTATAATTTAACAAAAAGTACTTATGTTTACCCACAATTCCTGTCTTGTATTATTTTACTTTGTGTATAAAATCAATGATCTGTAAAAAACTTTGTCGTTTTTATACACTTTGAAGTAAAAATTTTCTCCATAAACATCAAATTATATTTTACAAGTATGAATTGATGTGTATTTGTTTTAATTATCTCTAAGTTACATTATACCAAAGTATAATTTCTAATATTTAAACAATTCTCACTTTACAAAAATTAACTTGTATGCATTTCTAGGTCTTTAATAAAAATCTTTAATTTTTTTTTTTTTTTTCATCTCAAAGACTTTAAACTATTCGAGTTGTCTGTAGCTTAAGTGCAATCCAATACTATTTGCAAATCTCAAAGAAAGTATTTTAAGATTACTTTGCTAAAATTTACTAAGTATTATAATATTTTTCAGTTATTAAACGAAAAATTGTGTAAAATTTACTAAGTGTTTCACTAAAGAAGTGAATTACACTAAAAAGTTTTGACAAGAAATACTAAATTTACTAAGTCACATACACGTATACATACACACACACATATGCTTGTAATTATAATCATTATGAAATATTGTTAAATACTTTTTTACAATCTAAAATTAACAATTTTTTATTTATTTATTTATTTATTTATTTTATTTTATTTTATTTTTATTTTTATTTTATTTTTTAATTTGTTTTTGTAATAATGTTTTAAAGATTTCTCAATGTTTTAAAGATTTCTCTTATATTGTGTGTGTGTATGTATACGTGTATGTGACTTAGTAAATTTAGTATTTCTTGTCAAAACTTTTTAGTGTAATTCACTTCTTTAGTGAAACACTTAGTAAATTTTACACAATTTTTCGTTTAATAACTGAAAAATATTATAATACTTAGTAAATTTTAGCAAAGTAATCTTAAAATACTTTCTTTGAGATTTGCAAATAGTATTGGATTGCACTTAAGCTACAGACAACTCGAATAGTTTAAAGTCTTTGAGATGAAAAAAAAAAAAAAAAAATTAAAGATTTTTATTAAAGACCTAGAAATGCATACAAGTTAATTTTTGTAAAGTGAGAATTGTTTAAATATTAGAAATTATACTTTGGTATAATGTAACTTAGAGATAATTAAAACAAATACACATCAATTCATACTTGTAAAATATAATTTGATGTTTATGGAGAAAATTTTTACTTCAAAGTATATAAAAACGACAAAGTTTTTTACAGATCATTGATTTTATACACAAAGTAAAATAATACAAGACAGGAATTGTGGGTAAACATAAGTCCTTTTTGTTAAATTATACTTTTGTGGCGTAGTGTTAAGGGAAAAGTTGCGTCACAGGGGTTATGACGTCAGCTACAGGTTTTAGTGTCTCCTGAAACTTGTTCAACCATGTCTAAACTTGAAATTATATACACCTTTTGTTATTACTTCACATATGGTTTTTCGTAACTTATAAGTTTTATCTAAAAATTTTCTAACTTAATGTTTTGTGGTAATAATCCTACTAAAAACAGTTAAATTATTCTAAGTGATGTGACATAAAGAAAACATTTGACAAAAATGTTTAAAAAATTTTTGTGAAATTTCACAAACTTCTAAAATTAAGCTTTCACAACTCTTACAAAATATTTTCTGTATTCTAAAAAATAAACAAGTTAAAATACAATCGTGAAAGTATCTATATATAAAAGTTTAAGTTGTTACTATAACATTATTTTTACACTCTTTGGAATAGAGATTGTGATTTTAGTTAAAGTACGAAACACTTTGATGATGCATATTCAAAGTAAGATTCAAACGTGATACTTAGGAAAATACTAACTTCATAATTATATCTAAAATTTTTATAAGTTAGTTTTTCAGGAAAATTGTTAATAAGATAAATTCATTTAAGATTTTCACAAGTATTTTACAGTTGAGTGGTAAAACAATTTTACAAGTTTTTTCTTCTTCGATGTAAGTTTGATAGTTTATAAAACTACTATTGTGCATAATTTTTACTTAGTGTTTAAATATTATAGTCAATCAATTCTACTACAGTAATGAAAAAGTATATCGTTAATACACAAGTAAACTTTTTTCATGTTTTCATTTTAAAAAAGATGACACTTCAGTTTGTATTCTAATAGAAAATATTATAAAAAAGGTGATTTTGTAACAAAAATTCAAACAAACTATTTTCATTGAAATCTTTTTATTCGAAATTCATTCATTCGAAATTCATTCATTCAATAATACAAGACAGCAAATCTATATTGTTGGGATATCGTTCATACATTCAGTATTAAAGTTATTCAAAAAATTTAGCAAGTCTAGATTTTCATTGTTAAAGTTATCTGTCACTAACTCATTTTCCTTCGCACTAAAATTATTCGAATTCATATTTTCGTTGTTAGCAGAAAAAACATTTAAGCATTTGGGATTAAAGTTATACGAAAAATTTAACAAGTTCAGACTTTCATTGTCATAGTTTACTAGAGGTAAATCAGTTTGTATCAGGTTAAAATTATTTAAGTCCTTATTTTCATCTTTGGTAGATAAACCATCAATATTATTTCCACTTGTATATTCCACATTCGAATTGTTCAAAAAATTTTTTAAGTCTAAGTCTATATTTTCATTCTGAAAGTTGTTGGAAGGTAAGTCAAAAACACCATTCACACATTCAATGTGAAAATTATCCAAAAAATTTAACAAGTCTAGATTCTCACTGTCATTATTAACTGTTGGTAATTCATTGTTAGTACTTCGTTCATTACAATTTCTACGTATGTTAAAGTCTTTAAGATGATTCTTTCTCTTATGTTGTAAAAATTCATACTTACACTGAAAAGTTTCACTACATTCATCACATCTAGTTTGCATTGAAGATTTTTTATGCATATTTCTTTTATGTTTTAAAAAATGTCGTTTGTTTGAAAAAGTATCAGTACATTCGTCACAGCAGTATGTATGTAAAGTCTTTTTATGACTTTTTCGCTTATGGTTTGAAAAAGCATGTTTAGTTGGAAAGGTTATAGAACATTCCTCACATAGATACTCAGGTTTACGATAATGCACCCTCTTGTGTTTTTCCAATTCATACTTGTGTTTAAAAGCATCTTTACAAATAATACATAGATGTTCAGGTAAGACTTTTTGATGAAATAATCTCTTATGTTTGAATAAATCACACTTGCGATTGAAATTTTCAATACAATATTCACATTTGTATCTTATGGAAATTTTTCTATGGGTTTCCATATGTCTTTTTAAACGATGTAAAGTAACAAATCCTTTCTCACACACGTAACAAATATTAGGTTTAATGTCATTGTGAACCTTCACATGTCTAGTAAGATAGGATTTTTTTAAAAATGACTTCTTACAAGTTGGACAAATAAAAAGTTTAGATAACTTCTCATCCTCAAAACTTGATGAAGGGGTTTGTTGAACAGAAACGTGTGTCTCCTCACACGGTAAAGTATTATCCATTTTGTACTTCAGTTTAGCAAAGTATAAAAAAATCACTCTAAAAGTAAAACTTTAAAAACTACTAAGTATGAGAACTTAGACAACTCTACAGCGAGAAAAGATTGTAACTAATTCAAATTTTTTCTTCGTTCATCAGTTTTACTTAAGAATTTACGCCAAATTCTCTTATTTCATGCCAAATTTTTATAACTATCGCCAATATTAGTGGAAATTTAGCCAAATATTATCCCATACCTTGCTATAATAGTCGAATCTTGTGGAAAATTCTAGTTTATCGACATGTCTAAACAGATAATTTGCACACTTTCACTCTGTATTTTTATGGATGTACCATCTACGTTAAACATTTTAGGGTAAAAAATATTCTAATATCTATGTTTTTTAACAGTTGTTTATAGATTTGTCGAAACTTGTGGTTTAGTATTTTCAAAGAATGTAGGTTGTTAATACTTAAAGTTTCAAGTTCATGATTTCATTATACATCTGCAGCTTCTAAATTTGATAAGTGTTAGATTTTTATCTTACATTTTCAATCTAAAAAGAAAAAGTTAATTTTTCTGAGATAGTATTTGTATTAAAATAATTTGTGTAAAAATTTTTCATTTACAAAAAATTTCGTTTATAAGCATATGTGTGAAAACCTTCAAACTAAATGACTTTAAAAAACTTAGTACTTTGAAAAATAGGAGGCGTTATTAAGACATGTGAAACATTAAAATTACATACTTCATAATTTTTTAAATACTTGCAGTCTCTTATGTTGGTAAGAATGAGATTTTATCTTACATTTTCATTCTTATCATTAGAAAAAACAAGTTTCATATATTTTTATTCTAAAAATAAGTTAATTAATTTCTCAGATGATATTGTTTCTAAAATACTTTGTGTGAAAATTTTTCATTCACAAAAATTTCGGTTTATAAGCATATGTTTGAAAAACTCCAAACTAAATGTTTAAAAAACTTAGTACTTTGTAAAATAAGATGCGTTATTAACACATGGGAAACATTAAAATTTAATACTTCATAATTTTTTAAATACTTGCAGTATCTTATGTTGGTAATTTTGTGATTTCATCTTACATTTTCAATCTTTTTATTGTGAAAATGGGTTTCTTATATTTTTATTCAAGAATAAGTTATCTTAATTTCTAAAAGTTTTGTAAAATTTTTAAAGTATACATATATTTGTAATCTAGAATACTTGGTTATAATATTTTTTAAGTATGTTTACATACACTTAGAAAACTTAAGTATGCATGTGTGAAGGTGGATGTATTTAATAAAACATATATTAATATTTTTTCAACTCTGAATTTTTCAAAGTTAGCTTTCATCATTTACAAACTTGCTATCTGTAAAGAAAAACTGAGTGAATGTAGCATATGATGTGAGGAATTTCACTATGATGAATTACAAAAAATTCTAACGTTGTCATTAGGGAGGTGTCAGGTTCGATTCCAGATCGCGTTAAAAACTCAAAAATGGTAATTTCTAATTATCACTATGTTCAGAAACTTATATTATTTTAAGAATGTTGTAAAATTTCTAGTACTATAATACAAAACTTGAAAAAAAAAACTTACAATATTTTAACGAGTATAAGGAAAATTAAAGAATATTTATAATTAAATACCACTTTGTAAAAATTTTTAAGCATACACGTATGTTCAATGATAGTGATAAGAAGATTCCAAAAAGTTATATCTAAAGTATAACTGTTTTAGGTAGAGAGATTTTTGACATCAGCTATTTTTTGCAGAAAAGTAACTTCTGAAAAATGATAGAGGTAAAATATGATACAATATGTTACGATATTTTCTTAAACTTATTAAGACTTCTTTTCAAACGGTGAATTTTTCAGTTTTTTACATTGATCAACTTATTTTTATTTTTATTTATTTATTTTTTTTTAAAGGATGAATGTTACTTCAAATAATTTTTTCTTAAACAAAATTTTCATTGAAAGTTCTTTATTTACTTTCAATTTCACATTACATACATTTTTCTTGAACATTGTTCTTATACAGATTGAACTGAACATAATTCAACATAGCAGATAATATTTTCACAATTTTCATATTATGATCGAGTGATAAAACTCCACATTCTTTGAAAAATTGATTTCTTTTCTCCTTTGACTTTTATACATCCTTGATGATCAATAATCCAATTACCTAAATACTTCTGGAAGATATTAAAAAATTTTATCCAGGGTATGATAAAGTCACCAGATCTCTTAAAGCGCTTCGCCATAAGCTCACTTGAAAATACTAAGTAAATTACAACTTTGTCCCAATTTATTTCATTTTTTATCATTTCTTTTAAGACAATATCTAAACAGATGTAAAAATTTTCCTCAGATAACATATCAACATTTTCATAAAGTTGATTGCTAATTTCTGAATTGATAAATTCATCCATTCGAAATTTAAGGTGGTTTATAATCTCTAGTTCTGAATTGCGAATGTGTGATCTATTGAATATATGAGTAAATGCGTTTAACAAAATGATATCTGTTCTGACATCCATCTTGAAAAAACTATTATTATGTAGTACTGAATTCAGGTTAAAAAATGAGCAACCTCACTTCTCAAAATAAATTTGACAAGTAATAAAATTTTTCTTCACTCGGAATTAATACTAGGTGTTTCTCACCAAATCTGAATTATCGCCAAATACTCTAAAATTTTTGTAGATATATCCTAAAATTTATTAAAAATCATGCCAAATTCTTATTTTTACGACTCTATTTCTGATTTTATTGGTAAAATTTCACGGCTTTACACTAAAGAAATGTGAGGGAGTTACAAAAAAATGGTTGAACTATAGATAAAAAATACATTGAATTTCTAATTATCACTCTGTTCAGAAACTTATTTTATTTTAAGAATGTTGGAAGATTTCTAGTCCTATAATACAAAACTTGAAATAAAAATAGATACAATATTTTAATGAGCGTAAGGAAATTTAAAGATAATTTATAATTAAATACAACATTGTAAATTTTTTTAAATATATATGAAAGAATTTATGTGGGAGTGATTATACATGTATGTTCGATGACAGTGATAAGAAGATCCCAAAAAAAGTTATATCTGAAGTATAACTGTTTAAGGTAGAGAAATTTTCAACATCAGTTATTATTTTGCACTAAAGTAACTTCTGAAAAATGATAGATTCACTCTCTTATGTAAAATATAATACAATATGTTACGATATTTTCTTAAACTTATGAAGACTTCTTTTCAAACAGCGAATTTTTCAGTTTTTTACATTGATCAACTTATTTTTATTAATTTATTTTTAAAAGATGAATTTTTAAAGTTTTTTATTTACTTTTAATTTCACATTATATACATTTTTCTTATAAAGAGGTGAACTGAACATAATTCAAAATAGCAGATAATTTTTAATACGTCCAACAGTAAACATATTTAAACACGTGAAAAGTTGAGGCAAAACTGGAATTTTCTCCCCCTATCTTTTGACAATACCGTACCTAACCCGATTCTAAGAAAATGCCCTAAAGAATGGTCCCCTCCTTTCCCTCAAAACATTGTGACGTCACCATTGGCGAATGAAGTCTATATTTTATGTTAAGATATTATTATATTTATAACGAAAAAGAATAGATACAGTTTAAAATAGATACTAGATATTCACAATTAAAAAATCTTTATGATGAAAAGTATTTTTTTAACGAACTTTCTTCAATTAAGTAATTAATAAGAAATTTTAATCACTCTTTTTTAGTTATCTATCAAAAAACAATTCTCGTCTTTCATCCTAATCTAATTTCACTTACACATTTGAGATTTTAATCATCTTTTAACTTAATTTTTACTCTCAGTTTTCGAAAAACATCTGGTGAATTTTTACAAGATCTTCAATTATTAATTTATTTTAATTATTATTCTGTAATTAATATCATTTTTATGGTTGATTAATTTTTAGACAATAGTATTCTTAGGTTAAACAAGATCTGCATAGGCATATTTCTAAAGAACACTCACACATACGCGAAAACTACTGAAATATTTTTTTACTGTAAGGTAGCAGGTTCGAATCTCAGTCAAAATCTATGTTTCTAAACTTTCTTTCATTCTTTATACTTAATTTTTGCTTTCATTACCTTTTTTTTGGAAAATATTTGATGATTTTTTACAAGAAGATCCTTAATTAATATTTTTCTTAATTATTATTCTCTAATTAATATCATTAAAACGATTGAATTCTTTTCGGACACTAGCATTCATAGTTTTAAAAGAACAGTGCAGACATATACTATAAAAATCACTCTCACACACGCGAAAACTACTGTCTTATGGAAATATTTTTACTGCCAGGTGCCGGGTTCGAACCCTAGTCAGACCACTCTATTTCTTGCATACTCTATCCACATCCACATCCTTAAATTCAATCGATTTCTTATTTATTTCACAATTTTTAAAATTTCTTAATTAATTTCTTAATTAACCTCCTAATTAACCTCTTAATTAACCTCCTAATTAATTTCCTAATGACTCACAAACAATATCCTACTTTTCACCTTATACCGCAAACATCGCTTTAAAACCATCATCACCTTTTACAAAAAACACTCATTAATTTTTTTAATTAAATTTCCTCATTAATACCCTCGTCACGTTTCACGATTAAGTTAGAGGGCGTCTCAAGGTCAATGTCAACCCATCTAGACCCCTCAGGGGGTGGTGCGGCACCCGCACGACTTTTCTTGCACCCTTGCACCACCCGCATGGGCTAGAACCGGCCTTTCTTATCTACTGATATTCTTAATAATTTCCATAGTTGTAAGTAATGATTGCAAATTTCGTACAGTCGGTAACAAAAGTGTCCGAACACTAGCAAAAATTCCTATATAAAAAAAGTAGAGTTAATACTGATTTGTTAAATAAATCCTTGTCGAATCCTGTTCTTAGACTCTGTACCTATAAAATATAACTGCATAAATGTGGCATAAAACTTCGTATAGTTATAAAAAGAGTAATTTTTGAAAGAGAATTTTTCGTTTATTTTTAAACCATTCCCAACAGAATTTGAGGGCCATCATTTTAAATAGCAATCAACCCATTTACAGAAATTGAAAATAGGAAATATTGTTTGTTTTCGTTTCGCAGTTTCTTCCTTACTCTTGCGCATGCGTCAAATCAGTTTTAATTTCATCGAAATTGCGCAATGGATCAGAGAAATGTAGAGATATTTACTTCTGATCAGCTACTTTTTTTTTTTTTTTTTTTTTTTCTTTTATGTTGGATTAAAATTGTTACCGAATCTCGTATTCGTAAACAGTTAATATCTCTGAATAATAATAATAATAATAATAATAATAATAATAATAATAATAATAAAAACTAAACTCAGATTTACTGACTGAATGATCTGAAATTTTCAAAAATGTTTTCCATGTTACAAAATGGATGATGAATATTTCTGTATGACAGTATCTCTATCGTCTGTATCATCGAATCATGTAATTTAAGCGTCTCAGTATAGGTAATTCTCATCGGCCTAGACTTTCGGAGTTTTCGGTGATTTCGCGATTAGCATGAGTAGGAAAAAGGATCCTTTAGAAAGATCCCCACGCAGGGCATTCCACCTTGTCTTAGGTTTTTAGAGCTCATTTGGCCTTAGTCCCTACAACACAGCACCAAAATAGCGTAATTTAAAATGACGTTTAGAATGGATTAATAAATATATTTAAAGAAATACCTTCCGCTTTAAAGCTCAGACATATTTAAAATTCCATAAATACCTGCTAAGCAAAGTTAAATTTAGCGATCATTCTCCATCGTAATTGTGAAAATTCCTCATTTATTTATATGACAATGTTTGAAAGAATAAAAAATATTTGTGGATGAAAAATTGTGAGCAAACAACGAACGTCGAATATATAGAAAAGTGTATATATATACATCTATAAGTTTACTTTACATATCAGAAAATCATTTGTTGTTGAAGGAAAAGGAATAGAAAAAGAAAACTTCCTGCAGAGTTGTTATTTTGCCAAAAATACATTTATTCCATTTCAAATGCTTTGTCTGTCAGAGGCAGAGTTTTTTTCTGAAGTTAAAACGAATCTTCCAAAAAAGGAAAAAGAAAAAAACAGAGAAGAATTTTAATAAAAGGACAAATAAATCAGAATTCTTTTTCTCCTTCAATTGCACACAAAGAAAATTTCTAAGAATCCTTTTTTTTAACTGCACGAAGAGAGAGAAAGAAAAAAAATATTTTAGCATTCTCAACTCTTTTTTTTTTTTTTTAACTCTTCTCTTCTCGCAATTATGATGGATAATTTATTTACGGGGAAAAAATACTGTAAAAAGTTTGAGTTTGGTGACTCAACGTACTCTGTCTCTGTGCACGATGTGTGTCAGCCAAACCCCCTGCTTTTCAGTATTGAAAAATTCCTTCCAACCTTCCGGGCCCTAATGACTCAAGGCCTTTTCTTCCACAGGAAATTGGGCACACACAGATCCGGCTTTAGGGGCTGGAGTGCGGAGAACAAGAAAAGTTTACGAACTAAGGGATAGAAAGAGTCACGTGACAAACCATGTGACGTCCCCGAAAGGGGCGGAGTTCTTCACTCTGTTTATTCTTTTTTCTAAATTTTGTGTGTTCCCCAGCTTTTGTTATTTTGTCTAGAAATAGAAAATTAATTTCATAGCATTCATGTAAACAATAAAAAATTCAGTTTAAATAGTTCTTCAGTATTTTTTTCCCTAAAGCTATTTTGTAGTTTTTAAATTTTTAAATTTTTCAACATTACATCATGTTAATTTCAAAGAGATGCATATAAAAGTTCATGATGAAGCTACATTTTTCCCATTTACAATCAAATAGGTTAAACTGTTACAAACAAGAACTACTGTTGTAGAAAAATTCTCTAAAAAATTGATGCTGAAAAATAATAAACTAAAAATTTTAATTTTACAATTAAATAAGCTTTTGAACACTGATTATTTTTTTTTTTTTTTTTTTTTTTTTTTTTTGTATAAGCAAATAGTTAAATATTGCATATGGACATATGGTAACATATAGAACTGAAGCAACATAACTGAACCATCATGAATTAAAGCAACATGATCTCCATTTTCGACTTGGTAAATGGTGTTTAATTGCTAACCTTGGTTAGCTATTTAAATCGAATGTAAAACTTTAAACAGTTCTTTACTGCAAATAGGGTAAATCCAAGTGCATAGCTTCTGTTGATTCACATGTTCACGTATACAGTTCGTATATACAGTGTTCGTGTACACTACATTTACAAGAAATAGTGAAATAATCAATGCTACTTTGAAATAGTTTTCTATAGACATTTTCTGCTTGAAAAGAGGGTATAAAAAATATCCTCATTACAAGTAATGTTTCCTACAGTAATTGATGATTTCTACAATAGTTGATGATTTCTACAGTAATTGATAATTTCTACAGTAAGACTAATATGAAAGATTAGAATGAATGCATTATCTTGAAGCCATACCATCAACTATAGAATATAAATTAAACTCTCATATTTTGTGTTCAATTTGATTTTGGTAGACATGGTAGTTCAATGGTTATTGAGTAAATGAAGAAACATTGTAATTAATACAAAATTTCTTTATTCACTAAAATATGAATATCATTATAAAGTGATTAATTCATATCAAATACTATATTAATATGATAAAGTACGTAATTCATATCAGCAACCAGTGCAAGGCACACAAAAAATGATTTGCATTGTCCTTAATATCTTTAGTCTGCTTGCCAAGAAAATAACTTAGTCTTCAATATAGTTTGCCGCGTGATCTAGGAACCTCTGTGAAAGTTGAATGCTTACTAATATCTAGCTGAATAATGCTAAGTATATAGAAACCAATTTAGGATAATGGGATTTAACCTAGATAGTGGATTCAGGGATGGAACACGGGCGCAGAATTCATACCGGAATGTGTTTAAGAAATTTCTCTGCCTATAATATCGTCGATTTAAGAGGTAGAAAAATTTCTTACATTGAAAGTGGTATGAATTCTGCGCCCGTGTTCCATCCCTGTGGATTTATCTCAGTGTTGGGCATAATTGATTAAAAAGTAATTGAATTACTATCAAATTACAATTAGAAATATTTTACTGTCAACCAATTAACAAGTAATTGATTACAAATAAATTGAATTACTTATTCAATTTATTTGTAATCAATTACTTGTTAATCGATTGACAGTAAAATAATTGTAATTGTAATTAAATTGTAATTCAATTACTTTTTAATCAATTATGCCCAAAACTGATTTATCTTAAGGTGAAAATATGTGTCCAATAACAAACTCAAAGATGTCACGCTTGAACCACTTACAATGGATATGTTAAAAGAATGAAAAGTTAAGCTACATATTGCCGATTGGTAAACTCCACTCCAGGGTAGTACAGAAATTACCTGATAATACACTAATACACTCCGTTAATAGACTGATGTCACTTTCAAAATTGCAAAGGATAATTTATGTTTGCCGGAGGCTAAGAAAGAACCATAATATAACAAGAATAACATTTCATTGAGAGTTTTAAGTTCAAAGATTGTGGAACTGACTTTTATAAATTATCATCATAATTAAAAAAGAGACCATCGAACTTGAAGCCTGAAGATAGGATATTAACAAAGGACTGGTTGGAGATATCTCGCATAAAAAATTGAGTAGGTACACCAATGTTTAAATATACTGACTTGCGGCTGATCCATGACCGAAGTCCAAAGACAACAGATTCGTTTTATAATTAAGTCCCCAGAAGAGACTTATTTTCATATTTAAGAATAATTTCCTAATAAGTTATTTATAAAAACCAATACTTGAACCCTTTTTTCAGTGGATATGTTAGTAAAGCTCAAAGTTACGTTGCATTGTGCCGACTGACGAATTACTGGAGAGGACAAAATTCGTTTTTAAATAATTGGATTATCTCAGAGGGCTATCCTCGAAAGAGTCTAACAATTACACATACCATCAGACCAGGAACATTGAGAATAATCTACATCAATGCATTGGAAATAATCTAAATCTACAAAAACTTCCTATCTCTAACCCAGGGGTATTTAAGCGCATGATGATTCACAATTCCCATGAAAGATATCGACTCTTCGGTAGCCTGGAAATTCCAAAGCAAGTCTAGAAGGAGTTGTAAATCTCACTAAATCGAGAACGTTTGCTTCGTAACGATATCGGAAATAATAGGTTTCTTCTCAATCTGTAATGTTTATTCGCAGGTATAAATTGTAGAACATCCACAGTTGAGTCTCATCGAGTCACCTAATGAGAATTTCTTGGCGCTGGTCTAACAGAACACTACCTTGTACTTACCAATATAACCCTTGTCATAACCCTTGTATAATCCGTTGCATTTTCACTAGAAGTGTGTCCCACATGGTTCTAAGGTAATAGAAGTCTGACATTTAAGCTACTTATATCTGAATATGATGTAATCTTGTCTGTTACCATGTAGAGAGATCTTTCGACTCTGACTTTCTGGTCTCACTGGTCTACATTTTCAAGAGAACTTATCAACATACTTGTTTCATTTCCAATATAAGGGACCTTCTCAAAATCAAACGAGGTGCGCATTTCCAGATTCTAAAATAATAGTTATCTGATGTGTGACATTAGTCACTATCCCAATATGAAGAAATCTAATTGTAACGGCGAAGTTATACTCTCGAAAATATTCCCTTGCGATTCCACTACCACTTCAAGGCTCATAGGAGAATAACACAAAGCTAAGGAATTTATATTAGAGATTATTTAATTTCAAAGTCCCACTCGAAGTTTATCCAAAGCCCCTTTCTTTTACAATTAGGTCAGAATGGAATATGAGTTCTAAATTCTAAAGAAACACGCACTTCTTGACGCTGATCTTGTCACAAAACTGCATTAAATTGACATTTGTGTGACCGATGATTTTCATTTTAATCAAGAATTGTCTTAAAGACTATCAGTTATCCCGAGTAAATTTCAATGCAAACGTAGAGAGAAAAATACGCGGCACTCCCAGCTAAAGGAGGAAGTGAAATTGTCCAGTCATCATTTTATAAAACTCTCTTCTGCTCGATTTCAATCTCCGATGTATATGTAATATTGTCTTTCTGTGAATATGTAGCAGCAACTAAGCAGGGCGTTTGAAAACGCTCTTATATATTTTATATTACCCTTTTATTATAAAAGATCTGTATCTAATCCAGAGTATTAAAGTTGCATAAAAGAAAAAGAAAAAGATTCCCAAAATCAATCATCATAATATACACAAATAATAGTTTAATATGTTCACAAGTTTATTTTTCAGCCCGTTGGTGAATCAAGAATGTGGCTTTAAAATGGATTAAATAATTAATTGGACGCATGCTGTACCAGTGCTGTTTGTCTTATCCAGGTAAGTGAAATCTTACCTATTCATTGTCAATATTATTTAATATAAATATAATATAATACAAGCGCTCTATATTAAAAATTATATATATATAATTTTATAAGAGATACTAATGATTAAGAAAGCGCAATAATTTGCACTACCGAGGAGGATCTAATATCAAATATAGTTATTTAAAAAAGATTACGAGACCTGATTCTCTTAATTAAAGAGGTCTCTTAAATAAAAGAGCGCAAAATAAAATTACAGCACTGGGACTTAAAAGGAAAGAAATTATAAAATATAATTAATATATGTGTTTGAAGAAATTCAATATTAAGCATATTATATATATATACAAATAGTATAAGTGTGTGTGAAATTATTATATACTGAAATCAACTAGTATGTGTTCATAACTAAATATAAAATTTTTATAACTGATAGACATTGATAAACACTCAGTAAATACTCTCTCTCCAAATATTATTTGAACTTTTCAAAGAATTAAATATACGTGATATATAAAAATATGTTTTGATAAAAATAAAAATAAAAATAATAAATAAACAAAATGGCAGCTTCCGCAAAAGAAATAACATTAGTTGAGAAATTGAACTCCAGTAATTATGATAACTGGAAATTCAAGATAGAGATGCTCCTCACGAAGGAGGATCTCTTCCAGGTTATTATAGAAGCGCCCCCAAACCCATTAACTGATGAATGGCGATCTAAAGATCGAAAGGCGCGTGCCATAATTAATTTAGCTATAGAAGATACACAAATAGTATATGTTAAGCATTTGTCCACAGCCAGGGAGACATGGGATGCACTTAAAAATATACATGAGAGGGCTAATCTGAGCAGCAAATTATTCTTACTCAGAAAATTATATTCCACCAAACTAACAGAAGGGGGAAATCTGATAGAACACATAACTAGTATTTATAAGTTAAGGGACAAATTGTTAGCTATAGGAGAAGAAATAAATGAACAGCACTTATCAGCGTTGATGTTGTGCTCGCTACCTCCTAGTTATGATACCCTGATAACGGCTATCGAAGCCAGAAATGACGATGAACTTACACCAGAGTACATTAAAAGTAAATTGTTTGATGAATACATTAAAAGGACAGAAAATCACCAAACAAAAGGTGAAAACGCGTATAAAACTCAAATTAAGCGTAAAACACCACCAAGTAAACATTGCAATTTTTGCGGAAAGAATTCACACACCCGTAACGAATGCTGGCATTTAAACGCCAGACCAAATCATAACCAAAGGAATTATAATAATTTTCATAACAGCGGTAACAATCCCAGCAAGTACAAAAACAAAAACAAAACACAACTCATAAGGGAAACTGAGAATAAATTAAAGAATCTTACATTTATCATTGATAAAACTGAGCATAACTCATGGATAGTCGACAGTGGGAGTAGCAGGCATATCTGCAACGACATAAACCAATTTACAAATCTGAAAGACAACGAAAAGGTTAGTGTTATGCTAGCGAACGGGCACTCCGTAGTCTCACAGGGTTGCGGCGACGTAAATCTTAAAGTAATTAACTCGGATAAGGAAATAAACAATGTTACTTTAAAAGAGGTTTTATACATACCCAATATAGCCACAAATCTAATATCGGTAAAGAAAGCAACAGAGAATGGTTGTGTTGCCATATTTAAAAATCATGAATGTAAAATCAAATTCGGGAATAAAACTTATATAGAGGCGAATTTGACAGATAATTTATATGAACTACAAACGAGCGAAAAATTTTCCGAAAGTGTAAATATTGTAGAAGCGTGCGAAAACAGGAATTGTACTAAATTGTGGCATGAAAGATTAGGGCATAAAAATCTACAACAAATAAAAGAACTCGTCGACAAAAATATGGCAACCGGAATAGAGCTAAATAAATGTAAACACAACACAGAATGCGAAATCTGTATCATTTCAAAATTGGAGGATGACACATATCCGAAAAAGGCAACTTTCAGGGCAGAAAAACCATTAGATCTAGTTGTTTCAGATGTTTGCGGACCCTTTCAAACTTCCACAATAGGAGGGAAAAATTATTTTTTAACGTTTATAGATGACTACAGTCGTTTCACATTTACATACTTATTGCGAAATAAAAGTGAGGTGTTTGATAAATTTAAACAATATTATGCGTTGACTTTAAACAAGTTCGGCAGGAAAATAAAAATATTGCGTACCGATAACGGCGGAGAGTATACAAGCAATGAATTTGAAAACTTTCTCGCGAATGAAGGAATCGAACACCAATTAACAGTACCGCATTGTTCTCCTCAAAATGGCGTGGCGGAGAGAAAAAATAGAACATTGGTTGAAATGACCAGATGTTTGTTAAGACAAAGCAGCTTGCCAAATAAATTTTGGGGTGAAGCCCTTATGACCGCTAATTATCTGCAGAATAGATTGCCAACGAGTGCATGCGATAAAACACCATATGAAAAATGGAATGGAAATAAACCAAATCTCTCGCATATAAAATCATTTGGTTGTAAGGCATATGTGTATACTCACAAAAACACAAGAGGGAAGCTAGACAACAGGGCAAAGGAAGGAATACTTGTTGGTTATGACCTTAGAAGTAAAGGTTATAGAGTATTTATAGATAATAATGTTAGGATATGTAGAACCGTAAAGTTCGTTGAAACAAAAACAAAGGATAATAATTTTGAGTCTATCGATAATGAACTGTTAGAGACAAACAATAATACAAATGAAGGGAATTCTAGCGAAACAAACGATCATAAAAATAACTTCCCGGTGATACTAAATGAAATAAATCAAAATTCGGACCAAACTGAGGATGTTAATCGTGACATAACAGATCGAACAATTCCGAGAAGGTCGGAAAGAGCTAACAAAGGTGTTCCACCTGACAGATTTGCTTTAATGACAAATACTATGAACGTAAACGAACCCAAAACCTTCAATGAAATATTGCAGATACAAAATTCCATAGAAAGGGAAAATTGGCTAAAAGCAGCCAAAGATGAAATTGCTTCTTTAAACGAAAATAATACATGGGAATTGGTAGACCCTCCCCCTAACACACACATAGTAGGCTCAAAATGGGCATTCAAGGCGAAATATAATGATAAGGGTGAAATCCAAAAATATAAAGCCAGGCTTGTCGCCAAAGGCTTTAGCCAAAAGTATGGGGTAGATTATGACGAGACGTTCGCCCCGGTGGCGTCTCATACGACAATTAGATCTTTTCTTGTAATGGCCCTATATAAAAACTTAGAATTAAACCACTTGGATGTAAAAACCGCGTTTTTACACGGTGAGCTCGAAGAAACAATTTACATGCAACAACCGGAGGGATTCATAAATCCCGGTGAAGAACATAAAGTTTGTAAATTACACAAAGCCATCTACGGGCTGAAACAGTCAGCCAGGGCTTGGAATTCAAAAATAAACGAAACATTAACAAAGTTGAATTTCACACAAAGTTCCACTGACAAATGCCTTTACAAAAGAAACACAAATAACAAAACCGTCTACATACTAGTGTATGTAGACGATATATTAATTGCTGGAACCAAACATGATATAAACAAAATAATAGAAGAACTTAGGCGTGAATATAGTATTACCAACCTTGGGAGCGTTACTAATTATCTGGGAATAAATATAACACGACCAGACAGCAATACTTTGCTAATAGATCAGTCAAACAAAATTAAACAATTAGTAAATAAATTTAATTTAGAAAATGCGAAACCCACTAATACTCCCATAGATACAAATTACTTAAAGGATTATAACAATGAAAATTATTTAACTGACAATACTGATTATAGAAAGGCAGTAGGGGCACTTCTATATATAGCCACTGTCAGCAGACCTGATATCAGTGCTGCCGTCAACCTTTTATCTCGTCACAACGAAAGACCTAGAGTGTGTGACTGGGAAAGTACCAAGAAAGTCATCAAGTACCTAAAAACTACAATTAATTTAAAATTAAAATATGACAACGAGAATCCTGCTATACTAACCGCATACGCGGACGCAGACTATGCGAATGACCCCCAGGACAGAAAGTCCATTACAGGAAACGTATTCTTTATTGGGAATAATCCCATCTATTGGTACTCAAAAAAACAAAAATGCGTCAGCCAATCCACCGCAGAAGCGGAATATATAGCAGCAGGATGCGCTGCTCAGGAAAGCATGTGGATCATTAGACTTTTAAACGACTTAGATCTAGATCAAATAAAACCAATCACAATTTATGAAGATAACCAATCAGCGATTAAATTAATTGAGTCTGACAAATATCAAGCGCGGACTAAACACGTGGATGTTAAATTTCATCTAATAAAACATTTGTATGAAGAAGGAACCATCAGATTACAATATATCCCCAGCAACGAAATGATTGCTGACATCTTTACTAAACCCCTACCAGGGCCGGCTTTTAAAACTTTAAAAAATAAACTAAATTTAGTAGAACATTGAAAATACCGGTCAAGTAGGGGTGTCACAAAACTGCATTAAATTGACATTTGTGTGACCGATGATTTTCATTTTAATCAAGAATTGTCTTAAAGACTATCAGTTATCCCGAGTAAATTTCAATGCAAACGTAGAGAGAAAAATACGCGGCACTCCCAGCTAAAGGAGGAAGTGAAATTGTCCAGTCATCATTTTATAAAACTCTCTTCTGCTCGATTTCAATCTCCGATGTATATGTAATATTGTCTTTCTGTGAATATGTAGCAGCAACTAAGCAGGGCGTTTGAAAACGCTCTTATATATTTTATATTACCCTTTTATTATAAAAGATCTGTATCTAATCCAGAGTATTAAAGTTGCATAAAAGAAAAAGAAAAAGATTCCCAAAATCAATCATCATAATATACACAAATAATAGTTTAATATGTTCACAAGTTTATTTTTCAGCCCGTTGGTGAATCAAGAATGTGGCTTTAAAATGGATTAAATAATTAATTGGACGCATGCTGTACCAGTGCTGTTTGTCTTATCCAGGTAAGTGAAATCTTACCTATTCATTGTCAATATTATTTAATATAAATATAATATAATACAAGCGCTCTATATTAAAAATTATATATATATAATTTTATAAGAGATACTAATGATTAAGAAAGCGCAATAATTTGCACTACCGAGGAGGATCTAATATCAAATATAGTTATTTAAAAAAGATCTAACAAAACACTGACTTATACTTACAATGTAACTCGTCAGCGTATCTGTTGCATTTTCACTAGAAGTGCGTCCCACCAGGTTCTTTAGTAATGGAAGTTTGATGTTTAAGGTAAACAGTATCTGAATATGATGTAATCTCGTCTGTTACCATGTGGAGAGATCATTCGACTCTAACTTCCCGGTCTCACAAAATACAATTCTACATTTTCAAAAGAATTTAGTAACGTACTTGTTTCACTTCCAATTTAAGGGGCAGTGTCAAAACCAAAAGAGATGCGCATCTACATATTCTAAAATAATAGTAATCTGAGGTGTGTGACATTAGCCACTATCCCAGTATGATGAAATCTAATTGCAACAGCAAAGTTAATTTATCGAAAATATTGCCGTGCGATTCCAGTACCACTTCAAGGCTCATAGGGAATAGCACCAAGCTAAGGAATTTATATTAGAGATTATTTGATTTCAAAGTCTAACTCGAAGTTTATGCAAAAGCCCTTTCTTTTTACATTTGGGTCAGAATCGAATATGAATTCTAAATTCTAAAAAGACACACTTACACCTTTCCAGAAGATCTGATAATAGAAAAGTATGTTAGATTAGATGTCGCTGATTAGTATATCCACCAGATAGTCCAAAAAGCTTCCTGTTGTGCACTAAATACATTCATCTCAGGAAATCACCGCATTTCCTAGTTGCGAAAATAATTTCTGAATAACTATTCAAAAGTAACAGCACGATTACAACCTAATATTTTGAAGGAAGATTCAAATCCATTCCTTTGAATAGTCTCATAATTTAATACTATGTCATCATATTTAGGAACAGTGAGAAAGATTTCGAGAGAACTCAAATAGCAATCGAAAAGTCGGTTATGGTTATTATCAAAAAATTTTGAAACTGCCAGGATTTTTGACCGAAGTCCAAACTCAGATACGAAACAATAAGAACTTACTAACTTAGGGAAATAAGAACTTACTAGTGTTGCCCAGGTAATTACGGAAACTTACTTATTGGACTTCCCTAGATCTTCCACATCTCCCGTACTAAAAATTACTATATGTATCATTATAAGGTTTAGTGGCAGGTACCTCTTTAGCAGAAATTCGCATGTTGCTTCCATAATCTTCCATATTGCGCTCATTTAAGCCTATTTGCCATTCCTTCATTGTTGTTTGTTGAGACTTGTATTACCAGCATCTGCGTCGATTGTTTCCTCGGTGATAAAATCTACCTCTCGGCAATTTATGTAAACATTATTCTCTCCAATTTAAAATCGGAACTGGAAACAAATTTCCAGGTCCTCTACATACGATGCTTCTACCTCTCTTGACATATATGGTAGACTACAGGTCGCCTAAAGACTTCAAGATTAAGACAAATTCAGGACATCAAAGAACAATTAGAGTTTTCATTATGTAGGAAGCACCTGATATTTGCAAAAGTAAAATTTTGTTGATTTCAGCACCTTCTTACCTTCCTAAATTTCTTCCTCAAGGAGAAGTTATATGTATATTGAATAAAGTTCAAATAATTTGAGTTTTTTTTTTTTTCCCCCATACCAGCTTTTTTATCTTTAGAGATGAGTATTTCAGAAGGGTAGCAGACATTCTTTTATGTAGTTTCTTTTATACCTATGGCAGATCAGAGAGTATTTTGCTGTTAGTACTTTCTTTCATAATTCCCAATTCATGCAACCGAGAAGAGAATAGATTCTGACATATCTTTTCTCATACTATGTAGGTTCTACTTTATAATATCTTGAGAAACAACAGTCAGATAAATGCATTGAAGAGTGGCATAAAAGCATTAAAATTATTCCAATTTAGTAGTAAAATCTAATAACCTATAAAAAACTTTTATCTTACACTGTAAAAAAAAAATCCCATAAGATTACGGGGAAGGCCCGGCAGCAGAGATTTCAGACAAAGCCCGTAAAAAAACATTGGTTTTACGGGCAAAATGTTTTTTTACAGGCATGTAATGCAATTTAAGGTTATTATATACTTAATTTACAGCCTAAGCATTTCTTTTTACGGCCTTTGTCTAGAATCTCTGTTGCCGGGCTTTCCCCGTAATCTTACGGGATTTTTTTTTTTTTTTTTTTTTTTTTTACAGTGTACAGAAAAAACCGATTTTTCTACGATCTTTTTATTTTTCTATTTCTGTCAATCTCAACTTTGCTGATTAATTTTTCCATGGTCATTAAATGAATTCCTTCAAAACTGCTGATTCCATACATAGATTCATCCCACGCATAATAAAGATCATATACTAAAACTTTAACCTTAATTATCTATCTCAAATGTAAATAAATAAAGTAAAACAAACTATATAAAATAAAAATAAATAAAATAAAATAAAAAGTAAAACCTTAGCTTTTTTAAAACATGAAAGTGGAGGAAACTTGAACACTGAAAGAAAGCCATTTAAAATTTATATTTATTAACCCTTTCATTCCCAATTTTTTCCCTTCATAAAACTATAAATCTTATATGTAGTCATAAATTTATTTCAAAGGTAATATATATAAATATTTTTTTTTTTTTTTTGTAATAGGAGTAATAGCAAAGTACGAATTAATATAGCTAACAAAGCAACTGAGAGGTGTTTATTTATGTTTAATATAACCACTGATGCTATTCAAAATCATAACTTTTCAATAAATAAAAATATCAAAATTTTGAAAAAAATACATATTGTAATTAATTAAAATGCAAATTATAAACATTAAAAAATAAAATAATAAAATAAAAAATATTTCAAACAGTTAATTTACTTAAATTGGCCAAAACAGGAAACTGATTCCGATATTATTATCAGAATAGAGTAAAATATACTTTCAATTACCAACAAGGATAGTAAAATCATCTAAAGTATATTTTTTTCGGTGGGAAAATGTATATAGATTTTAATATTGTTCATTTTGAATCAGTGGGAGTATTAGATGGTAAGAAAGAAAATCTGAAATGTCATGATTCCAATTGGCATCACGGGGAATGAAAGGGTTAAGTAACCCCTGATAAGCATCAATTTTCGAGATAAAACTGGTGTATGTGTAAAAGTGAAGTGACAAATCATTCACAATTAAAAAGGTGTCCATTTAAAAAAAAAAAAAAAAAAAAAAAAAAAGATTTTTTGACCTATTATGAGGTAACTTTTTTTTTTTTTTTTTTTTTTAAATTCCTGGTTACCTCTAGGATTAGTCAGTTTCAGCATTTTTACATAATGGTATGAATAAGATGCACTTTACATAATTAATATAACAGTAAATCTCTCAATTATTTTAAAGGTTCTGGGTTGTGGGGAATAAGGTCGACTAACTGCACGAGGGTCCTAGACCTGAAGCGGAATGCTCTCCGCGGGGTCTTTCTAAAGGGTCCTAACCCGTATTTACGCAAGGTTCTGATAATCTTAAAACTAAATGGGAGTGAATAAATACTATTTCACAAGCTCCTATAATATTAAATTATGTCAAAAAAGATATAGTCTACGCCAGAAAGGTTATTTTAAAAGAATAATCCAAATTTTTAAGCATGCTTTTTAGCATTCAAATTTTGTTAGATAATGCTTATACACCATCAAAATTTCCAAAATATCGCAAATTGTCTATTCGATGCGCTAATGCCCTTGTTCTATACCTTTCTTTTTCGATAATTTACAGTGATTACTGTAAATAAATAGAAAAATTTAATAATATTAAAATGAAAATAGAAATCCAATAAATATTTATTTATTTAGCTTTGCACACATTTATATGTATTTTAAACAAACTAACGATGATACAATACGTTTTCCAAATGTTATTTTAAAGGAGTCTTTCGCAAAAATTAGTTTGTGATCCTTAATATTTGAAACTGAACTGGAATACTATCCACATTACAGTTTTATCTGCATTATTATCTTTTCTTGTCTGCTTGCCGGTGCCAATGAAATGGAATGAAGGACACTACACCCTTTGATGTAATTTAAAGCACTTCTAAATACCTATTTTCATTGTATATTATTTTTTCGAAAAAAAAAAAAGATAAATAAATAAATAAAAATACAAATTTAAATATAGGGTGATGATAATTAAAGTTGCGATTTCAAAACGCTATAATTTTAAAACCAACCATCAGAGCGATTTGATATTTTACCAGAGCAGTCGTGAGGCAATGAAATTTTGTTTGGAAAAAGAAAATAAATAAATAAATAAATAAGTTCCAAAATGTGCCGTTAATTATCCGTAAAGTATTTGTTTCACGAAGCTCCTCTTTTTCTCTTTTCACTATGACTGTTTCCGCTGTAAATACGTATTCTTGTCTCTTTGCTAAAAACATTGTGGTAAACCCTTGAAGTCTATTGTTCCTGCTATACCTTTTTGTTGCTAACAGCATTCCTGTGTTTAATGAGTCCATTTAGTCGTTTCCCATGACATTACCCTGACAGCGCCATCTATAGGAACATGTTGGAACTACTTTTTTCCCTCCCCTAAACGAAATTACATTGCCTCACGATTGCTCTGGTAAAATATCAAATCGCTCTGATGGGTAGTTTTAAAATTATAGCGCTTTGAGATCGAAACTATAATTATAATCAACCTGTACTTTAAAAAAGAGTTTTTTATGTTTCTATAAAAGAAAAGAAAAATAAAATTTATAAAGAAAAAGAAAACAAGATTTAAAAAAGTTTCTGGAAACTGAACTTCAAATAATAGCAGACCCAAGATATAATTCGGGTGTGGATCGTGTAAGGTAAGACTTATCAAATATATTTTAATCCAAAGCAGTTTTTGTTCTTTAGCGGCTCATGTTTCCACTTAGAAAAATTTCCATCGCTAAAAAATCGGGGGATATCAAATTTCCAAGCCTAAAATCATTTAAATTTTAAACATTTTCTATTGAATAAGTTTACATTTGTAAGTCCATTGCCTACATGTAAGTATTTTATATTGGTAAAAATCCTTTCTTTTTTCTATTTACAGCATAATGTGTTTATGAAAATTAAGATTTAAAATATTTATTAATGAGAGGCTTGGCTGTCATCTTTTCATATTTTACGTAAATAAGTAAGAGTGATTGGTTGGCTGTAGTTTTTGAGGCTATGTGCGTACTGGTGCGAACCGTTTAAGCACCAGGGGGCCAAAGTTCTTTTAAGTGATGTGGAAAATAATTATGTACATGATAATTTCAAATTATACATTTTTTTTTTTTTTTTACCCTGATGTATATGCTACATTCCTATTTGTACTGTAATTAACTGGAAAATTTTTAGCTACTGATTCGCAACAGAAAAAGCACAAAACATTGTTAAATTTCATGTTTTAAATGCCAAATACCAAACAGGTAAATTAAGTTAACCCTTGCTTATTAAAGCAAGGAACTTAAATACATCAGGCAACTTAATTATTAAAATGCGATATCACGTTTTTTTACTCTATTTAAAATTTTCATTTATGTTATGTAACTTTAAAAATGCACAGATTTAAAATAATGTAAATTAAATTTCATATTTACTTTTTATAGTACGTTGCATTTACAATATGATTAATTTCCCTGAAGAATTCTTTAAAAAATGTTTATTACTTCTTTTTCAAAATATACGCTTTGTTCTCTTCTGATGGTGTTTACAAATATATTGTTATTATTATTATTATTATTATTTTTTCATTTTTATCTAAGTCAAAACGTTCAGTCAACAGAGAACATAAACTTCCAATGAATTTTTGACCCCATATAGTTTTTCACCCCTATTGCTTAAACGGTTTGACTTAGAGAAGTACATAAATTGCATATTTGTAATAAATGTCAAACATGACACAAAATATATATATTGTTAAAAACTTAAATTTGTTTTCTAGTACTATCCAAATTTTCACCATTTAGCGGCTCAAAGGTTCGAATTAGAGATGTTGCGATAGCATATTCGTAGCATCAAAAATTTCTCTAAGCGTATATTTTGAAATTATTAAGAGCATAATGTTGTCCCCCAGCCCCAATCCTACAGCTTCCCTAGTTTACATAAGTCCGCTAAAAATTACTTTATTTAAACATATATTTTAAAACTCTTAAGGAACATAAAATTTCGTCCTATATTAATCTATAGCTGTACCAATTTGTATAAGTCCGCTAAAAATTGCTCTAAACGTTTGTTTTAAAATTATTATAGAACATAAAATTGTTTCACTGCACCAATTCAACAGTCGAACGTGCTTATATAGGTCTTCTGAAAGGAATATAATATTGTAAAATTTGGCAAGTTAAAGTGATTTTCAATTTAAATTACCTAAATTTTGACAGTGTATTCTTGACAAAGTCAAAACCTTTCTTAGATATGTCAAAAAATGTGTAGTTGCTAGATTTTAGTTATTTATCTGTTTATTGAAAACAAAACATTCTTAAAAGACAGTCTTTTATTAAACATTTTTAAGTTCACTTGGGTTGGTTGAAAGTTGAAACAGTTTTTGATCAGTGTTTGAAAATGATTAGATGATCCACACTCCAGAAGAGTTTCTTCTGCATCGCTGATCTTTTCGCTGATATCCACACCGAGTTGTCAGTCCCTTGCAAAGGCATGACTAAGCATTCACACATCTAAGCAGTCATATGGAAAAAATATTTAAAGCTATCGAACAAGAAAATCAGAGCTTGACGTATTCTTAATTTATATATGTGCAAATTATTTTTTCCCCCTTCTTTCTTTTCTTTTTTCTCCCACTTGTCAACCACATTTTGGTTTTTTATTTATATCCCTCTCTTTATGTTTTATAAAATACAGAGTTGTAGAAATTAAAAATAGGGAGCTGAAATAATTGCTTTTTTCAAACTTGCCCCCTGTCTAATAAAATCAGATTTTGTGTCTTAATAGATATTGTCTTACAGAACTGCAACAAATATTATTTTATTAAAAAGCATCTGAAATATATATATATATATTTAAGTCGTTATATTTAAATTCGCATACCTTTATATATTTAAGTACATCTAATCGTATAACTTCTATACCGTAGTGATATTCAACCTGTGGTCTATGAGCCAAATGTGGCACTCGAAGAGGTTATTTGTGGACCTACAAAATGTCATATAAATATTAACTTTAAGTGTTTTCTTTCCATTGTAATTATTTAATATCTCTTACTTAGTAATTATCTATAAATCTAATTATATATATATACATATATATATATATATATTAACGCCATTAACGTTTTTACTGTAAATGTAAATAAATAACAGCAATGAAGATATATGTTGAAAGACATTAACTTTCGTGCAGTCTTCCCTACTAACTATTATTAAGGGACCTTCCATATCCTGCTGTATGAGTTACTCTCGTTTCTAAATAGTAATGCACCTCTATTACTTTAAAATTAAAACATTTTATCCTTACATGCATGAATTTTTCAAATATTCTTATGCATACTACAAATGATCAAGCATTTATATCTTGCTGTAATAGAAAAATATTTTTGTTTTCCAAAAATATTGTTCCTCTTTCGAAATATTTTCAGTAAATAATTTTAGAGAAAAGTTTTAAATAGTTAACTGGTTATTAAAAGCACACTACCAGAGTGTAAAAGCAAAACTTTAAATTAATAAAGTAAGTGAACTGAAGAAAAGACGATGAGTTCAGAGGGGTTAGAAACAGAATAAAGTTAAAGACAGTGGATTCTATCACCTGGAAAAGTATTTTCTCTACAAAATTAATGTGAAGAAAAGAAAAATTACACACACACAAATATAAGTATAAATATACATATGGGTAAAGTAATAGAAAAACAAATTTCATGAAATATGCAATTAGATGAAAGTTAATATTAGTTAACAAAGTAGAACAATTTAGTGTAATGAAAATACAAGAAATAATTATAATAAATATATCTAGTTAAATTGTATCTTTTCTCAATCACTAAAAACAATGATTAATCAAATCAAATCAAGTCCTAATTATCTGAAGTTTGAGCCCTGGTCAAAGAAAGATTAAAGGGGTTCCGGGAAATCATTATACGATATTATTCATATACACTGAGAAAAAATATACACCACTTTCATCTAGAATGAATAAGTGGTCATTTTCTAAACACTTAACAAGAAATATAGATTTCCGAGCTATGCGCATAAGGCACGCCAATAAACTGAATAGACGAAATGATCGAGAATTTCTAGTCTATACATTTCTAGATGGTGAAACAATATTCTGAATACTCTGAATCTTTTTTATTGCAAATATTCTTGCTTGATTTTTCTAGAATTGGGTAATAAATCAAGATTATAGTTGTTGAAACCCGCCTCTTGTATTCGCATTTATTTGTAGAGATTTTTAAATAACTTTGCTCTCGAGATTATAGGCAAACGCTCTAGAATTCTAATTGGAGTTTCTAGAACTCGCTTTCAAATGGCACTAGAATTTATAACTATGACATGGAACTATTTTTTCTAGAGACACAATTTAGATTCTAGATGTCAGTTACAGAATTTTTTCTCAGTGTATGGTCAGTCATACGTACAACGAAAAATGCTTAAACAATACCTTAGGAAATTTAGTATTTTCAAGGATTACTTTCATATTTTTCATATGAAAATTTCCATGCTAAAATTTTGTTTATAATGAAAAGGATATTTTGCAGTTTAACATTATGATTTTCGGTGCTCTTGATGTCCGGATCCCCTGTGTGCGTAAATAAAGGGACTTATTTGATTCCAACCTACATCACATGAATAAACAGGAACTTTGCTCTCGCAATAATATGGGTCTAAATGAAATGTCCTTTTATTTATGTAATTAAATTTCCTTAACCCTTTACCGGTCCAATTTAATTTCACTCCTCTTGTCAGTGTTGCTAAATTTAGGACATTTTATTCAATATCCACCACTAAATTTTAATTGTAATGGTTGCCTAATAACTTCGAAGGTTATTTCTTCATTATGTATATCAAATATCATTCCTCACAATTATTGGTAATACACTACTGGCCATTAAAATTGCTGCACCAAGAAGGAATAATAATAATGGAATGAAATTTGTTGGACACATACATTATAGTAGGAAGAACAATTGATTAAAATTTCAGGAAATTTGGAGTAATATGTACTGAGAAAACAGTACATAAAGCAGCGACCTCTGTGAGCAATAACAGCACATATCTGCCTAGGCATTGAATCGAACAGCGATTGGATGACATGTACTGGTAGAGCACTTCATGAAGTTTTAACACGATGCCCCAATTCATCGATTGAAGTTACTGGTGAGTGATGGGGGGGGGCAGTCGCTTTTCAACGATTAAACAGTCAGTTTCGTTGGTGCGACATCAGGAGAACGCGCTGGCCAGAGCAACAGTCGAACACATTCTGTATCAAAGAAATTCCGGACAATACAAACAACTTGCGGTCGTGCATTATCTTTCTTAAATTTTGCGCTACGGAGGCCCCGAATACAGGGCAGAGCGGCGGGCCTTAACACATCGGATATTTAATGGCCGCTGTTCAAAGTACCAGGAATACGAACATGAAGTAATCGATACGTGTATCCAATGGGAACCCATAACATCATTGCAAATGATGGACAGTATGATGATGTCGAATCCCAGCTGGCAATGTTCATTATTCATAATGCCGTTAAATACGGATAAGGCAATATTGATGATGTAAACATGATTGTGATTTGTCTGAAGAGTGACTTCACGCCATTCCGGCGTCCAGGTTGTTGATCACACATTAATGGTGTCCATATCAGTGATGCAGTTTTGAGGGTAATCAGAATTTTGGTACCCGCATACTGAGTCACCACCTAGATTGATGGTATGTGGTACCATTGGATACACGTCCCGGTCACCTCTTGTTTTCATTCCCGCTACTCTGAATACCAGCCATTAAATTTCTGACGAGTTAAGGCCCATCGCTCTGCCCTATGTTCAAGGCCTGCGAAGAGCAACATTTAATCAGGACAATGCACGACCGCAAGTTGTCCATATTGTCTGGACCTTCATTGATGCCGAATGTGTTCGACTGTTGCTCTGGCCAGCGCGTTCTCCTGATCTCGCACCAATGAAAATTACTGTTTAATCGTTGAAAAGCGACTTGCCCCCCCACCACTCACCAGTAACTTCGATCGATGAATTGTGGCATCGTGTTAAAACTTCATGAAGTGCTCTACCCGTACATGCCATCCAATCGCTGTTCGATTCAATGCCTAGGCAGATAAGTGCTGTTATTGCTCACATAAGTCGCTGATTTATGTACTGTTTTCTCAGTACATATTACTCCAAATTTCCTGAAATTTTAATCAATTGTTCTTCCTAATATAGTGTATGTGTCCAACAAATTTCATTCCGTTATTATTATTCCTTCTTGGTGTAGCAATTTTAATGGCCAGTAGTGTAGTTGAATAAAAGATTGCCAAAATTTGGCAACACAGCTTAAAGCGTTTTAGAATGTTAGGGCCGGTAAAGGGTCAAAATACAAATATCAAAATACAAACAAGCATTACAGTCAAAATGCTTGAAAAGTTATGTAATAAATAACTGTAGTTCATTTTAACATTTTCAAACCATACGTCATTTAAAACTGTTATTCTTACATTTTGCGAAGGTTTTCGTAGCAGAATTTTACTGATGACTGAGTGATTACCAATTCATTTTCTACTCCTTGGCCTGTCCTGTTGCCCCGATCTTAATCTGTAAGATTTTCGGTTATGGGGCCATTTAAAGAGTTTTTAAAAGGAATGTTGTAACTTTGGCTGACTTGAAGGACCGTATAAGGTTGCATGTGCGGAGGATCGCGGCGAGAGCTGCGATCAGCTGTTGAACATACTGTTCATCGGCTGCAGATTTTGCAACAATGGTGGGGCCCACATTGAACAATATGATCTCCATCGATAAACAGTTTGTAACTTGTAACAAATAACAATTAAACCTGTAACAAATAAACTTGTTTGTATGTATTAAAATTTGTAGCATGTTTGTATTTCTATGCATGTCCTGTCAGAGCAGAAATTCTTAAAATTTTATTTATTCATTTGTTTTTATTTTATTTTATTTATTTATTATAATTATTTTGCAGAACCTTTGAGTGCATCCCCCCTTCAAATGTCTATACATAAATTTTCTGCTCAATCCGCATTTTAGTTACAACCACAGACTGCTCTGATGGCTACCCTGTATAAATATTTTTAATAAAATTATAAAATTATTTTCCTTCCTGTACTAACTGAGTTTTGCAATTCTTATTCAGATTATTATATTATTATTAATATTTTTAAATACTCTTAATCTGGTCTTTCCATTATATATATATATGTGATATTTATATTTATTGGAAATATTTTCACCTTTATGGTGGAGAAAAAAGATAAGAAAAGATTGAAAGAAAGACTATTTGTGGGTGCGCGTGGGATTCCCTGACGCCGAAATGAAAATCTTTGAAATTCTTAAGATGGGAACATAAAAATATTATTGTGAATCAAAAACCAATTGAAAATTTAGCTTTAGTCCGATTGATGTCCTATAATATAAAACTTTATTACCTACATAAAAATTAAAAATAATTTCTTAAAGGTATCGATTACCTTTAAGAAATTATCGATTAATTAACTAAATTGTCCTAAAAATTCCTTTTTATAGAAATGTGAAGATTCAACTTTATCAACATACATAATTAAAATAAGGAGATATATTTGATGACTATTATATAATTATAAAATCGAACATTAAAATGTCCAAATTTAGGAATTATGAGGCGAAGTAACGACTTAGCTTTGTTTTATTATGGTTATGATTATTATTATTATTATTTTCACCTTAAAAAAAAAAAAAAAAAAAAAAAAAAATTAATGCATAAAAAAAAAAATTGCGCTTTACATTTATAGCTTATAATATATTACTCGATTTATAAATTATTAACTCTTTTAAACTTAATAACGATAAGACAGTCCCCATGTTATCATGTGAAAACCAATTATTGATTACAATTTGTCAGCATTTTCACACAGAACAGAACATAGATTACTATATGTATGTGGGCAAATGCACTCACATTTCTATGAAGACGCTCATATAAATATTATATGTTGACTGGTTACGATGAATCATATTTTGTTATGAATGGGGGAAATTTCTTCAAATATATTCAGCAAATCAAATTTGATTAATGTTATTATTATTATTATTATTATTATTATTCCCTTTCAGCAGTATTCTCTATGTTTGTCTAATGTGAAAATCTCTTCTGCCTATTTGTCATCTAAGTAATGGACAGACAAAATGGGGAGAGGAGAAAGGGTTATGCACAATATTAATCTAGTAGTCATTTAACCGTTAAGAGTTTAAATGACAGTTGAGTGATTTTTGTACCGAAATGTTTTATTTTTATTTTTATAACCAAGTAATTGTTAATGAAACTTTATTACAAGCGACAATTTATTAATATTTTGTTTCAACCTATTTCTGGTGGAAAAAAATATTTTAAGAAAAATTGTATTTTTTCTAAAGGACACAAGTTGTTATTGTGGAATGTAATTAAATTAATTTTTTTTTTTAACTTTTTTTTTTATATATATATTTGTCTGCATATTATTTAACGAACGAAGATAAAATTGTCTGTACTACGACGACTACTACTACTACTACTAATAATAATAATAATAACCTTTATATATTTTTCTAATATTTTTTTAATGCATTTGTGTGCATTATTTAAAGAACGAAAATAAAATTGTCTATACTACGGCTACTACTACTACTACTACTGATAATAATAATAATAGTAACCTTTATATATTTTTCTAATAACATAAAAGGAAGTAACTGTGCTAAAACAAATAGAATTTATTGAAATTTTTGTGATACTGTAGCAAAGCAGATGAAAAATTGGTTGTAAGCGTAAAATGTGAAAAAGAAATAATAATAATATTGCTAATAACATATTTATTTAATAACAAATACATTTATTAAAAATTGTACAACAAATGTCAATAACACCTAAATAAATTTGGACATATATGTATCATGCATAAAATTTACAATTTATTATTATTATTTTAAATTCATCATGTAACCAACAGGAGAAATATTCAAAAATTCAAACAATGGCATGATACATTTTATATTTACAACAAATATCATTTGAAAAATCATTTTCTTACAAATATAAATAACTTAAAGATTTATTATTCCATCTTATAGCTGATACATTTCCTTGCCAAGAAATAGATCTCCCAAGTATACTTATCGTACACGAGAAATACTTTCATCGTATTGAATTATCGAAGCTCTGAGTTCTAATTTTAGAATATGTTCTTCTCCTATACCTGTACTATTTGCGTGTGCACTCTGGCATGGGATAAACGCAAACCCGTTCATGAAGAAAACTCAGATCGAAACATCTATGGAATATATATATATATATATATATATATATATATATATATATATATTGTTGCGTACTTGGGGGTTCGTGAGTTGTCCGAGAATGAAAGGCTAAACTTACAAAAATTCAGTAATTTATTCAGAAAGTTCCAGAAAAATACAGGTCTATAAACCAAGTATCAGCTTCAATTCAACCAGTAAACACAGCTTAAACAACAGCTGTCAATAGCAAATCCACAGTACAAACTGTATAGCAATAACACATAAAGCAAGTCTCTTTCAAAGAGGCTCAAAGCAATGCATGCATTAGCGGAAGCTGTCTAAGAACTGAACTGACTAACTGCCTTGGCGGGAAAACGCTGCTTATGTACCCCTGTAGAAAAGTGTGGAAGGCTCCAGAAATTTCCATATCTCATCAGCCAATGAGATTAGAGCTTCCATATTTGGTATATCCCTTACAAGGATTTTTCTCGACAAAATCGCCAAAAAAAATCGCCAAGGTGGGAAAAGTCGCCAAATTTGGCGCCAAATCCATTACCTGCCTTATTGGGGCTTTTTAATGCGTTTTTAAGGGAAAATAAGGCTATTTTAAGGCGAAAACGACTAGAAATGCACAAAATTAGCACTTTATCAACTTACTAAGCCTCTTTGAAAGAATTTACACAAAAATAAACAGAATTATCTACAATTTTGTAACAAACGCAAACCCGTTCATGAAGAAAACTCAGATCGAAACATCTATGGAATATATATATATATATATATATATATTGAGTCACTGAGTACATAAGAAGTGGAACTTCTCCGGAAATTACTAACATATCGACAATATAATGAATAATAAAGTTATTATTATTATTTTTTTTCCCTATCTGGAAATATTTTCAGGAAAAACTACCAGGGTTGTGTCAGGTTAACCTGAGAATGTTTTCAATGAGTTAGCATATGTATGGATTTTCGAATAATATTGATTAATTAATTAATTCGTGATATACTGATCTTAGACAGATTGAATGTTTTATAAAATATGTTGCAAAAATTTATAAAATTGAATAAAAATTTTAGGGAATATAATTTAAAGAATCACAAATTATAAATTTTTATACGACCGCCACAAAATAAAAAAAAAAAAAAAAAAAAATCTAGTGATTAAAATGACAGCATACCTAAATAAGATAATACTGTATTTCAGAATCCTACCTGCAATAAAAATTCCTTGAGACATGCTTAAAGAAAATTGGTAAGGGATTAATCCCAAATCAAAGTATAAAACTATTTAGTTACTCACATTATTTTTGTTCTCACAGTTCACTTGTGTATAATCCCTGAAAGGTAATATATGCTAATCTGTTTTTTCCCATTGAAGAACTTATGTCAACATATTTAAAAGTATTTCAAATGAAAATTTATGACTTCTCATACTTTTGGTACTTTTTGTGAAAAAAAATACCAAAATTTTGTAGATCATTTTATTAGTGGATGGGCACAATTACTCATTAGAAATTCCTTTGTGTTGGTGCTATCTTCATTTTAAATTCTGTAATTCCTGAAACTCAATTTCTTTAAATTTTAAACTTATTTTATAAACTCCTGCATATCTTCCCCCCCCCCCCCCCACCCAGCTTTGCAGTTCATAATAATTACATGACTCAATCATTACTTTTCAAATAAATACATAAAGAAAAAAGCCGAAGTCAATTTTTTCGACATGTTGTATATATACAGTAACCGCCGCTTAATAAAATCACTGGTTAATAAAATCAGCCGCTTAATCTGCTCAAATCGCCAGGACCGCAATCAAATCAATACAAACAACTTTAATAGCCGCCGCTTAATAAAATCAGCATATCCGGTTAATAAACTCAAAAATATCTCCTCAGCAGCCAAAAATATCATTTATGCATACAAAAAAAAAAAATATTTCCTTTTTTTAAAATAGAAAAAGAAATTAAAGCACAACAAACCCTTCGTTATCGCTGATTGTTGAAGATTTTACATTTGCAGCACAGTTACAAATTAAACACGCCTCATAACTTATCTCCGTAACAATTTCAAGGAACGTATTATTCAAAGCGCAGTAATAAAATAGAAATTTGATTTGAAATGTTTTATTTTTTCTAATTAATTTTAAATTTTTTAGAAGGCAATTTCTATTTCTTATTTTGAAATTACTAGAATTCATGAGGTTTAAATGGAAAGATTTTAAATTTATAAGAAAAGCGTGAACTTTCGGTAAAGTAATGATGATTTTCCTCTAACGAAAGCGCACGGGAACTTAGAATGCATTTACTTATATCGAAGAAATAATTAGTTAATTATCTATCAAAAATTAATTAATATTCTTTACTAATTCCATTATTTGTTACCTCTTGAAGTTTCTTTCGAAATTCAAGGAAGCAATACCTCTTCCTTAAGGGCATGAACGTTCGCCGGATATAAAAAATCAGCCGCTTAATAAAATCACTTTGACTCAGAACGATTGTGATTTTAATAAGCGGCGGAAACTGTATATATATATATATCCTAAGAATTAAATCCCTTTCTACTAAATACAACAGGAATAATTTAAAGAATTATTATTCATTTTCTGTTGAAATATTTCCTTGCCAAGATATACAATTTCCAAGTACTTACTGTATACACGAAAAATATTTTCTATCGTATTGAATTATTGAAGTCCTCAATTCTGAGAGTGTACAGTGTTCTCCTCAAATCCGTACAAATTGTGTGTTCATTCTGCCATAGGATAAACGCAAACCCAAGCGTAAAGAAAACTCAGATCGAAACATCTACAAGGAAAATATTGATTGAGACATTCGACATATACGAAGTGAAACTTTTCCGGAAATTACAGATATATCGACAATGTAATGGATAATTCTTTTGTATCCTGAAATATTTTTTAATAAAACACCAATTCTATTAAACTGAAGTCTTCTTTCTAAGGAGGCAACTTATATTTGCTGCATGATAAGCGTAAATATGAATTACTAAATTCATAAGCCAAATGAAATATATATTCGGAAAACAGTAACTTTTTGAAAAATATTAAAAATATATTCTTTTTTCTTTCTTTTTTCGGTGAGAAATTTTACAATAAATTGGAATTTCCACAAAGGAAAATATATTTACCCTAAAATACACTAAATTTTTGTTTTCTTATTTTGTGGTTGTTTAAATAATAAAAATAAATTTACTAAATTACTAAAAGAAAGAATGAAAAAAAAAAGTAATAGCTTGGGTATACATAAGGAGAAAAAAAAAATTATTTTTAAATAAATAAAATTTATATATATAAATTAACCAGTAATTATAAAACAATTAAATAAAAAACACTATAGAAGCTTAAAATATAAGAGAAAATACTTTTGTCTTCTAATAAATACCTTTTATAAAAATTTGTGCAAAAATTGTCACTAATATATAAATATTTTTTATTATATTATAGAGTACTTAAACTTTAAAATTTTAATTTAAAAAAAATCAACGTGATCTAAATAATAATAATAAAATCAAGTAATGATACAATATATTTATAATATTAAAAAAAAAAAAACGGGGATTCCAAATGTCACAGAAAAGTAAAATATATTTTTTTTTTCAACATGTACTGACTGTAGCTCAATGCGTTTTCACAGGAAAGCATGGGATTTTATTTTTTACATATATGCAAGAAAAAATATTAGTTACATTTTTCACCAACATATCGCGCTGTATTCACAGTATCCTCTCACATTTTGAACAAATCCGCCTTCTCAAATGGCGCCATGTTTTGGAGAATTTTCAATACACAACGTCTGACGACCATTATCATGAATGACGGCCGTGGCATTGAGCATTTATAGTCCTAGTTAGAGCTCCTCCAATACAGGCTGAGTCATCAGGCATTTTGTTTTCCACTCAGCGATTGTTGCCCACGCGGTCAGAATTTCAAGTGTTATAATATCACATAAAATGGGGGTTGTGCAGCTGAAAATTGCTCAAATCATACCAGAACTGCTTTTAGAGTGTTTAGATTTCTAACAGATGAAGAAAGGTGAAAGAAACAGGCTATTAATTGCCCAAGAGTAAATTGTACGCCTAGTTTTCAATCACAAACATGCAGTGTAATTATAATATGTTTTCTTGCATTTTTTGTATCAATTATTTGATTTTATGGCTGTTTATCTAAATGTTGTATTTTACAACATACATTACTTTTCAACGTGTATAAATATTTAAAATTAATTAATTTAACAGTAGCAGTGATGTCTACTTTTTACGAGGGTTGTAAGAAAATTTCGCCAAATATTACCGCCAAACTTATCAAGTGCAAACAATAATTCGCTCTCCTGTTTAGGCAAACTCCTTATTTTAGGCGATAAAGACACCGAGTAATACGTCTGCAACTATACGTCGTCAAGCTGTATTTCCGCTGGGCAACAATGGTCAGCTGTATTATAGGAGCCTTAGTCCTAGTCACGTTGTTGAATGTACTAGGTCACTGTAAAAAAAGTAATTTTGCAATTAAAGCGCCACCTGATGAAGAAAATTTAAACTAATTTGCTAATAAAACTTAAGTTACCTAAAAAAAATCCCACGCCTTTTCTATGCATTTCAGTGAATACTGCATAGTGTTAAGATCCATACTTTTTGAACAATATGATTTTTATATTTTCTGTGATTTTGTATCACCCGGTATATTGCATAAATCATTTTCTACTAAATGTAACACAAATAACTTAAAGTTTATTAATCCTTTACAGTTGATATAGTTCCTTGCCAAGAAGTAGAGCTTCCAAGCATTTACTGTACACACCATAACACATACCTAGTACTAGTACCATTTTATTGTACACGAAAAATCTTTTCTATCATATTGAATTATTGAATTTCTGAGTTCTAATCTTAGCGTATACTATGTTCTCCTCCCATCTCTACTATTTGCGTGTACTTCCTAGCATAGGATAAACGCAAACCTGTGCGTGAAGAAAACTCAGATCGAAACATCTATGAAGAAATTATTGATTGAGACACTCGATATTATATAAGAAACGGAACTTTTTCCGGAAATTACAGATATATTGACAATGTAATGAATAATAAAGTTATTCTGTTATATAATGAAATATTTTTAGGTAAGACTTACCGATTCTATTAAATTGTAACTTAGAAATGAATTTTAAATTGCTTAAAATATGATGCAGCGTTTTATAAAATGAATTAAAAATTCCAGGAAAAAAAAAATCAGTGAGCACCATACGCTAATAAAATGATATATAATATTTAGAAAAGTGTACTTATACGCCAATAAGATGATATACGATATTTCGAAATCCTGTAATAAAAGTTCTTGAGATATGTTTAAACAAATTTCTTAAACAGTAATTCTCAAGTCAAACTATAAAGGGCTTTATTTACTCACTTTATTAATGATTTTACTCTTAATTTGTGTATGATCCTTGTATAGAAATCTACTAATGGAGGCCGTATAAGAATTGATGTATGTCTTGAAATAAAATTTTCTGAAATTTTTAATTGATTTTGTAAACTTCCGTACCTTTTTATATGCAACTTTGCAATTTAGAATGGATATATATCTCAATAAATATATGTCAATTTAATATATAAAGTCAAGTTTTTTCGCAACTATTGTACATATAATACGAAATGAAATATTTTCCACTAAATACAACACGAATAACGTAAAGATTTAATATTCCTTAACAGATGAAATATTTCCTTGCCAAGAAATATAACTTCTGGATACATACTGTACACGAGAAATCTTTTCTATCGTAACTGAATTGATAGAAGTTCTGAGTTCTAATCTTAAAGTATATTGTGTTCTTCCCCCAACTGAACTATTTGCACGAGTAGGGAATCCTGGCATAAGATAAATGCAAACCCGTGCGAAAAGAAAACTCAAATCGAAACATCTATGGAAAAATTATTGATAGAAACTCTCTATATTATATAAAAAGCGGAAGATTTCCGAAAATTACAACTATGTTGACAGTGCAGTGCATAAGATATATATATATATATAAGAAATTATAATATATGTTTTCAGTCATATAAAAGTTGAAAATATGTAACAAAAATAACTAAAAAAACCTTACGAGAAAATTAATAAATGTGAAACAATTCATAAATAGAACTTACTGCAAAACCATAAAATAAATGATTTAAACTGTCAAAAAATGCCCCGTATGATTTGAGACATGCTTGTGGGGTTAAAGCATGCTTTTAATTCATCAAAACAATATATATATATATACCACTCTTAAAAAAAAAAAAAAAAAAAAAAAAAAAAGACACACCAGTAGATGTGATGTACATGTAGAGAAAAACAAATGATTGCAGTTTCAGAAAAAAATGATGATTTCATCAAGAGAAAAAGCTTTAAAAAGGGAACAACGCGTTGGTCCACATCGGACCCTTATTCAAGCAGTTAGTTATTCAGCTTGGTATTGATTGATGGAGTTGCAGATGTCCTCCTGCGTAATATCGTGTTAAATTCTGTCCAGTTGGTGCGTTAGATTAGCAATATCTTGAGCTGGTGTTACGGCCTTTTTCATAATGCTTCAAATGGAGAAATCCAGCGACTTTGTTGGCTAAAGAAATGTTGGACAAGCAAGAAAACAAGCAGTAGAAATTATCTTCGTGTGCAGGTGAGCATTATCATGCTGAAATATACGCTCAGGATGGCGTGATGTGAAGGGCAACGCAACGAAGCGTAGAATTTCGTTAACGTACAGTTGTGCTGTAACTGTGCCGCGGATAACAATCAAAGAGGTCCTGTAATGAAAGGAAATGACACCCCAGAACATCACTCCGTTTTGTCAGGCCACATGGCTGCCAACAGTCAGATTGAGATACCCCTTGTTTCTGGGGCGTCTCCAAACACGTCTTTGCTGGACATCGGTGGGTCTATTCTGCCCTGTACGTTAAAAAGACAAAGCGATGGTTATTTTTTCGATCGAAATCTCTTTCATAACGATATTCCGTGGTAGAGCGATTCTGCCCTACGAACGTTATAATCAAACGAGGTGGGGGAAAACTGCGTTCGAGGTTAACTCTTTCATCCAATCAGGACGAAGCACGTGGTTTGTTTTATTGTGATTACAAGTGAGTAAGAGAGAGCAGACGATGATCGCCATGTTTTGTTAAATATAGGTTGTTTGTTTGTTGTGAAAATGAAAAAAATAAAAAGCAAAGACACAGTGTGGATTCTTTTATGTGTTGTAGCAGAGCAGTTTTCCAGTTCAATTTAATTGTATCGTCTCGATGAGAAGGAAATTTAAAATAGCTAAGTAAATTTTTATATTAGACTGGCTGTTAAAATGAAATCGGCCACACGATATAATTATTTACTCGGCAAAATAAAGAGGAAGTATCACTTTCTAAAGATTCAAGTTAATAGATTTATTTTATTTACATGGTATGTACTCATGTTTTAATTATTTTTTCTAAAAATTAATTTTTAAATATAGTACGTACAATGCACCTTGTTTGAACTATATTTTTTGTTTAAGTGCAATTGAAATATTTGATATTTTGATATATTTGAGTAAAATTAATTAAACTGTAACGCTAATTCAGTGGGTAAAACATAAAAATATTTTTCTTTATTTATAAATTTATTTTTACTTAAATAATTGAAATTAAAATTTATATAGCCATTGCCTATTGAAATGATATAAATATTTAAATATTGATTTGAACTAATGTGATAAAATTTGTTCGATTTTATTAAATTAAACGGGAATTTATTTTAATGATATTAGATCTTTTCTTTTTAAAAAAAGAAAAGAAAGTATATTATTATAAAGTATATAAATGTTTGATTTACACTGTATATACCAATTTCTAGAAAATTATTTGTATATTTATATGAAAAGTAAGTTTCTTAATTTTTTACATAAATATATGAATAATATATTGCTTTCTAAAATATATTAAGCTTTAAAGTTGTTTAGATTTACTACGCCCAAAATATTAAACAGAAGTATGCAATTGTTTAGAATTATTCAAAATAATTATTAAAAAAAGAAAGAAAAAGAAAAAAAAAAAAAAAAAAATAAGATTTACAACTACAGCTGAAATTTTTATAATTTTAAAAGAAGAAAGTTTTTATATTATTCATTTTTTCCTAATTTAGTAAATAAAACATAAAAATATTTTTCTCTATTTATAAAGACATCTTTATTTAAATATTTGAAGTTAAAACTTATAAAGTCATTGTCTATTGAGGTGATAAAAAATATTTAATGAGTGTTTTATATTAATATCATAAAATTTGTTTGATTTTATTAAATTAAATGTGAATTGTTTTTAAATAATGTTTTAATTCCCCCCCCCCAATATATATATATATATATATATATATATATATATATAGAAGTTTGATTTAATCTGTATATTAATTTCTAGAAAATTATTTGTAAATTTATATGAAAAGTACATTACTCAATTTTTTACATAAATGTATATGATGAATAATGCATTGCTTTTTTAAAAATATTAAGCTTTAAAATAGTTTAGAAGATTTACTTTACCCAAAATATTAAATTAAATCATAAATTTAAATAATAAACATTAAATCAAAAAATTAAATTATGTATGCAATCGTTTAGAGTCATTCAAAACAATTACTTAAATATATAATAATAATAATAAATAAATAACAAGGTTCTCAAATACAGTTGAAATTTTCATAATTTTAAAATAATAAAGTTTGTATTTTATTCCGTTTTCCCTTTATTTAAATTTGGATATGTGTGGGAAAAACTAATTAATTTTTGTTTACATTCTATGTATTTTAAGCTTTGCTAACATTTCTTTAACCAAGTTTCCTTATTTCATAAATCATAACTATTTCTTAAAAAAAAAAAAAAAAAAAAAAAAAAAAGAATGATTAAACACCTTTATAATACCAAAATTGCGCGCCATATTGTAACGAATACAAGAGCCACTCAACGACAGCCTTAGAGCTCTCGAAAAATAACGAAGATAAATATCGCTAAAATTTCGATCGCAACAGCCCAGAATACCAAATTATCGTTATATTCCGAAGATCGTTGAATTCCGAAGGAATATAACGAAGCGAACAGGCCAGAATAGACCCGCGGGACTCAAATGGGAGCAGGACTCATCGCTGAAGAAAATTCTATTCTAGTCAGTTTCATTTCAGGTCAAATGCGTCCAAAACCACTACAAACGGACTTGTTGGTTTAAAGAGGTAATTAGAAGTTTGTGCAAGGTGAGCCTTGAGCTTAGCTTCCTTCCTTTGAGCCGCCTATTAAGGATTTTTGCGGTCACTGAAGCACCATTTGCACGTTGTACGTAAAATCGATAATAATGATGAACATGGTTATCCAGTGTTCATAACTAACGATTGATTAGTCTTCATATTCTATCGTCTCTGTAGGCCAAACTCTTCCTTCTTGAAGCTGTATTCAACCATTGTTCACCCACTTCTGCCAACATCGTATAATAATGGCATCATTCTTATTCAAATGTTGAGAGTGTCGCCGATTAGAACACCCGGTTTCTTTGAGCCCAACTACATGTCTTCTCTCAAATGTTGATTTCTGCGCATATTGTTCGCGCACCTATATACGTGGCATATTTATCACCAGTCTGAGTACACGGAATTAAAATCTCAAAGAATTTCTGAGGTGGAACTGAAATTTCTCCTCTTTAATATGGTGCCAGTTGCGCAATTAAGATGCGCTACAATGTCACAAGTTTCTTAATTGTCCGCCAAATTTTAAAGTTTCGCTTTTTCTGTCGAAACCTGTATGCATATCAATTTGTATTCATTTTGCATTACTCCTTTTTGGTGTCTCGTTTTCTTTGTCCCAGAGTGTATATTTGCATCATGAAATATTTTAAGGTTCATTGAGTTTAACGTCGCCCTAGTACTGCGCAGTGGTTAATAAGGAAAGGGCATGTTTACAAACAAATGCTTCGTCAATCAATCTTTGCCACTCACTAAGAGCAAAAGAACTGGCGGAAATGCAAATGTTTTGCCATAGGTAGAATCACACGTAAACAAGTTTGCCCGTGCGTGACGTCACCTGCTCTTTCCTTATTGAAGACGGTCTGGGACGCACTCCTAAGGATGGTCCGGAGACATGCCATCACAATTTTGACAGTAGTGTAAAAAGGGTGATTCACCTGCACGGTGGTGGCGTAGTGGCGTATCGGAGCCCCGGAGCTACGATGACGGTCAGGGTGGAGGCGCGCCACCACCCTAGACCCACCGTCCCTCCACCGTGTATCTCCGCACCTCCGATACGCCTCCGCGCCACCACCCTGCAGGTGAATCACACCTTTTTGCACTACTTTGCCACAATCTTAATCGATGGTTCTGTTGCCTTTTAATGAGAATTTTGACCATCGTGGCGGTGAATACACACTTTTTTACACTACTTTGCCACAATCTTAATCGATGGTTCTGTTACCTTTTAATGAGAATTTTGAGGAGTTAGATTTATTTTCATAAATTTCAGACTTAGTATTTTTTCAAAATTTCAGGGACTTAGTACTTTTCGCTATGGAAAATATATTTCAGGGAATTTAATTTAATGAAACAAAGGTAGAAGAGTATTATATAATTAAAAACATTTAATGAATGGTATAGACTTTAAAATTTAGGTGTTGCCATTGGGAGACTAGAAACTTTTAGACCGCTCACATTGAAGATTATAAGTAATTTCCGATGGGACTTTACATTTTTGAATGACTGAAGTTAATTAACATCAGTAACAATTTATGAGTATTTTAGAAACTTAGCATTTTTAGAGATTAAAAATATATTGCGTTAAGATAATAAATAAGGAATTTAAATAGGAGTTCATACTTTTAGTGTTGTCATTGTAAATTTATATTCGGACATTTTTACAGAAATAAATAGAAATTTTCGTATTTTGTGGATTAACACATAGATTTAAAAGCAAAACAAATAATAAATAATTTAACATTCATTAAAAATGTAAGACACTTAAAAATTCTAACTTTATTTTAACACTAAATAAGTTTCACTTTTTAAATTTATTTAGACTATCTTAGAAATAATATTATTACATTCGTTAAAAATTGAACCCACATGCACTTTAAAAAATTACTATCATATAAATTAAACCAAATATAATAAAAATTATGTAAATTAAACTTTATATTCTCACTAAAAAAGTTTAACATTTCTTTAAACTCTATCTTACATTCGTTAAAAATTTAACAGAAATTTTTAATCAGTTAATAAATTTTGTATACAGTTATGTTATATAATTTTAATATAATAAAAATTATATAAAACACATACTGTTATTTAAGCTCTAACTTTGAAATACTATTTTTACATTCTTTAAAAATTGAACACTCATACACTTTAAAAAATTACTATCATATAAATTAAACTAAATATAATAAAAATTATGTAAATTAAACTTTATATTCTCACTAAATAAGTTTAACATTTCTTTAAACTCTATCTTACATTCATTAAAAATTTAACAGAAGTTTTTAATCAGTTAATAAATTTTGTATACAGTTATGTTATATAAACTAAATATGATAAAAATTATATAAAACACATACTGTTATTTAACCTCTAACTTTGAAATACTATTTTTACATTCTTTAAAAATTGAACACACATACACTTTAAAAAATTACTATCATATAAATGAAACTAAATATAATAAAAATTATATAAAACACGTACTGTTATTTATGCTATAACTAAACAAATACGGTAAACAAAAGTTTCAAAATCAGTAAATGATGATATATATGTTATAAATTAAACTGAATACAATAAAAATTATTTAAATTAAACTAAATATAATAAAAATTATATAAATTAAACTTTATATTCTCACTAAATAAGTTTCACATTTATTTAAACTCTAACTTACATTCGTTAAAAATTGAACACATGCACTTTATGACTATCATATAAATTTAAAAAAAAATTACTATCATATAATAATATTAATTAAAAAAATACATACAAAGATATATAGTAAAGTTATAAATTTAAAAAAAATACTATCATATAATAATATTAATTAAAAAAAAATTACTATTATATAATAATATAAATTAAAAAAATTACTTTCATATAATAATATAAATTAAAAAAATTACTTTCATATAATAATATTAATTAAAAAAATGCATACAAAGATATACAGTAAAGTTATAAAATAAATAACTAAAAAATAAAATAAATAAAAAATAAAACAAATAAAAATAAAAATGACTATCCTATAATAATATTAATTTAAAAATACATACAATGTTTAAAATCAACAATTAAATTTTATATACATTATAATTAACTAAACTTTATGCTGTTACTATTAAATAAATTTATCCTAACACGAAAACTTTACATAAATGTTATAAGCAAAAAAGCTATAAGTACATGAATATGTTATTTAAATTAAACTTTATATTCTCACTAAATAAGTTTAACATTTATTCGAGTTTAACGCTGTAATATAATTTAAACTATCTTAGTTGATTTAAATGAAACAGGTAAGTACTTTTAAACTTCAAATAATAAAAATAAGTTCTTTTTATAAAATAATTGATATAAACTATAATAATAAAAAGGATTAGTTATATTTAAAATCTATCAGTTACTAAAAGTTATTTTATATTAAACATTTCGAAATAAATTGCATAAAAATTCAATGCATCATTTTAAATTAAAATAAACATTTTCCTTAAAAACAGATAATACGGAATATTCCATGAGCCATAGTTATCACCTGCAACGGAAAACCCATACACTTTATAGGAGTTTATATATTGCAAAAATTAGTTTTACTCAAATAATTTCTAAACATACACAAGTTAAATGGAAACTTTTCTAGGTTTCATTTAAACAATAATTTTCCATGTGTGAAAGTAGTTTTATTTATGCAAAATTTAGTTTTATATAAACAAAAAAGTTTATAGTGTAACAATAAAAAAAGTTTATAGTATAACAATAAAAAATTACTTATAAGTAAATAGCAATAAAATATATTTTTTAAATTAATTTCTCTCTCTTCAATAAATCAATAAAAATTTCTTATACAACTTTCGTAAAGTTTTAATAAAAGTTATGTTTTAATAAATTTTTTATGATATAAATTTACTAGAGTATACATATTAAGTTTATTAAATTATCAAATAGTAATAATAAATTATAAAACTTACTTAAAATTGAAGAAATTTCCCTTAGCGAAATGCAACCTTCAGTCTTGCACACAAATGCGAGAAACTGTTTATCGCTACGCGTTGACTCATACAGATAAGAATGTTGAATCATACCTATCTTAGTAGAATGTTGTTAGAGTTCTGTGTTTAATATAAAATAGTTTATAAGGATCATTTATTTAATATCAGTTGTAAACTACATTTAAATAATGCAATAAGAGTTGAATTCCACAATTAACCTATTAAAATATTGAAAAATTTAAATTTTTTTTATTTAATTTTACTTTTTTAATTATGCTAAGAAAATAATGAGATCAAAACAGAATTATTTTACGATAAGTCGCGCTTTTTATATTCAATAAAATATAACTATAATTTTTAATGAAAGGTTTTAAAATCACTTAATAGGATAAAACTAAAATCAGAAATCTTATTGTTTTAGTAATTATTTTCTCTAGCTATAAAACTAAGTAATAAACTATCTATAAATAATCAGATAGCAAGAGAGATTTTTGTATAATAACTATATATTATTTTAATATATGCATTACATCGCAAGGTAAAATTTTCTAACTTATTTATACGGATTGAACTATAAGTAATAAAAATTACTCATTTGCATATCCGCTAAATTTTATAAGTTGGATATATGATTTAAAAATAAAATACTAAACAATAATCCTTGTGAGAGAATTGAGGTGACACTTTCACAGAAAGAAATTATCCTTTACAATAAGATTTGCTCAGAATGTCTAAGTGAAAATAACTTACCGTGAATCATACTAGAATCAAACAGTTGTATTCGAATTCATTGTTTTTAGTTAATGAAACTTCTAATGAAACAATTATTTTTACTAGCACATAAATGTAAATTTTTATATTATTCCTGTATAGATAAAATTTTGAATAATTCATTAAGTGTTAAACTTTGCATTTAATCGATTAAATAAATAAAGTTTTAGTAAAATATAAGAGTAATTTTTTAATGAATGGTTTTGAAATCACTTTAACTTTGTAAGAAAAAAAAAATAAAAAGAGGTTTTAAAATTACTTTATAGGATAAAATTAAAAATCTTATTGTTTTTAGCAATTATTTTATCTAGTTGTAAACTATATATTATTATTTTAATATACGCCTTATAGTTAAGTCATTTTTAGAGAAAACCCAAGAAAGAAAATCCCAAAGGGTAGGCTGATGAGTTGGATTATTCTATTATACTTAAAGAACCCAGGTACGGAAAAACTGAAATACATTATGCGGAAAAACAGGCGGGATTTTCGGCTAAATCTCCAAAGCAGTGTACGGTAAACATAACACACCGTAAAACAACCTACTCACACGACCGCCAAACTAAGAATGAAGGGAAACGTTGAGTTGTAACACCTTATCTACTAGAGATAAAGCCCAAGTAGCACATGAACGTTCTCTGAACGTCTAATAACGGTTACACTGGTTCAAACACCGTGTTTCGTGTCAAAAGAACGTTCTACTCGACGTTCAAAAGCAGTATTATTCAGAACGTTCTAAAAAGGTGTGTTTTGTACCATTCATAAAACGTACAATTTCAGTTTTATAAAAAACGTTAAGGGAAACACCGTCGTAACACGTTCTGTTTCAGTACAATTATAACGAATATGACAAAGTGCTCTATTTTCCGTTATAATGCATAAAATTTTTGACAACAAGACAGAGCTTGATTTTGTTGATACAATTTATAATAATATTCATTGGGAAATAAAAATGAAGAGGTGTTTTTTTTTTTTTTTTTCTAACATAATTTTAAATTATAATTATCTGATATTTGCAATTGAATTTCTCTTCGCGAAAACTCTAATTAAAATGAACGCATAATCATGTAATTTTGTTGACATACTCTATATAAAATTATTATTTGATTGTTATATTAGTTTGCTGTATTAGAAAATAATTTGGAATAAAATGGAAATATTTAATTCGATCAAGTATTTCGATATTACACTTTTGCTTAATTTATATGTTTTTAGAGTACAAAGAAATGGTTTTTGCAATTCGTCAGTGTATATGTGTATACACGCGATTTAAATGCCCTTTCGTATGTATTAGTTGGTTATATATATATATATATATATATATATATATAAGCCTTTTATATGAATATGGAAATTTTAAACCTCGCAAGTGCACAAAAATGGTTCCACGGATTTTCTTCAAACTCGCCACTTTACCTTTCATCTAGATGTACATTCGTATGTAATTTAAGGTTTACGGTGAAAAGGTTATTTTGTAGAAAATCGTAAGTGAGAATATATTCAATTCTATCAAAAAGGGCTCGAACGATTTTCTTCAAATTTGCTACATAAACCCTTTTTAGATGTCTTTCCACGTATATTACTTAATTAGTACAAGAAAATTGACAGGCATCCTGATTAATTAGCTCGGAAATTGGTGTTTCAAAAAAAGGTTTTATCTTTTTTTTTTTTTTTTTTTTTTTACTTGCTATGTAAAATCCTTTTTATGCGTTTTTCACGACGCATGCATTAGGTTTTTTTACAGGAAAATTGATATATGTCTAATATGTTAAATCCAATTTATGTATTCTGATCGCACTATATGTAAAAGAGCATATAATAAGAGTAGTAGTGAATTATGGAAGTCATATTGTTACAAATAAAATAAAAAAAATATTTTAAAAATTTTACACTATTCATGATTTTTTTTTCAAATTTCACTTCATTATTTTGTTAAAAAAAAATCGTCAAAAATATTTTAATATAATTATATACACATATTATACATTTGATGATGAAAAATTCTTTGATTTAGAAGTTATTCAAATATTGAACTAATTACATACTAAATGTTATAATATTACTTGAATCTACCAATTCATTATTTTTATAACAATCTATCTTTTACAAAATATTTTAAAAATTAATATAATTTGAAATAATAAAATAAATTTGAATTATATATATATATATATATATATATATATATATATATATATGAAATATATTAAAGGATTAATTTTTGAATGTAAAATTCTAGCTATTAGAAACGTTGGCTGAAACAGGAAACTCATAATTATTTACATTATCGCAAACCGCAAAAACATCTGCTGGTAGAGAAATGGCTGTAATTTAGGAGCGTATTTCGCTTCTTGGCGATTTTCTCACTTGTTATTTTCCCCTTTTGCTTTTAAATAGCAAATGGTCAATTTTAAAAGCTTAAAGTTTACTATTAAAGAACAGTTTTTACTAGAGATAGGGCAGTAAATATAAAACTGTAATCTCTAATAATATTTAAATTATAAACTTTTATTTTTATTAATCTGACATTAGTTTTCACTTATTAATAACAAAAAATATGTAAAAATATGCAACGTAATTCTCAGTGCAAAAGGGTATTTTCATTTAGTTATTTCTAATTAATTAAATAATGAAGTTTATATATATATATATATATATATATAAGTTTCATATATTACATATTTTAGATTTTTTACTTCCATTACCCTACTACCGTAGGTAATGGAAGTATTGTATTCGATCTGAAAATTCGATATAGGTTTTTCACCTGATTTACACGTTTTAAGGTCCCCTGAGTCCAAAAAAGTGGTTTTTGGCAATTGGTCAGTGTGTATGTATGTGTGTGTGTGTATGTATGTATGTATGTATGTATGTGGAGAATGTTCTGGCTATTATAGCTCAGAAACTAATAAAGATAGAGCTACGAAACTTTAGAATTGAAATACGTCTGGTGTACAGATGAAATGTCTAAATTTTGGTGAAAATTGAAAAACCGGAAGTGGGACATCGGAAACCGGAAGTGGGTCCGTAAGTCCGTATATCAAAAACGGCTCTAACGATTTTCTTCAAACTTGCTAGATAAACACTCTATTAGATGTCCTTTCGAATGATATAGTTGGTTGGTTCAGGAAAATTGATAGGCGTCCCTTATAAATTGCTAAATTTCAGGCCTCGCAAAGGCGTTCCTTTAAAAACGATTGTACGGATTTCTTTCAAACTCGCCATTTTAACTCACTTTTAAATATGCTTTCGTATGTAATTATTTTTTTCCTGTCAATAATTGAGTTTAACCGGAAGTGGGACATCGGAAACCGGAAGTGGGACCGTAAGTCCGTATCTCAAAAACGGCTCTAACGATTTTCTTCAAATTTGCTATATAAACACTCTATTAGATGTCCTTTCGAATGATACAGTTGGTTAGTTCAGGAAAATTGATAGGCGTCCTGTATAAATAGCTCAATTTCAGGTCTCCCAAGGGCGTTCCTTTAAAAACAGCTGTACGGATTTTTTTCAAACTCGCCATATTAACTCACTTTTAAATATCCTTTTGTATGTAATTATTATTTTACGGTCAATAATTGATTTTTTGCAAAAGTTGGTATCTCAAAAACGGCTCTAACGATTTTCTCTTTAGTTCACTTTTATGTTTTCTGATCGCATTATCTCTCAAAAATGCATATAATATGTGTAATAGTGGGTAATGGAAGTCGTGTGGTTGTTTCACACCAGATTTTTTTTTTTTTTTTCTTTATAAAGAAATAAAATTTTATAATTCTTTTTTCTACATCATTCTTAAGAAAAATAATATAGATTATTAGAATATAGATTAATATCTTTTGAAGAATTACTTAAAATGTATAACTTCAGCAATGAATAAAACTTGATACAACGTATTCCCACTTTCATTACTTTGTATACCTTCACTCGCAGTTATTAAGCAAATTTAATGCATTTCTGTAAAAATGTTTGTTTTGCACTTGGAAAAAAAATAAAAAAATAAATAGATTTTCAAAATAATCTGTAGAATTTTAATCTTCTTGCTATTAATTTGATTTGAAATCAAACATCAACTTAAAAATAACAACTTCATAAACAGCTAATCGTACACTTTTTACGATGTCATGTGCTGCTATTCATTTTTTTAAACGGTAATGGATTAAAGAAGGATTTTTTTTTCTTTTAATAATAACTGGTTATTTAACTGGTCATTTAAAACGCATAAGACTATGAAAATGCGCATCAACAAATTTTCAATCATATCGAATATTTTTAAGGCCCTTTACATCAATTACAGTTAATCAACCTCAGTTTAATTTATTTAATCAGAAATATGTATGTTTTTTTTTTTTTTATGATTATTGCAGCGTACTATTTTAGAATTTAACTAGTAAAAATATCTCTTTCAGACCATATTTACTCGAATTATTTTTTATACTTTTACATAAATTACTCGTACCACATGCAAGATAATTAATAAGGAATTTTCTAATAAAACTAAACACCTGATCGACACATATTAATTTCAATGAATTCTAAAACTATTTATGAAAATGAGAACGCAGGCAGATTGATACACCATTCTACAGACAAACAAAAGTTATTAATTCTTTTCAACTTTATTTGAAAATTTTAAAAACGCATAACTGATAACTCAACAGAAATGTACTTCGATCAAATTCCATTCATATTCAGGATATTACAACGAAATTTTCAGGATGTTTTAGAAAATATTCGTCATAGAACGCAATATATCCTAATTCTTTCGTAAATCCTTGTATAAAATCTAGTCGTATTTTTATACTATTTTCAATAAAGAACATGACATAATCAGCTGAATAATAATATATCAGTATATCAGATTAAACTTATTCTAAAAATAATCAAGGAAAGGAAAGTGTAGACAGACAGATGAACCGAAATCTTAAATACTGTTCAGTTTCCTTGGAAGGTGTTAAAAAAGATAGAGCGTTAATTGTGTTGAATAATACTTGCGCTGTACGATCCCAGATATGTGTTTGTGTGTGTTTATTTAGCAATACACAAGCCATTATTATTTTTATTTTTTAACATTTCCCAGCAAAGTTGACAAGCTTATATGATACCGGTTTTTCTATCTCTTGATCTGCTTCTTCGCGCATTAATTTTATAAACATTTTTAACATGCTCCAAAACCTATATATATATATATGTATATATTTCAATTTTACTATGCCTTGCTCTTGACTGAAAATGGTATAAATAGCACTAGTGCTTTAGATGCGGTGATGCCTAAAAAGAACTCTGATATATTATGGTCTACCAGAGATATTTAAGTAAAACTTATTTTATTATATTTTTATACAGCGTAAAACATAAGAAAACATATATTACATACATACGTTCACTTATATTACATAATTAATGTAATTCATATGCCTAAATGCATGCTTTGTATAAAGTGTGGCATGATTAGCATAATATTCACTTCGCGAAAAAAAAAAAAAAATATTAAGGTGCATTGGGGGATATATGTGAGAATTTCTGAGTTCATATTTAGTTCTTTTACGCTTTTCAACATTCTAACAAAATCAAAAAGCGTTTGTGATTTTGGTTTGTTTGTCTATCTGTATTTTTGCTCATTTATTCAGTAAATAATTTTAGAATATTATATTTTTGATATGTTGTTCAGGTTTACTTTGGCTCTATCATTATTGAGAATAATAAAAATAGTACTGTTTTATGCACAGAAACTCAGAAAACAATTCCGACACATTAGGGTCTATGGGAGGTCTTTCCTTAAAGCATATTTAAAAAATTGTATATTTTGCACAAAATAACAGAATTATCATACATTATTCTGCTGTAAAATGCAGTGTTTCCTGTGGAATATAATTAGCAAAATTAATAAGTTTATAGGGCTTTACAATCGTTTTCAGATACATTATGAGATATAAGTCGAAATTGCGCATGTAAATTTTCTGTGTTGTAAAGGTTTTTTCGCCCTTTCTTTTTTCGTTGGTATTGTATGTAGAACGTATGGAAACTTTAAACGATATACAAGCTTATAAAAAAAAAAAAATAATGATCCACTTCATGCTTTCCCTTTCGTAATAATAATAATAATAATAATAATAAAGGTTTAAAGCAAGCTTTTATGAGATTTCTTTCTCCGTAATTAAAAACACTATACAGTTTAAGGCATCATCATTGAGGTAAATTTCACTTCAGATTGAACAATATAACGGATAAAGTGTACTTGGAAAGAATTTTCTAATTTATACGAACTGCAAAACTTTTCTCTTTTATTAATTAATAAATTAGTAAAACATGTGTGATTGCTGCAATAATTGAATAAAATTATTATTTTTTTTTTTTTTCAAATTACATAATGCAATAGTTATGTTTCATACCGTTTAAACAGTTTTTTCTATTAACCCATTATTTGCTAAACTAATTTTCAAATTTTTTCTTAATTAGTGAGTTTTATAAGTTTTAGTAAAAACTATTTAAGAATTATAACAAATTTCAAGAAATGAAGCATACTACCGCAGATCGTCTTATTTTTGGGACAGTGGCAGAATGCATTATCTAAAACTATATTTCCATTATCACATTGTCTAAAACTATTAAAAAAAAAAAAAAGTTACGTCCCAAAAAAGGGACAATAAAAAATAATGAGTTAAAGTAATAAAAACAAAACACAACAACAAGAATAAATATAAATTTCTAAATATTCCATATGGATTTAAAATATTCAGTCTGGAACAAATAAAAAAGCTAACAATTTTATTATGTTTCTTTCTTTATGATTATAGTTTTTCTATGCAATTTTTATTGATTTTCATTAATAGTTTTCTTTCATAAAAATAACAGTGCGTGTAATTCATTTAAGCAAACCAATTAAACAGGCCTTTAGTATTTTAACTACGATCAATTTAAAAAAATTTATTAAAAATTTTTGAAAAAAAAAAAAAAAAAAAAAACATAGACTAAAAATAAATTAATTCCTTTTTAATAATAAAATTAAAATAATAATAGTGTGTTTTGTTAAATCTCGCCAAACGCGAAATCGCTGCCGCCGAACTTTCTGTAGGTTGCCAGACTATGTTGCGAGCCAAAGTGCAAAGTCAATGGCATATGGCAATTGGCAATGAGTGTTTAACATAACATTACCCGACACGTTGAAAAAAGACAGCTACAGAACACAGATAAGTCTCATTTTACATTATATATATACATCAAAATCTAACAATTCTATTAAGTATGTAAAAAATTCTCGAAAACTGTTTAAATTTAAAGCCAAATTAACCTAATATTTTTTTTTCAAATTTTTAAAATGTTCCATTTTGTTTTTTTCTTTTTTCCGTTAATTTTATATTATTATAGTTTAACGATAAATATATTTGAGTATTAATTTGTAGTAGAGTGATAAGTTTACTTCTTAAAAATATTTTTGTGTTTGAGAAATGAAATTTAATTTTTAGCATTTGAGCATAAAAATATTTTTAAAACATTAACTTATTAATGAATCCACAAAAAAAAAAAATAAATAAATAAATAAAATCAGATATGTTTAGATGTTATTACATTATAGTAAAATCAAGGGATAATATTAAAAATTAGTTGGCAGGAAGTTCTTAAAAAAAAAGAGTACGTTTCTGGAATTTTATATTTTATATTGTTTTATTTCAGCGCATATAGATGGAAAATTTATAATTTCGTAAGTCAATAACTTAAATAAAATTTTCATACATATGCATTATAATATAATATTGTTAAGTACATTAAAATTTCTCGAAATCTATTTAAATTTACAATAGCAAAATTTTTTTTAATTTTAGTCTTTTGAAAATATTTTAGATGTACCTCTTGACAAATGTTTGTTTTAGTTTTCCATCTGTTGCGCATTATAATAATTTTGAAATAGAATCTATACACGTTTAGGTAAATTTATTCATAAGTTAATGTTTTAAAAATATTTTTATATTTAAATGCTGAAACTTGGGAATAATTTTCAGCATTAAAAAAAATATTTTTTAAATTTTATCTATGAATGATTAATTAATAGTCAGAAATGTCTAAATTCTGTAACTAAACGTTAATAATGCACAATCGATGGAAAAATAAAATAAAACTTTGTTAAGAGGAATCTTAAAATTTTAACAGTGTCTTTAAATGTTAACAGTGCGTTTTAACAATGTCTTTGTTAAAATCTACATTTAAAGTATTAAAAAAACTTTGAAATTAAAAAAATTATTGTCATTGTCAATTTAAATAGACTTCGAGAGATTGCTTTGTATGTAATAATATTATACTTCAATACATTTATGTAAATTTGCATAATACTATGACAGTTTACAAAAACAAACAAACACACACACATTCACACACACACGCAAAAAAAAAAAAAAAAAAAAAAAGAAGAAGAAGAAGAAGAAAGAAAGAAATAAAGTAAAGAAAAAGAGAAAAAAATTAAATAAAGTACACACGTCACACAATTTTGAGGGAACATACGACCCTTAGAACTTCAAAAAACATCGATTTAATTATAGTCTTTTTTAAAGTAAATCATTGTTAACTAAGCTTTATTGGGCATGTGTAATTGTTACCTATAAGATTATTATGTATTTTGGAATATAATTTAAATTCTGTGGTGAATTATTTAATAATTTATGTGTTAATAATAAATGTTTTTTTTTTTCACCTTGCACGCAGGATACCTCTAAAACTATTTAATATTTTTTCTTGAAATTTTCACAGATTATGTAACATATCAGATCCTTCAAACTGAACCTAAATTTGTTCCAGTTTAGGTTTAAAAAAAAAAGTTCAAAGATAATTTATTTTTTAATAAAATCTAAGTATCACCTGTATAAAAAAAATATGGAGGGGGGGATACAAATTCAGTTTAAAGGATCTGATATTTTACATAATCTGTGAAAATTTCAAGAAAAAATATTAAATAGTTTCAGAGATATCTTGCGCGTAAGGTGAAAAAAAAAAACACATTTATTATTAACACATAAATTATTAAATAATTCACCATAGAATTTAAATTATATTCCAAAATACATAATAAACTTATAGATAACAATTAGACATGTTCAATGAAGCTTAGTTAACAATGATTTACTTTTAAAAAGACTATAATTAAATCGATGTTCTAAGGGTCGTATGTCCCCTTAAAACGTACAAAGAACGTTCGAAGAACGATTCAAAGAACGTTTTAAAACGTTCAAAGAACGATTTTAAAACGTTCAAACAACGTTCAGGACGTTGCAAAAACGTATATGAAGAACGTTCTGAGAACGGTGTCTGTAGAAACAATGGTGATGTTTACACGTGTGCAGAACGTGTTTTGTACCGTACTATTCGACGTCTTCAAGATGGACAAATAGACGTCTATAAAACGTTCAAGCTGAACGTTCATAGAACGTGTTAGTAGAACTATTTTTAAACGTTCAGAGAACGTTTCCGTGCTGCTTGGGGGGGGAATTCCCGAAAAGATGACTCACCCCTCGTTCGTTCATGTACAACATCTTCCGAGAAAGTTCGTGAAGGATCGGTGACGAGTTTGAATAATTTGCGTAACCGCTAAATTGTATAAGTGTGAATCTTTTAATGTGAGTATTATAGTAATGATAAATTTATTTCATAATCGATAACTCATTTATACATAATCAGGATCACACATTATATAAAACAATACTATATTTAAAAGTTTTTACTGTACAATAAACATTCACATATGGATATTCATAAGGTTTAAGACCGATTAAATAAATGAGGATCCTATAAGCGAAATGCATGAGAGTCTTTCTAAGGAATCCTATTGCATATTTAAGCAGGTTTTAGAGAAAACCAAGAAATACTCCAATCGACTAGGTTGATGAAATGGATTCGATCCCAACACTTCCCCTTTTACTATAGAATCGTTAACAAATCGTAAGATTGATGACTCATACTAGAGTCATACAGCTGTATTGAAACTTACTGTTTTCAGTTAATGAAACTTCGAATGAGACAATTATTTTTACCAGCACATAAATGAAAATTTTTATATTATTCCTATATGGATAAAACTTTAAATAATTCATTACAAGTGTAAACTCATACCATTAAATATTTAACTGTTGGCCGTATAAGTGGATTGGTCTGTGTGGGAGTCTTTCTATATTTAAGTGAGTTTTGAAGACATCCTCGGAAAACTCCAAACAGATAGGTTGATAAGCTGGAATCGAACCTGGTATTAAACACAGAATCGTTTGATCTTCCAAAATCCTTGTAACAACATGTTTATGAACTTTATAAGAAAATGCTTAATACGGTTTGAGCTTAGTAGATTTTGCATGCGTTAACTATGTAACAGCGAATTAAACATCTATAGTTGTAATTTTTTTCACTATATATTATTTAACTATATTTATACACCATGCATTGTATAATATTTCCCGGGGTAAAAGTTTAAACTGAGTAATTATTCATCAACATAAGTGTTAAATTGAATACAAAAGACAGTATATGAATAAACGGTTAGTAATGTGAAAATGCTGATTTGTAAAACATTTTGAAAGAAGTAACTCATAAATTTATTTCATATCTTTATACTTATGCATACACACGCTTAAGAGACTTATATAAAACAACACTAGGATTAAAAGTTTTACTAATTTTTCAGCATACAATAAAAAATAGTAATCAATATTCATTTACAATAAATAATTTAACGTTATTAAACCAAAAAATAATTTATTTTTTGATTCGATTTAAATAATTAATATTTATATGGGGTTGTTGGTTGATGAATGTCATTCAATGAACACTTAAACAAAGGGTTTGCGGATTATAATTGAATTGTAAACGAAATGCCGTTACACGTTTTGAATGACTATCCTCCTTCATCAGAATTTAAAGGGTAGTTTCGAAAGACTATCCTGTCTTATTTATAAATTGTCAGATAAAAGAACAACACTCATGCTGCATTCTGATGGGTTGAATCGGGTCACATGATAAAGAGGAAAAAACCTATGACTTCTCCATTCTGCTTAGGTGTGGGGGAAAACCCATTCATCAACACGGGAGATTTATAGACCTTGTCATATTGTTTGAATTCAGTTGGATTTTGACTCTCATCCTGGTAGCATCTCCTTAGATGTGCGGGTTATTTTCATCGGGCAGTATGCATAGTTTCTCCGGTATATGTCGATCTTTTTTCCGCGTGTTATATTTCAATTTACCGTATAAGACAATGGAATCGTTTCGAGTAATGTCCCGTAGACTTTGAATATTTTTCACTGCGTACTGAAGGACATTTCCGCGCGTTGTGGTAGCTGATAAGCAATCGGTGACGTCATTGATGAGAGGATGACGTCATGATCACGTGACTGAGCATAGCCAATCACATCACTCGTGACGTCACTGACCTCGTGACCGGGCGTCACTGATAAGAATGTCTCATATCATTCATTTTCTTCAAGTCTGCCAAGGAGCCAAGGGTGTAGGACGTGTTTTAAGGTAAGTCCCAACTTTTTCTGAAATAATGGTAATTCAGTATATAGTTAAGTCAGACATGTTATTACATGTATGCGGAATAATTTGATGGAATAGCACACTCGGTGAGTCATGCTGAGTGTATTATTTTATAACATTAATATTGTTTCATTTTAAAAATTTTATTTAAACAACATAAAAATATGTGTATCTAAAATCTTTATAGTGTTTTAAAAACTAAACTGAACAAGATTTTATTATTTATATATATGCTTCAGACAAAAACAACTGTACAATTGTTTCTATATATTTAAAGTTTTAGGTGCATTGTAAGTTAATATCATACAAAACTTTAGTTATTGTATTTTAATGAAAACTTTGTATTTAAAAATTTATATATACATACTATAGAAGAAAAAAAAAATAATAATAATAATTCTGAAACTTAATTATACATTATTTAAGTAGTCTGTAAAATTAATTATATAACTTTTTTATTTAACTGAAAAACATGAATATTTATACTGTATTAATTTACCTATAATACATAGGTATTTCCTAAACTTTACTTTCTTATAATTTTGATTAGAGATTTTAATTAATGCATGAGTCATACTTCACTTTACAATAGAAACAAAAGGTTTATGAGTATGTACAAAAGATAAAAAATTACTTTAAGATTGATTGGTTAGAGTTTAAATGTTAAGTGTGAAATTTATTTTATGAGTTTATATTTATAATATGTATAACTTTTATTGCCTATATAAAAAATTTTATCGAGTGATGTAAAACATTCATAATATGCTAAATTTATTTAATTGTAAAAGCTTATAAAATTTATTAGCTGTTTTAAAACTTTTTAAAAAATAGTCATTTTAAAAATTAATACGTGTTCAATTTTTAATTAATGTAAAAATAAATTCATCTTGAATGTTAAATGGGAAACTTATTTAATGCATAGTGATAATATAAAATTTATTGATTGTTTCAAAGTGTATATGCGAGTTGCATTTTTAATGCAAGTCGAATTATTTATAAGTTGGGTTTTCAATAAGTGTAAATCGTCTATCGTTTTCTTTCATTCTGATAAAATAAAAGTTTAAGTCTATCTGATGAAGGGAGAGTATCATTCGAAACGGTTGTTCCAATCTTGATGAAGGGTTTTCGAAACACATAACGTTTTATCCTATAATTATAACCTACAAACCCTTTGTTTCAATCAACCCTTACTATATTTTTGTTTTAAATGAATTACCTGACATTCATCCACTAACCTTAATGTATGTTAAAAAATTAACTGTTAACAACCGGTAGGTTATTGTTTTCCATCCTATGTAATCCCTTTAATTTTTAATTCCATCAAAACTTATGTCTCCGAAATATCTCCAAAAATGCTAAGTCCCTAAAATGCATACAAAATTTTTTTATTAAAGGTTCTGCATAATTCTAAAAAGTTATATGAATGCTGTATTTTATCATGTGACCCGATTCAACCCATCAGAATGCAGCATGAGTGATGTTCTTTTATCTGACAATTTATAAATAAGACAGGATAGTCTTTCGAAACTACCCTTTAAATACTGATGAAGGAAGATAGTCATTCAAAACGTGTAACGGCATTTCGTTTACAATTCAATTATAATCCGCAAACCCTTTGTTTAAGTGTTCATTGAATGACATTCATCAACTAACAACCCCATATAAATATTAATTATTTAAATCGAATCAAAAAATAAATTATTTTTTGGTTTAATAACGTTAAATTATTTATTGTAAATGAATATTGATTACTATTTTTTATTGTATGCTGAAAAATTAGTAAAACTTTTAATCCTAGTGTTGTTTTATATAAGTCTCTTAAGCGTGTGTATGCATAAGTATAAAGATATGAAATAAATTTATGAGTTACTTCTTTCAAAATGTTTTACAAATCAGCATTTTCACATTACTAACCGTTTATTCATATACTGTCTTTTGTATTCAATTTAACACTTATGTTGATGAATAATTACTCAGTTTAAACTTTTACCCCGGGAAATATTATACAATGCATGGTGTATAAATATAGTTAAATAATATATAGTGAAAAAAATTACAACTATAGATGTTTAATTCGCTGTTACATAGTTAACGCATGCAAAATCTACTAAGCTCAAACCGTATTAAACATTTTCTTATAAAGTTCATAAACATGTTGTTACAAGGATTTTGGAAGATCAAACGATTCTGTGTTTAATACCAGGTTCGATTCCAGCTTATCAACCTATCTGTTTGGAGTTTTCCGAGGATGTCTTCAAAACTCACTTAAATATAGAAAGACTCCCACACAGACCAATCCACTTATACGGCCAACAGTTAAATATTTAATGGTATGAGTTTACACTTGTAATGAATTATTTAAAGTTTTATCCATATAGGAATAATATAAAAATTTTCATTTACGTGCTGGTAAAAATAATTGTCTCATTCGAAGTTTCATTAACTGAAAACAGTAAGTTTCAATACAGCTGTATGACTCTAGTATGAGTCATCAATCTTACGATTTGTTAACGATTCTATAGTAAAAGGGGAAGTGTTGGGATCGAATCCATTTCATCAACCTAGTCGATTGGAGTATTTCTTGGTTTTCTCTAAAACCTGCTTAAATATGCAATAGGATTCCTTAGAAAGACTCTCATGCATTTCGCTTATAGGATCCTCATTTATTTAATCGGTCTTAAACCTTATGAATATCCATATGTGAATGTTTATTGTACAGTAAAAACTTTTAAATATAGTATTGTTTTATATAATGTGTGATCCTGATTATGTATAAATGAGTTATCGATTATGAAATAAATTTATCATTACTATAATACTCACATTAAAAGATTCACACTTATACAATTTAGCGGTTACGCAAATTATTCAAACTCGTCACCGATCCTTCACGAACTTTCTCGGAAGATGTTGTACATGAACGAACGAGGGGTGAGTCATCTTTTCGGGAATTCCCCCTTATCTCTAGTAGATAAGGTGTTACAACTCAACGTTTCCCTTCATTCTTAGTTTGGCGGTCGTGTGAGTAGGTTGTTTTACGGTGTGTTATGTTTACCGTACACTGCTTTGGAGTTTTAGCCGAAAATCCCGCCTGTTTTTCCGCATAATGTATTTCGGTTTTTCCGTACCTGGGTTCTTTAAGTATAATAGAATAATCCAACTCATCAGCCTACCCTTTGGGATTTTCTTTCTTGGTTTTTCTCTAAAAATGACTTAACTATAAGGCGTATATTAAAATAATAATATATAGTTTACAACTAGATAAAATAATTGCTAAAAACAATAAGATTTTTAATTTTATCCTATTAAGTAATTTTAAAACCTCTTTTTATTTTTTTTCTTACAAAGTTAAAGTGATTTCAAAACCTTTCATTAAAAAATTACTCTTATATTTTACTAAAACTTTATTTATTTAATCGATTAAATGCAAAGTTTAACACTTAATGAATTATTCAAAATTTTATCTATACAGGAATAATATAAAAATTTACATTTATGTGCTAGTAAAAATAATTGTTTCATTAGAAGTTTCATTAACTAAAAACAATGAATTCGAATACAACTGTTTGATTCTAGTATGATTCACGGTAAGTTATTTTCACTTAGACATTCTGAGCAAATCTTATTGTAAAGGATAATTTCTTTCTGTGAAAGTGTCACCTCAATTCTCTCACAAGGATTATTGTTTAGTATTTTATTTTTAAATCATATATCCAACTTATAAAATTTAGCGGATATGCAAATGAGTAATTTTTATTACTTATAGTTCAATCCGTATAAATAAGTTAAAAATTTTTACCTTGCGATGTAATGCATATATTAAAATAATATATAGTTATTATACTAAAATCTCTCTTGCTATCTGATTATTTATAGATAGTTTATTACTTAGTTTTATAGCTAGAGAAAATAATTACTAAAACAATAAGATTTCTGATTTTAGTTTTATCCTATTAAGTGATTTTAAAACCTTTCATTAAAAATTATAGTTATATTTTATTGAATATAAAAAGCGCGACTTATCGTAAAATAATTCTGTTTTGATCTCATTATTTTCTTAGCATAATTAAAAAAGTAAAATTAAATAAAAAAAAATTAAAAATATTTCAATATTTTAATAGGTTAATTGTGGAATTCAACTCTTATTGCATTATTTAAATGTAGTTTACAACTGATATTAAATAAATGATCCTTATAAACTATTTTATATTAAACACAGAACTCTAACAACATTCTACTAAGATAGGTATGATTCAACATTCTTATCTGTATGAGTCAACGCGTAGCGATAAACAGTTTCTCGCATTTGTGTGCAAGACTGAAGGTTGCATTTCGCTAAGGGAAATTTCTTCAATTTTAAGTAAGTTTTATAATTTATTATTACTATTTGATAATTTAATAAACTTAATATGTATACTCTAGTAAATTTATATCATAAAAAATTTATTAAAACATAACTTTTATTAAAACTTTACGAAAGTTGTATAAGAAATTTTTATTGATTTATTGAAGAGAGAGAAATTAATTTAAAAAATATATTTTATTGGTATTTACTTATAAGTAATTATTTATTGTTATACTATAAACTTTTTTTATTGTTACACTATAAACTTTTTTGTTTATATAAAACTAAATTTTGCATAAATAAAACTACTTTCACACATGGAAAATTATTGCTTAAATGAAACCTAGAAAAGTTTCCATTTAACTTGTGTATGTTTAGAAATTATTTGAGTAAAACTAATTTTTGCAATATATAAACTCCTTTCACAAACGAATTTTTATTTTTTAACTATAACTTACTTTTATATTTATTTATTTCAATACCGTTTAAGTGATACGTAGGTAATAATCGTTTAAAATTCATTGTATGATATGCTTTGTGAAAAAATTATTGCATTTTCCTAATTATCCGCTGTATTGTTTTAATGATTTTAACTTAATCTTTATATGAGATAGTGTGGATTACTATTAGGCACAATTCCTCAGCGTATATTACACATTATTCATCAAGTGTATGGGTTTTCCGTTGCAGGTGATAACTATGACTCGTGGAATATTCCGTATTATCTGTTTTTAAGGAAACTGTTTATTTTCATTTAAAATGATGCATTGAATTTTTATGCAATTTATTTCGAAATGTTTAATATAAAATAACTTTTAGTAACTGATAGATTTTAAATATAACTAATCCTTTTTATTATTATAGTTTATATCAATTATTTTATAAAAAGAACTTATTTTTATTATTTCAAGTTTAAAAGTACTTACCTGTTTCATTTAAATCAACTAAGATAGTTTAAATTATATTACAGCGTTAAACTCGAATAAATGTTAAACTTATTTAGTGAGAATATAAAGTTTAATTTAAATAACATATTCATGTACTTATAGCTTTTTTGCTTATAAAATTTATGAAAATTTTTCGTGTTAGGATAAATTTATTTAATAGTAACAGCATAAAGTTTAGTTAATTATAATGTATATAAAATTTAATTGTTGATTTTAAACATTGTATGTATTTTTAAATTAATATTATTATAGGATAGTCATTTTTATTTTTATTTGTTTTTATTTTTTATTTATTTTATTTTTTATTTATTTATTTTATAACTTTACTGTATATCTTTGTATGCATTTTTTTAATTAATATTATTATATGAAAGTAATTTTTTTAATTTATATTATTATATGAAAGTAATTTTTTTAATTTATATTATTATATAATAGTAATTCTTTTTAATTAATATTATTATATGATAGTATTTTTTTTAAATTTATAACTTTACTATATATCTTTGTATGCATTTTTTTAATTAATATTATTATATGATAGTAATTTTTTTTTAAATTTATATGATAGTCATAAAGTGCATGTGTTCAATTTTTAACGAATGTAAGTTAGAGTTTAAATAAATGTGAAACTTATTTAGTGAGAATATAAAGTTTAATTTATATAATTTTTATTATATTTAGTTTAATTTAAATAATTTTTATTGTATTCAGTTTAATTTATAACATATATATCATCATTTACTGATTTTGAAACTTTTGTTTACCGTATTTGTTTAGTTATAGCATAAATAACAGTACGTGTTTTATATAATTTTTATTATATTTAGTTTCATTTATATGATAGTAATTTTTTAAAGTGTATGTGTGTTCAATTTTTAAAGAATGTAAAAATAGTATTTCAAAGTTAGAGGTTAAATAACAGTATGTGTTTTATATAATTTTTATCATATTTAGTTTATATAACATAACTGTATACAAAATTTATTAACTGATTAAAAACTTCTGTTATATTTTTAATGAATGTAAGATAGAGTTTAAAGAAATGTTAAACTTATTTAGTGAGAATATAAAGTTTAATTTACATAATTTTTATTATATTTAGTTTAATTTATATGATAGTAATTTTTTAAAGTGTATGAGTGTTCAATTTTTAAAGAATGTAAAAATAGTATTTCAAAGTTAGAGCTTAAATAACAGTATGTGTTTTATATAATTTTTATTATATTAAGTTTATATAACATAACTGTATACAAAATTTATTAACTGATTAAAAACTTCTGTTAAATTTTTAACGAATGTAAGATAGAGTTTAAAGAAATGTTAAACTTTTTTAGTGAGAATATAAAGTTTAATTTACATAATTTTTATTATATTTAGTTTAATTTATATGATAGTAATTTTTTAAAGTGCATGTGGGTTCAATTTTTAACGAATGTAATAATATTATTTCTAAGATAGTCTAAATAAATTTAAAAAGTGAAACTTATTTAGTGTTAAAATAAAGTTAGAATTTTTAAGTGTCTTACATTTTTAATGAATGTTAAATTATTTATTATTTGTTTTGCTTTTAAATCTATGTGTTAATCCACAAAATACGAAAATTTCTATTTAATTCTGTAAAAATGTCCGAATATAAATTTACAATGACAACACTAAAAGTATGAACTCCTATTTAAATTCCTTATTTATTATCTTAACGCAATATATTTTTAATCTCTAAAAATGCTAAGTTTCTAAAATACTCATAAATTGTTACTGATGTTAATTAACTTCAGTCATTCAAAAATGTAAAGTCCCATCGGAAATTACTTATAATCTTCAATGTGAGCGGTCTAAAAGTTTCTAGTCTCCCAATGGCAACACCTAAATTTTAAAGTCTATACCATTCATTAAATGTTTTTAATTATATAATACTCTTCTACCTTTGTTTCATTAAATTAAATTCCCTGAAATATATTTTCCATAGCGAAAAGTTCTAAGTCCCTGAAATTTTGAAAAAATACTAAGTCTGAAATTTATGAAAATAAATCTAACTCCTCAAAATTCTCATTAAAAGGTAACAGAACCATCGATTAAGATTGTGGCAAAGTAGTGTAAAAAAGTGTGTATTCACCGCCACGATGGTCAAAATTCTCATTAAAAGGCAACAGAACCATCGATTAAGATTGTGGCAAAGTAGTGCAAAAAGGTGTGATTCACCTGCAGGGTGGTGGCGCGGAGGCGTATCGGAGGTGCGGAGATACACGGTGGAGGGACGGTGGGTCTAGGGTGGTGTCGCGCCTCCACCCTGACCCTCATCGTAGCTCCGGGGCTCCGGGGCTCCGATACGCCACTACGCCACCACCGTGCAGGTGAATCACCCTTTGACCCTTCACAGAAGGTAGAGATATTTTAAGGTAAAACTATCAATATATTACATTTAAATTGTTCTATGTAGTGAATTAAAAGCGTTCAACGATCCAGTAAGATATGTGAAGCAATTTGATAAATAAATAAATAAATAAAAAGAAAAATAAACAACAACAACAATAAAAAATAAATAAACTATACAGCGCCGATCAACTGAAGAAAAAGCATTAATCATAATGCAATGAAATTGACTTAGAAATGTATCTAGAGCGATTCCACTCAACTTACCAAATATTTTAGAAATTCACCGTAGTAGTTCAAACAAATTTAAATGAGAAAAGTCGTTAAATAAATAAAAGAGAAAATCATAATAGGGTATTTGGGCATTTCTTCCCTAGTTGTATGTCATTTAATGTATCGCAATGGATCAAAATTATTTTCTGAATCCCTGTAGAAATTTATAAATAGTAACAGCAAATATTTATCAATTTTATTTTTATTTTTAATTATCTTTTAAACAACTTAATATTACTAAAGCGAACTTTAAGTAGTTTCAAATCACAGAAAACAGTGTGTAAATTTTTTTTCTTTATAACCCGAAATATATATATATATATATATATATATATACACATAAAGTCAATGCGTTCTGCTGGTCTGACGGTAATAACCTATAACATGTCTACCACTTTACATCTTAATAGAATGTATAAAGTTTAGACTTTAGCGCGCTTGAAATAATTCGAGTCTGTAACGATCTGTCTTGAAATAATTAGAGTCTGCCGAAATTATAAAAAGATTTCTCGTTGTATTCCTGTAAAATAACTGTAAGTTCTGTCCTCATCAAAATCTATACACAATACACATCGTGCTACGAAGACTTATAAAATACGTAAACATTTTTAGCAGAATGGGATAAGGTGCTTAAACGCTGCCGCACATAAAATTAAATGATGTAGAAGATTTCTTTGGGTTCCCATAACAGAATTGAACTCATCATAGCTGCACAATTTGTGCGACAGTGATCTGTAACATACTTACCAACTTTTAGCTGAAATGAAAAATTCTTTTAGGCGTTATCGTGTTCACTTCCACGTACACTGCCACGCACATGCATGCATACTTACACAGGCCACCATAAAAATAGGTAAAATAACCTCAAGAGAGCTCAAAATATATAAATAGATTAAAATATCACAGCCGATTATTTTCATGATTGCAATATTTTCTTTGCATTGTGCATGTTCGGAAATTAAAAATAGAAAGTTCTGTTGATAGCATATGGAATAAAAAATATTAAAAAATATATAAAAAAATACAGCCAGATAATAGAAACAGGGTTTTCTGTACACAAAAAGAGATGTTTAAGTAATAAATAAATCGGAAGAAAATAACAAAAAAATCAGGAAATACCGAAGAGAAAATAAAAAAGTAAACTAGTACATTGCGGACATAAAAAAAATTTCTTCTACATTATTAAGACAACAGGTGTCGCCTACTGGTTAACCTCTATAAAAATTTAATTATCATAGCTTCTTATTATAATGATTTCAATTATATATCTTGAGGGAATTTTTACCAATAGATACTAAGATATAGTCATATGAAAAATCAAAATAACATAAATCCTACCTATGGTCGGATTTACATCCAAATTGCATAAGAATGATTTTTTGCAATATCTACCTCACATACCAAGTTTAATATGACTTTATATACCACAGAAGCTAAGTTATAGTCTTTCTGTAAACAGGAAATATTGCAGCATAGCAGCGCTACCAGCCGTCCGATATGCCTATAAATTTAATCAACAGAGTTTTCCTTAATATCATAATATCCATTTCACATGTTAAGTTTGGTGCATTTTTATATTATAAGCAGTGAAGTATATTATATAAATATGAGCTATTGCATACTTGTAAGCGAGATTAAATTATAGCACAGCATCGCCTACGGTCAGCTGATATTCATACAAAATGAATCGACATAGTTTTTTTTATCATGGTCCTCATATATTTCAAGTTTTGTGCATTTATACGCTACTAGCACAGCCCCGGTTCGGGAACGAACCGAATTCCGAATGCGGGAAAAATTTCAAAATCAAACTCGAAATGTACGAAACTCGGCCTGTTGCTGCCTGCGTGCCAATATATCAAAGTTTGATAACAAAACCATTTTTTAATTCATGAAATCAATGAAACTAGTGAATTAACGAAGGCTTTTCTCGCTTCGCTGGTCACTATATTTAAAGGAAACTCTTTTCTATATCACTTTACAAACAAAAATAAAATTTAAAGAAATCATGAAATTGCTTTAAAGCCCGCTTTGTTTTCCCGGTGCCTTCGGCGGCGACCGACTCATTCGCAGACTTTGGTGTGTCTGTCCTTATTACCTGTGACAATAGCTTACCAGTGGGCTTCCATTTGGGGGCTTATCAGATGACAGTTTCGAAACGGACAGTATCGAAAAAATTGAAATAGCTATTTTATATTCGAATCCCAGTTACATATGAACAACACTATACGTGGTGTACATATATTTTCTTTCACGTTATTTTCTATATTTATTTGACTTATTCGATCAACCATAAAATGACAACAATTTCACACTAAATATAATATTACAATGTGCTATAAACGGCTACGTCTATCGCATGAGAAAATTAATTTTTGTGGTTATAATAGTAGTTGAAATAGTTAATAGTTGTTGTTATATATATTACAAAAAAAAGAATGAAATATGTAAACCTGATCATGGTACAGCCTTAATGTAGCTCCTCTTGGCGACTTTTGAATTTTTATCGTCACTTTAGACAAAAATACCTAATTTATGTTACTTTTTGTTTGTTTCTTTTCTTTTCGTTTTCCTTTCCTTTCCTTTTCTTTCTTTTCTGTTTTTTAATATTTTATAATTTATTTATATTTTTATGCGCTACTTGGCTTAAAGTGGCTATTACGAAAGTGGAGTCCTTGGCGAAAAATGTCCAATCTATTTCAACATAAAAAAAAAAAAAAAAAAAAAATCCAGGATTATCAATCAGTAAAGTTCTTTAATAAAATGCTGAATTAGCTTTCATGACAAGCGCGATTCATCCGTGCCAGAAACATACTATTTAAACAAAAGGGGGAAAAAAATTCTAAAATTGAGGTATATTATTAATATTATTATTATTTTTTTTTTTTTTTACTCCATTTTCATATTTTCATTTTTTTTTATGTGCAGGAGCAAATTTAATAATTATTTCTTATTTTGTTTTTTTTATCTTTCGCGTGAAAGCATATTTCATTTTATGTTAAAAAAAATTTGGAGTGACTCTACTCGACTTTCCGAACATTGAGTAATTAACAGTTTTGTAGATAAAGTAAAGAAAGAGGAGTTGTTAAACAAACAAAATAGATGAAACCATAATAAAGTGTTTGAGTATTTTTCTGCATATATTACACGATGTTTTATTTAACGCTACTGAACTTTGAGCCCATAGATCATAATGATAAAGAATTTTCGTTGTTTCCCTGTAAAAAACCTATAAATGCTAGATTCACCAAAATGCTTATAGTTAGAGCAACAGTGATTTATAATATTCATATAAATTTTCAGCTCAATTGAATAAGGCGTTTAGATGTTCTCGCACTTTTAACTAATATGTTGTGGCCACCACATGACTTTCTTCTATATTTTCCTATACAAATTCACTCAGGAAAAATAATTTATTAAAATTATTATTTAAAAAAATTATCTTCCATAATAATGCAAATGATTGCCCTATTAGAGAAGTAGTATAACACTAAATATCCAAAAAAAAAAAAAAAAAAGTCAATTTTATTGTCAATATTACATAATATATATATATATATATATATATATACACTAAGCGACAAAAAAAAAAAAAGCCGCACTTGGATGTTTTCCTTTTCGCCTTCTACAACCGCCAATTTTATCGTTTAAAAAGCAAATTTTCGAACAGATTTTACTATGTTGTCCTCCATATACACTTTATCTTTGAGTCTAGTGTTAAAAACAAAATGCAATTGTCAGGAAAATTGTAATTTTAGAATTTATTTCAAAAATGGTAAGAATAAGGCAGTTAACGATGCCACAAAAAGTATTAATTTTTAAATGAAAATCAAAAAATATTTTAATACGTGAGTTGGCAAAATAACTAAATGCTAACGAAATATTGGTAAAATGAATTTTAGCAAAATATAAATTTTTTTGGCCATTTAAACTGGGAATTTGGCTTTAGGCGGTCATGTTGCTCATCCAAGCAAGATAACCGCAAGTTAAAATGCGAATTTTAAAAAAATCGATTTGTATCATGTTGAGAACTTAAAAAAGATTTTAAAAAAGTGTATAGTAAATTACTTTCTTCAAAAACAATGCGGGAACAATTAAACAAAGTGGGTTAAAGAACGGAAGATCTGCGAAAAAAGCCATTATTAAGGAAAAGAATTAGAAAAAACAACATTTCAGTTGACCAAAATTTAAAAACATTATCAGTTAATTATTAGGCTGAACTGGTTTTCTCTGATGAATCAAGTTTTCTTTATTTCGTGTAGTTGAAAATAGCTAGAATGAAGACGAAAATGTGACCGACTTAATGAAAATCGCACTTTTAAAACAGTGACACATTCTCCGTACATTATGGTACGGAGGTGCATAACTTTTCAAACAATCGGGGAAATTTTTATGCTCAAGGGATCAATTAACTCGAAATAAAACACAATCTACATAAAAGTGGTGCCTGACCGACTATTTTGGAGGTATCTTAGACATTTCCGTAAACAGCATTTGAAGATAATAAGGCACCTTACTACACGGCGTCTGTGGTAAGTTTATTCACTTCAAATTGTCAAAATTTCTTATACATTCCCATGAGAACCTATAATTCTGTAAGTAATCATACTTTTTTTCACTTTAAGTTAAATACCACAAAGGATATAGTAGAATTTCTTCTTTACCAGACATGGAAATGGTCAAAATCGCGATCCGCTCGAAACTGTTTCGTCTATAAAAAGGCGGGGGAGAGGGGAGAGGATTCGAAATTTGCAGCCTATAACTCTGCCAGAACTAGAAAAATTTATTTGTGATATTTGGCACATTGAAATTTCTGAGATTTACATTAAAACACTGTATAAAACTATGCCATTGCGCATTAATGCAGTAATTCCATATAAAGGTGGAATTAACCCAATACAGAATACATATTTTTAACAAAAAATTGCTTAGATCTAACAAATAAATAGTTTTATTTCATATATTAAAATATAACTTGTTTATTTCATATAGTAAATCATAATAGAATGCAAAGTGTATAGTTATTGCATTATGTTCAAAAAGAAAGTTTTATGCAGATATTTAAAAAAGTACTTCGTAAAGTGCGATAATGCGAATTATTAAATCGAAAATATACATAGGTATCATTTCATACCTTTGGTATTATGCAAACAAGACAGTTTTATTTGTTTCAAACATTAATTTAAAAGTTATTACAAATAAAAAAGGTATAAGTCATTTTTTCTGCAGTGCGGCTTTTTTTTTTTTTTTTGTCGCTTAGTGTATATATATCTGTTAAAAATGAAAAAAATCGATAACTTCATTTTAAATTATCGCAGATCTATGGTTCAACCATACGTTTTAAAGGTACTGGCGAGCTCTTTTGAAAGATACCCATCATGAAAATTTACTCCCCTCGAGGGGGGAATTCACCCCCCCCCCGGGGGGGGGAGAAGGCGAGGCTCCTACACATACAAAAAAATTTTCCCAGTTGACTATCTCTATTATAAATAATTCTGGTAAATTTCATAATGATTATTAAAAAATAATTCTCTTTATGCACATTTATACAAAATTTTGTACTATACCACCATGTTAAAAATTTAGAAAAAGCGGGGTGGCAACGCAACCTGTAAGACAATTTTTACTGAAAGTTGATAGGCACTAATTTATGTCAAGGTGCAACTACATACCAATTTGTATAAAAATTCTGTGAAGTAGTTTCTGAGATACAGTTGTCACAAAAGTTTGTCACACACACACAGAGATTGACAGACAAACAGACAGACATTTTCTAAAAATGGTCAAATCATGTTCTACAGCTCTCAAAACGTGTAAATCCATCAAAAACCCGAGGTCTAAAATTTTTACGAATCCAATACGTTCTTCTATTGAATAAAGTAGAAGAAAGTAAAAAGTTGGTCCTACAGGCCATAATGATAAAAAAATTTTCTTTGTGTCCCTGTAAAAAAACTGTAAACCAAAATCTATACAGTTCGTGCAACTGTGACCTATAACATGTGTACAAATTTTTTGTTCAGATTAAATAAGCGTTTAGACGCTATCGCACTTTTAAAAATTTGGCCCCATAGGCCATAATGATAAAGAATTTTTCTTTGTGCCCCTGTAAAAAAAAAAAAACTGTAAGTGCCAGATTCTCCAAACTCTATACAGATTGATTAACTGTGACCTATAATATGTGTATAAATTGTTTGCTCAATTGAATAAGGTGTTTAGATGCTATCGCACTTTTAAGTTTTTGGTCCCATAGACCATAATGATAAAGAATTTTTCTTTGTGTCCCTGTAAAAAAAAAACTATAAGTGCTAGATTCACCAAAATCTATAGGGTTCGGACTATGGTGACTTACAATATACGCACCAACTTTCAGCTTATTCGAACAAAGCGTTTAGACGCTAGCGTGTTCACTCACAGACATACACACAAACACATACATATATCATCGTAAAAATAGTGAAAACGGACTCAGGGGACCTCGAAACGTATAGAAACATCAAAATCTCGAATTCGGATTTTTGACATGTTTACAATACTTTCCTCACTATAGTGTTCGGAAAGTAAAAAGAAAAAAAAGTAATATTTTTTTTTTGGCAACAATTAAAAATTTAAATGTCCATTTTTGAAGCTTTTACCAGATTATTATTTTCACATTTTAATTAATTTTAAATAATCTGGTGTGTCACTCACACGACTTTCTCTTACCCTGAAATTTAATACTATAAATACAGGTTGCAGATTAAAAGGTAAGATAACGAGTACTGTTATGTAAACCTGTGTTAAACAATTCATATTAGGCTTCTGAAAAGTTTTATAATTAGTTCTGTATGAGGGGGGCTACCGCCCCCCTCATCCCCCCCCCCCGTTTCATTAATGCGCCTACATTTATATAGAATTTAATTCGGTTATTAAAAAATAATTCTGTTTTTAAAAAATAATTTATTAAAATTATTATTTAAAAAAATTATCTTTTATGATAATGCAGACGATTTCCATCTTAGAGAAGTAGTATAACACCAAATATAAAAAAAAAGTCCATTTTATTCTCAATATTTAAAAAAGAAAATACGATTTTTTTTCTAAGTTTTTTTTCGTTAAAAGTAAAAAAAAATCGATAACTTTGTTTTAAATTATCGCAGATCTATGGTTCAACCATTCGTTTTAAAGGTATTAGCGAGCTCTTTTGAACTGTACCCATCATGAAAATTTACTCCCCTCGAGGGGGGGGGACTTCCCCCCCAGGGGGGGGGAGGCGAGGCTCCTACATACACAAAAAAAATTCCCAGTTAACTATCTCTATTACAAAAAATATATATTCGTTTCATTTGGTTTAGTGCAGTCTATAGACGTTAAACTCTACTTACCTGCAATTTCCCCCCATAAACGTAATGTATTAGAATTCTCTTGATTGTCCCTGTACACGAACCATTTGCTTGATCTTAACGAAAAGCTTACTGTAGCATCCGTATATGATACACATTTAGAATACCAAGTTTGAACTTTCTGGGATAATTTGTTTTTGAGATATGCTGATAACAGACAGACACATACAGACATACAGACACACACACAGACACACAGACCATTTGCTAAAGACATGATTTTCGTATTCAGGGGACCTCAAAACGTGTAAATATAACAAAATCTCGCGTTCGAAAATTTGACCCCAAAACAATACTTTCTCTACCTTATGGGTAAGAGAAAGTAAAAATCTAATCAAAATTTCGTTACAAATAAGGTATTAAATAAAAGGGGCACTTTTTCTGAATCCTTCGGTTTAATTAACTTATCGATCGGACAATTATATTTTTTAAAATTAATTAAAGTATGAAAAGCTGGTGCCAATTTTTACTTTCTCTTACCCATAAGGTAGAGAAAGTATTGTTTTTGGGTCAAATTTTCGAACGCGAGATTTTGTTATATTTGCACGTTTTGAGGTCCCCTGAATACGAAAATCATGTTTTTAGCAAATGGTCTGTGTGTATGTCTGTGTGTCTGTGTGTGTCTGTATGTCTGTGTGTGTGTCTGTATGTCTGTGTGTGTGTCTGTCTGTTATCAGCATATCTCAAAAACAAATTATCGCAGAAAGTTCAAACTTGGTATTCTAAATGTGTATCATATACGGATGCTACAGTAAGCTTTTCGTTAAGATCAAGCAAATGGTTCGTGTACAGGGACAATCAAGAGAATTCTAATACATTACGTCTACGAGGAAAATTGCAGGTAAGTAGAGTTACCGTCTATAGACTGCACTAAACCAAATGAAACGAACATATATTTTTTGTAATACAGATAGTTAACTGGGAAATTTTTTTTTGTGTATGTAGGAGTCTCGCCTCCCCCCCCCTGGGGGGGAAGTTCCCCCCTCGAGTGGAGTAAATTTTCGTGATGGGTATCGTTCAAAAGAGCTCGCTAATACCTTTAAAACGAATGGTTGAACCATCGATCTGCGATAATTTAAAACAAAGTTATGGATTTTTTTTACTTTTAACGAAAAAAAACTAAGAAGAACGTATTTTTTTTTTTTAAATATTTAGAATAAAATGGACTTTTTTTTTATATTTGGTGTTATACTACTTCTCTAATATGGAAATCGTCTGCATTATCATAAAAGATAATTTTTTTAATAATAATTTTAATAAATTATTTTTTAAAAAGAGAATTATTTTTCAATAACCGAATTAAATTCTATATAAATGTAGGTGCATTAATGAAACGGGGGGTTGAGGGGGGCGGTAGCCCCCCTCACACAGAACTAATTATCATATAAAACTCTTCAGAAGCCTAATATGAATTGTTTAACATAGGTTTACATAACAGTACTCGTTATCTTACCTATTAATCTGCAAGCTGTATTTATAGTATTAAATTTCAGGGTAAGAGAAAGTCGTGTGAGTGACACACCAGATTATTTAAATTAACTAAATTATTAAAAGCTGGTGGCAACTTGCGTCAACACACAGACAAACAGGATGAAATCTCTCTTAGCCATTTATGTATAGAGAGATAGGAGCTATGAAGTCCTCCCACACATAAGGAATATTACAGCATAGTAGTGCCCCCTGTTTGACGATATAGCTCAACAGTTTCTCGTAAGAATACGTACATGCGTTTCGAAAACACACATATTCTTTTTCAAACATTTTTTGATTCATATATTTTACTACTTTATCAAGCAAATACTTACAGCAACTCGGGACAGAAAGAGAGAAAATACCACAGTAAAAGCCACTTCGAATAATTACACCATAGTAATGGAAGCAAGCTGGACATATTTCATGCATTTGCATACACCCAGAGAAAGAACTTGATTAAAGCTACAAAATGCATTTTCTTGATTAAATGATTGTTTTGAACCAAATATTCATTAAAAATATTTAATGCTGAAAATATTTAATGCATTTGCATACACCCAGAGGAAGGATTTGATTAAAACTACAAAATGTGTTTTGCTGAAGTTTTTTTTTTTTTTTTTTTTTATCATTTAAACTAAGATTTCATTAGAAATCAAAAATATTTAATGCTGAAAATATTTAATGCATTTGCATAATGCATTTGAATTTTTGGTGCAAATCGCTCAACAGGTAGCGCTGCTATGCCACGATTTCTTCCATTTAAAGGTAGGCTATACCTTAGGTTCTATTGCGTATAATAGAAGAAAATTCGGTATATGAGATGGCCACGAAACATTATATTGGTTCAATTTAAGGGCACATTGACCTATAGTTGGTGATGCAGTGCTACAGTTTTTCCCGTGAACGTTAAGGCTATATATCAATGTCAGATTATTTTGTAGAAAATTGCATCAAACTTCATATATGAGATAACCATTATGAAAACAAATGCGGGCTTAATTTGGGTGTGTACCGGTCGGCAGGTGGCCCTACGATTACTCACATTTTCACATGGCTCACATCTCAGCATCTGTTAATTAAAATTGCATCGAATTTATTAAAAGCTTGTTAGGAGAAACTATAATTAAATTTTTCAGCAGTTTAAAAACTAAGTGTGGCGGATATATAAATAGAATTATATAGAAAAAGTTATGTGATGGCCACAAGATACTAGTTTTATATTGCTTTTAATAAAATGCAAGAATGCAAAATATCAGGATAATAAATTTTCGAATTCCATAAAGACTAATAGCATATTTCAATATCGTATATAAAATGCTATACTGTATACATATTTGTGTTTTTCCGCATGTGTGTCCTTCTGTATTCTGAAGGCTTGGCACGCAAACTCGTGCGTGAAGACAACCTCTCTCTCTCTTTGATGGAAATGCCAGCACCGAAAATATTGATGAGGCGACTACATACAATAGATAGAGTTCGCCCAAAATTGCAGAACTGTCAACAATATGATGTATGGGCCCAGTATCTTGTTCCTACTGGAGATGTTTTAGTTTGCAGTGATACAAATTATTTATTACTTGAGGTCTTCATTTTTTCCCCGCACGTTAATGAAGTTAAGGCTAAAATTTTTGGTGTTTTTTAAAAAGAAAAAAAAATATTTTTTGTATGACGGAAAAATTAATTGAGTATGTTAAATCTACCTATGTTTCACTCAATTCAGTTTCATTGAAAGTCTAAAAATAATAACGGTGTTTAAAGCCAGCTGTATTTAAAGAAAATTCGAATTTATGAAAAGCGTATTATTTTTTTCATGCATGCTAAATGTTTTTTTGATATGTAGCATACTTCATTTCAATGAATATTTTCTGTACAATATGATTATCTAGTGGATTATCCTGTACGGTTAGGGATAAATAATGTAATGATGGTAAATATATGTAAGTTTTCGCCAAAATTCATTTGTTAATTTTGTGTGACACTTTTAATAATTTTAATTAAAAACAACCCTTAATCATTTTTTAAGATGATTATTAATTATTAAAATAAATAAAAATTTAATAACTAAATGCAAATGAACATAAATATTTTAAAAACCTGAAAAATGCAATAGAAACAAGTCTTATAATGTTAAAGTACAGTCGGTAACAAAAGTGTCCGAACACTAGCTAAAATTCCTATGTAAAAAAAGTACACTTCATACGATTCTGTTAAATAAATCCTTATCGAATCCTGTTCTTAGACTGACTAAGAGGAGTATTCGACAAGGATTTATTTAACAAAACCGTATGAGTGTACTTTTTTTACATAGGAATTTTTGCAAGTCTTCGGACATTTTTGTTACCGACTGTAGTATAACGGTTTTTATCTTCTTTTTTTCTTCCTCGCTGTTTTTCTTTTCTTAAATCCAACTGAAACGAAATTTTGAGTTTTATCTTCTTAAGGTGGAAAAGAAAGTTTTTTTTTTTTTTTTTTTTTTTTTTCATGTCTCTTACAGATAATTAAAATACATTATCGAAGATGTAAATGCTATTTTTTTATTAAAATCTCATGAATAGCTTGAAAATTATTATTTCGACTATTATGAACAGGTTTAGAGAAAATATTTTTTCTTACACGTGAATTCAAATCGTAAAAAAATATTTGCATTCGTTCTATTATTTAAAATGACTATCGACAAAAAAATTTTAAGTTAGAAAGCAGTTTTTTATTAAAAAAAAAAAAAAAAAAAAAAAAAAAACTTTTAAATTTACTAGATAAATCTTAAAAGTTAAAATAATCAATAAAAACTTTTATTACCATTGTTATTACTTATTTGTTGGCCATCGCCCGCCTAGTAGTCGATATTTCCAAGTCTTACTATATATATTATATATCATAATCATTTAAACTATTTTTATTTATTTATTTATTTATTTTTATATTTTTCACCCTCTAATTTAGCTTTTTCTTTCTTCTTTTTTTTTCTTGACCTATGATTTGGCGATTTCAGCGGGGGCTGAGAAAGAAAACTGTGAAATTGCCAAGTGGCGGTCCTTACACGGCATTATATCTATTCTTTTAAATTTCATTTTAGACTTACTTTATTTCAAGTCACAGATATGTTTCTTAAATACATTGTTGCAATTGTGACGTCATTTTATCCTGCTAAATGATCCCCGTTATTTTATTCATTGCTCTAAACCAAGAATAAAAATTATTATTATTATTATTATTTATTTTGATAATTTTTTGTAGCAATGACATCAATTTTGAATGTTTTATTTTGTAAAACTTAGGCTTTTATTATTACGGAGATTTTTATAAAAAGTTTCATAATTTCTAGTTTCTTGTTTCTGTATGGTAAAATTTTATTTTTTAAAATGTTACAATTTAAAAAAAAACTATCTTTACAAAAAGTTACAAAAAAAAAAAAAAAAAAAATATATTTTTTAAAAAGTTACAATTAAAAATTTTTTTTATTTATTAAAATTGTTTTAAATTTTGACAAAGTTGTGGAAGGTACAGTTCTTTTTTTTTTTTTTTTTTTTTCCCCAAATCAATATTGCAAAATACATAAATAATAATAATAATAATAAAATAAAATAAAATAAACATCCTTGACTTTGAAAAAGATTTGTTGTGTAACTGTGTAATTTATTAATGTTTATGTATCTAAATTAATATATGAAAATTTTAGGAAATTAAGATCTTTGTGGAAAATCACAAAAGAGAATATGAAATCATGCGAAATTAAATTCACAAAATAATACGAAATCAATTACTACACTAATATACAAAATGTTGATTTAGTCCGAGAATGCATTGGCTATTTTTTCGTATCATATAGAATAATTCTTTCGTAGATGAAATACGCCTTGTTATATAATATTGCGCTCATAAAAGACATGGATACCTCTTAAATTTACTTTTACCGGAACTGCTTCATCTCTTTTCTCAAATTATCTATTTTATTAGAGACGTCCTTATCCCGCAACTTATCTGCGTAATTCAATAGAATACATGGATACATAGTACGGTCTTAACATCTGGAGAATTTAAAACGTCGAAGATCGTGTTTGGGGTGTAAAATGATTTCTAAAAGTGGATAGTCATTCGTGTAAAAGTAATTCAGTGATATTACTAATTTTATTTTATTTGATACATTAAGTAAACTTATTAATAAATATATTTATTTGTTTATTTATTGCTTTTTATTTTTCATTGAATTGTATTTACATTGAAATGAATGTCTCGAGCAACACTGTAAAAAATAAATAAATAAATAAATAAAAATCCCGTAAGATTACGGGAAAAGCCCGGCAGCAGGGATTCCAGACAAAGCCCGTAAAAAGAAACGCTTAGACCGTAAATTAAGTATATAATAACCTTAAATTACGTTACATGCCTGTAAAAAAACATTTTGCCCGTAAAACCAATGTTTTTTTACGGGCTTTTTCTGGAATCTCTACTGCCGGGCTTTCCCCGTAACCTTAAGGGATTTTTTTTTTACAGTGTATCATTGAAAATGATGTAAATCATCTCAAACCCATACCAAATTCGGCCAAGAATAGTGACATAAGTAAAAAAGCGGGAATTAAGAGTTTTTGCTACTTAAAAATGTGCATGATGTGCCCCAACGTGCATGAAAAGCTTCACATGTTTATCTTACTTATGTATATTAAAGTAAGTATTTTGATTGTTGTCATATCTTTATTCAAATTAATACTGGTAAATTTTTCATATCTTTTTTAGATTTTTTTGTGCTCTTCTGAGTTATGTTGGTTTTACCATCTGTTATTATTATTATTATTATTATTACTATCACATTCTACTTCTTTTGTTACTCGTTAATTTCTGTATTTTCTTAAATTATGTTAATTTTTATAAGAAAATATTGAAGAAAGTTTTGTGGTAGCCACAACATACTAGTTCGGTAATGACCTAAAAACATACAAACTAACTTTTATTCACCCCTCAAGCCCCTAAAATACCATGGCAAACTTATACTTACTTCTCATAGATCAGAGAGGCTTGCAGCAGGCTGTACTTACCGATGATGTATACTATGCAACTCGAGTCTCATTTTTGTCATCAAATTGTCGTTAAGCGCGTACAAGTATCAATTTTTTTTTTTCCTTTTCGCGCGAACTTTTCCCCTACTCTGGAATATTAGACTTTTTTTAGACTCCTTCGGTGCAGTATTTCTGTTACAACTATTATTATTATTACTTTTATTTTATTTTATTTTTTCTTAGTTTTTCCGAAGAGTTGGGTGGTTAACGCATATTTTTAGGGCAGAAAATACCAAGGTAAAAAAATAAAATAAGTAAATAAAAAGATTCTTTTTTTTTCCCTTTTTTTGGGTGGTATGCACTTTAATTTTTCTATAGATTTTTTGTTTATTTCTGAATGTGTTATCAGTTTAAGAAAAACAGAGGTATATAAACGTAATATTAAGAAAGCATTTAGCGAATAAAAAATAATGAGTGGTATGCGATAGCCTACTTATAATAGTGGCTACTTATGAGGGTATCCGTTTATTTATTTATTTATTTATTTATTATTATTATTATTATTAATCTCGCTTTTCTGCTCAAAAGCAACAATTTTTTACGTACTCACATAAGTTATTTTTCAGTCATATATTTTCACGTAATCCTATTCAGGTACAAAGACACTGAAAAATTCTCTCTCTCTTTCTATCTATCTCTCTCTATATATATACACATAACCTTTTTAAATATTTTACAGGAAGAAAAATGAAAGCATATATGAAGGCATGGAAGATTAATTAAAAACGATTTTTAAAATGTAAGAATGAAAGCATACATTATAGAAGTACTTCTTCAGGGGCGGTTACTGAATAATGTATGTAAAATGTAGGTGAATTTCTGTACCTCTAAGCCTAAAGCCAAACAACCATACCACACGTTTAAAGCCCGATTCAACTACCATACGTAGCCAATGATATATATATATATAAATCATAGAAAAAATAAAACAAAATAAAAATGTGGAGGATGGGTGTGCACGATGAAGGAGGTAGGGTAGTGTTGTTTGTCTTGGCCGACTGGGTAGATTGTTGAACTTCATTGTTTAAAAAAAAAAAAAAAAAAAAAACATCTATCACTGTATTTAAAGTATCTTTTAATATTTGATCCTATGCATTTTATTCTGTTTACTTATTAGATTTGATGTATACATTTTAAAAATTTTGTTATCAACTATTATCACTACTAGATAATGTTTATGGATTTAGATAACTATTCCAGCTTTTAAAATGGGGTTATAAAAAGAAATTAAAACTGATGTTGGTATTAATTAACATTATAGTAATTCTACACTGTAAAACGCAAGGTTAAGTATGAAGGTGTTTAGGAAAACAGTTAGTTTATTATATCAAATTGAAATTAATTTTAATTACTGTTATTAAATAATTTTAAATGTTATCTAGTACAATAATGTTTAAGAAACATGCTAAGTCTGTTTAAATCGAAAAATCTATAAACAATTATTCAATTTATCAAAAAAGAAATTAATTATTTAATTGAATTCATGAATTGATAAGAAATTATTAATTGTAATTTATTAATAGTTTTAATGTTAATAGTTTTAAGATTAATTTATTAAAAGTTTTCATTTGTGGAAATTTACACTTAACTACTATAAGATATGTTTTAAAAAAGTACAAAAATTTTTTAGTTCTTTTTATGCCACCAAATATTAATCGTTAATATACAATTTAAGATTATAAATTGAATTTTATTTAAATCTTTATTCTCAATACATTTTTAAATATTTTTGAAAAATGTTGCCGGCATTAATGATAATTATACATATTTATATAATGAGAATTTCGCTAACCAGGCTTAATTCTGGGGAATTTTTATTTTATTTCTGCTGAAAAAAGAAGTTTTAATTTTCAATTAACCGAAAGAAAAATATGTAAAAAATTTTGAAAAATTTCGAGGGGAAAAAATGTTTTATTTACAATATATAATATATATATATATATATATATATATATATATATATATATACATACAGTGTAATTATTACTAGAATTTGTTTTTATAAAACAGTGAACAAAAAACACTCGCAGTACTTCCCCCATTTACTGAGCAGTACACTTTACAATGCACACTTTACTTCAATAATTTATTTATAAAAGATTTCTTTAAAGTTTTCCCGCTTCCTATCTCTTTTTTTATCCATTTTCGTAAAAAAAATATTAAATATTTTTGTAAGGATAGTTCAAAGAAAACATGTTGCTTCAGCAAAATTCTTATGTGATATAAACTCTTCAAAACTCATAATTTTAAAACAGAAGAAAAATGTTTGTCTTTTTCTTTTTCTTCTCCGAGGTAATTTAAAAGAAATTCTGTTTGTTTTAAGAAAGTACAAAAATGAAAAGTTTTTAGTTTCTGCATCTCAGAGTGTAATTTAAGTAACAAGAGTTCAGTTAAGTTGAGAAAAATACAGCAAAGTAAATTGCAAAAAAAAAAAAAAAAAAAAAAAAAAAAAAGAAATTTGGTTTTCAGAAAGAAATTTTGTGAGTTTGGGCCCAAAATGTTTCTCCAGTTTTAAACAATTCTTACTGCATTATTTTTTTAGTTCTCTTTTAAAATAAAATACTTTTAAGAGAATGCACTAAAACTAAAATATGTAAACTTTTTATTCATTGTATGCAAAGTGCTACCTTACAAGTAGCGTTTATAATAGTGTAAATGTAAATAAATAGAATCTAGACGAATGCAAATTACTTGTAAAATGTAAAACATATGTTTTCATATGTTTCAAAACATAGCAACAGTGATCTTCAGTGAATATATATATATATATGTGTGCACTGTTAAAAATTTCAACAGAAAACTCTATGTAATCTATTATCTCAAGTCTTACGTAAAATTGCAGAGAAAAATAAACGGAGATGTTAAAAAACTTATTTTATACATTCATTTTAATAACTAATATTAATTAAATTAATTATTGGTGAGAATATATTTCGGACTTGGAATGCTTTTTCTAAAGTAGAAACAGTCATTTTTAATTTTAATTAAAAAATTAAATAGTAAAATTAGGTAAAAATACAGAATAAAGATTGAGAATCTCAATTATTCACTTTTAACTAAGAATTACTGTAAATTTACAGAGACTCTGGATAAATATTTACATTAAATTTACAGAAATTTTTAACAGTGTGTATGTTTAAAATATGAGGTTTCTATCGTAATTGGATCGAATATTTGTTTAGTCTTCTTATATATATAGCATTTTGTGTGAAAAAGAGTATTTTAAGGTAAATTTATTTAGTAAATTTTATTAGTTTCCATATGATATGTTATACTTTTGTTTTTAAAGGATAAAATCTTACTTATTCTTATATATATCATAGCTTTAATATTTATGCTGATATGTTATTTTCATTTTACCTGATTGTAAGTTATTTTTATCTTTCAAGTTTTACTTCACTTTCCCATGAATTTCATGTATTCAATATCTTGCTGCTTATTTTTATTTGTAAAAGGTAAAATAGATAAAGAAGTATAGATGTTATCGTTTGTTGAACTCTGTGAATTTTGGCTATAGGTCCTACAGAGTTACAGAAATACACTTATTTTGCATGCAATATCAACGCACTTGAAGAAATATTGGTATTATATATTTTCATCATTTGGATTCTGGTTATTTTTAACACGCTTTTATTAGCTTCAACTGTATGTATGTTTGTATGTTTGTTTGTAACCGCTCTGGGAGCAAACAAAAAATCTCTATATTATAAAAAAAGACTTTCACTACGTGTACGCTGTGGCTGTGAGGTAAAGGTCCGACCTACGAACCTAAAGGTCTAACTTTCGAGCCCAGTCAGGGGAGAATTTTTAAAAATGGTTTTTGTTTAATTATAAATTATTTTATTAAAAATTTAAAAGTATGTAAATATTGTGGTGTGCCACTCACATGATTTTCTCTTACACTTCATTTTAATACAGTAAAACCTCTCTAAGTTGGACACCTACGGTTCCAAGAAAAAGTGTCCAACTTAGAGAGGTGTCCAACTTATAGGGGTTAGATATAATGTTAATGGATACATTCCGTTCCGAGAAAAAGCGTCCAACTTAGAGGGGTGTCCAACTTTAGAGGTTTCACTGTACTATAAAGATAGATATTTTGTATTTTTTTAGTTCACATTTCAATAAAAGCGTGTTCTTTAATTTTTTAAAAGTACAATTTTATTCATTTAAAATTTTCTCCTTCTTCATGTAATATATTTAATTTCATCACGTTCACTGTTAAATTGGTGCCTCATAAATGGATAGATCGACATATTAATTTCGAAATGAGTAATTTCGATTCAAAAATGAAAACATGCTTCTCTCATTTATGAAATATCACATTGTTTTCAAATTAATAACTGTTCATTTCATAATTTATCATAAATATGCTGAACTAAAAGAAGTTTTTTAATAGAATTTCTACAAATTTAAACAGAAAGAGATCAAGCCCAAAATTTATTCCTTCAAACCTCCAGAACTATAATTCAGAAATTTAATTCATCAACCTGGAAATTAATTCCATATAGAATGGAATAGAAGGCTGATTTTTACCAACCAGCCAGGGTAGCTCAGTGGTTAGAGCATCCGCTCGTTAAGCGGAAGGCCGGGGTTCGATTCCCGGCTCTGGCATTTTTCGCATAGTTGGTAAAAATCAGCCTTCTATTCCATTCTATATGAAATTAATTTCAAGGTTGATGAATTAAATTTCTGAATTAAAATTTCGTGGCCGTTTGGAGTTATGCCATATTCAAATTTGTCACTTGATATAGCTGCTTTAATGCAGACTCGGTGACCTTGCCAACGTAAATTATGTGAGAAGTGCCGAGCTGGTTATCAGTCAGGGTAGCTCAGTGGTTAGAGCATCCGCGCGTAAAGCGGAAGGCCCGGGGTTCGATTCCCGGCTCTGGCATTTTTCACATAGTTGGTAAAAATCAGCCTTCTATTCCATTCTATATGAAATTAATACTCCAGAACTATATTTCGTGGCGGTTTCATACTTGTTTGCGGAAGAATACATCAATGAAAATATATGTTTGGAACAATGGGATTCATGATGGTCGATGAGCATGTTAATATACTCAATAATAGGTACATAGGATTTCTAAATTTACGTATATTTGCTTCGGAGCTATTTTGAGTATGTGGCATACTCAGATTTAACGAAATTTTACTCATTTTTGAGTATTTTTGTTCCTTTACTTCTTTCATTGTTCAATGTTTGATAATGTTTTGAGAATAATGGTAGTTCATTATCATAATAATTAAAAACCAGGAAGGAATTTTTATTAGACATTAATTTTAATTTTAATTTTTATTTATTTATTTATTTATCTCATTTTTTGACCGTAAAATTGGGCCATGTACTTTTTAAAATGACTGAAATGAATTAAAATGAAGTGTTTCCACCTAAATTTCACACTTTAGTTAGATTTAAAAAATCTATTTCTCGTGTCGAAAAACTGTTTGCACCCCTGGATTCAGAAAAATCGCTCCTTTCATTGGGTACAGTCGGTAACAAAAGTGTCCGAACACTAGCGAAAATTCCTACGTAAAAAAAGTACACTTCATACGGTTTTGTTAAATAAATCCTTGTCGAATCCTGTCCTTAGTCAGAGTAAGAACAGGATTCGATAAGGATTTATTTAACTAAACCGTATGAAATGTACTTTTTATACATAGGAATTTTTCCTAGTGTTCGGACACTTTTGTTACCGACTGTACCGAATTTGTAACGATAGGACTGATATTTCTAATTTATTTAAATGTTACACAAAACTGGTCTACAAAAGCTGGCGACGACGTTTTTACTCAGATTGAAATTAATAGTCCTCCTAATCATTAAAAAAATAATAATAATAATAATAATAATAATTAAAAACAGCTATATTTTTTTTCAAGGGTAAGACCTGTAGGGTAAGACAGTGCGAGTTGTTTCTGAAATAGCAATATATGAGATCATACAAAATCCTTATCCTTACAAAGCAACTCATATATTAACAATGAATTTAAATAAGGGATGAAAGTTTCCGTCTTTTTTTAACGAAAATATGCTGACCACATGTCCTCTTTTTCAGATGACAGTCCGTTTTTCTAAGTTTTAAAATTTTCTATAGGAAAATTATTCAACACATTTTTTGGCATTTCGGTCCTCATTTACAAAGAATATAAAATTATATTCCTAATTAGGGAATTGTAATAATTATTGACGATTTTAATTTATAAAGGCACTCTAATCTGGTCCCCACAAACTAAGAAGAAATGCTGCATTCACACGGGAATTAACTTCTCATTTAAATACATTATGTATTAACACACAAGGTGTTACAATAAGTTTACTTAAATACAAAGTTTATTCCAATGTGAATTAAAAATTTCGTTTTCGTTAAAAAAAAAAAAAAAGGCAGAAATTTCCATACCTGATTTAGATATAAGCGAGAGGAGAAATATTAAACCTTAAATAATAATTTATAAAATCATCTAATTTATAAAATATAATTTATTTATTTATTTACGACAGTTTTATGATGAAGAAAAAAAAAAGAAAAAAAAGACTTTTTAGATCCGTGTACCCTACCTTCGACTAAATGAACATAAACAAACTACCTACTACACTGTTAAAAATGGTTTCTTAAAAATGAGCTAAATTGTCTCAAAATATCTCCGAAACAATATATACTTAAATTTGAGAAACCATGTAGTACTCCTTTTTGAGTATACTGACATGCTCCAAAACGGAGTTGACCAATAAGAATTTCAATATCCCCATGTTTCACATGTCGATATACTCAAAAATGAGTACATGGGTTTTCAAATTTAAGTGTATATTGTTTCGGAGCTATTTTGAGACAATTTAGCTCATTTTTAAGAAACCATTTTTAACAGTGTAACAGTCTTCTTGTGTCGATATGAGTTTTCAAATATCTCTATCAAAAAAGCTGCAATTTTCATGCTTTAAAAAGAGAGCTAAAGAGCTCAGAGTAAATATAGTACAGTCGGTAACAAAAGTGTTCGAACACTAGCAAAAATTCCTATGTAAAAAAAGTGCACTTCATACGGTTTTGTTAAATAAATCCTTGTCGAATCCTGTTCTTAGTCAGTGTAAGAACATGATTCGACAAGGATATAATATATTTAACAAAACCGTATGAAGTGCACTTTTTTTACATAGGAATTTTTGCGAGTGTTCGGACACTTTTGTTACCGACTGTATATAAAAATACCCCTTAGAGTGACCATATTTTTTTCATTGAATTTGGGGACAAAGATGGCAAAGTCCTCGAATTTCGGGGACAAAAAATTAAAATAAAATAAATAATTAAATCACCTTAAATTGTAAAATTTTAGTAATTTTTATGTGAAAAACCCCTAAAAGAACTTATTTCAGCTAATTTATTATACATATAATAAATTATTATAATAAAACATTAATAACTTTATAACCGGCGTCCCCAAATGTGTTGTAATTTTTTGGGGACGAAGGTAGTTTTGTCCTCGAGATTCGGGGACTGTCCTCGATATTCGAGGACGTATGGTCAGCCTAACCTACTCTGAGAGAAAGACTTTTCAAAAGTATGTTAAGTCAAAAATAGATAGTTTTAATTTAAAAACAGTCTTTATTTAAAATATCTAATACTGTCACGACAAGCATTAAAATATGTGATATAAAAATAAAAATATCAACAAATATTAAGAGGTATTATTTGTTCAATCATTTATCGTGCTAATGCGTCAGTTACAACGGACACGCAATTCTTCAATCAAGAGCAATATGTAGGTGCAACAACCATCTTATTTTGCTTTAACACGTTAATTCTAGGAAACTGGGAAAAAGTAAACTTGTGTCAACATTCTTCGTTGTAGCATGCAAAATGACATTTTAAATCTCTAATCATGTGTCAGTTTTTCGAAAAATAACTATTTTTTCTCCTAATTAATTACAGAAACTTTTAAAATTGTAGTTTTCTGTTAACTGATTTATACTTATTATGAATATTGGATTTTCGTTCATGAATATCAAAACATTATATGGCATGTGTGGCCGACTAAAGTCACGAGTTTTTATTTTCAGTTTCTTTTATTATAGACATTTTAGACAGAAATTTTATGAATAGTTTACGTATTTATCCAAACTCAAGCAAATAACGAAAAAAATTAGCGGCGTTTACTTGAATTTAATATAATGAAACAATTTAAAAATCAAAGCTAATAAAGAAGTTTTTATTTATTTATTTATTTATTGAGAACGTTACTAAAGACACGTTTTTGTAAGTTGTATTTTTTGTTATTGATATTCTAGCTCAAAATTTCATGAATAATTTACGTAATTGTTTAAGTGCAAATAAACAAAAACAAAGAGAAAAATTATCGATGATAACTTGAATCTAATTCGCTAAAATAATTTTAATATCAAGGTGAATAAAGATGGCCTATTTAAAGAATACGATTTTAGACTCTTTTTTTTTTTTTTTTTTTTGTGAATTTTTAATTTATAATCCATAATTTTGGTCTTAACCCGTTATTAGTCTAGTCGCTATAGACAGCGCCACCTATTACAGATTGCGCAATTTTTATTTAAATGTCACCAATAATTTTAAGAAGTGATGTCATCGACGTTTCTTTGATTTTTTTCGCGTTTTATGTATGTCAAATGCCACTTTTAAAATTTTTTGGTGGCTATTGAATAAAAAAGTCTGGCAACGCTGAAGGATGGGCGGCAAATCGACCAACTAGCGACTACTAACGGGTTAAATTTGAGTTTTATGCGTATGTATTCTAGTACACACAAAAATAGGAAAGAAAATTTAATGCTTAGTAGAATTTGATGAAATAATTTTAAAATTAAAGTTATTAAAAGCAGGGCTTGATTAACTTCCCGTGAGACCCGGGACTCACATACTTTCTTGGGCCCCCGCCACCTTTTTCCTCGCACATAAACAAAATTTTCTTTTGTAATTTTTATGCATTAAGAATAGAATTTATTGAATCAAATATATAAGAAGTAAGTTTTAGGACCCCTTACTACTCAGGGCCTGGGTCACATGCCCCCCGTTCCCTTGCAATAATCAGGCCCTTATTAAAAAAAAAAAAAAAAAAAAAAAAAAAAAACTTTTGTGAAAAGAACTTTATTTTTGTTTTATGAATTTTTAATTTATTTCATAATCGATATATCATAATCCTGGTCTTAAATTTCATGAGTAGTTTGCCTATTTATTCATATCCATATTGCATATTCAAGTACAAACAATCAAAGGGCAAAAATATTTCAATGGCTACTGAAATGTAATTCCTAGAAATAATTTTAAAGTCAAGTCATAAACAAGACTTTTTTGAGAATACGAATAAAGTCTTGTTTTTGTGAACTTTTAATTTTTTTCATGATCAATATTCTGGTCTCAAATTTTATCAGTGCCAAGTATATATTTTTAAGGACACTAAGGGGCTCTGCCCCCTGCTCGCTCCGCTCACCAACCCCCGAGAGAGGCCTGCCCCCCCTTTGACTCACTTTACTTATTAACACATGCAGAACTTTACCCGCCTATTCACCGCTTTCTTTCTCTGAAAAGAATATTAATAGTGTATATTACAAGACAAAATAAGAAAATTATTATGGAAATCCTCATATTCAATGTCAAATTGAAATGTATAATATTTATATATATTTTTAATAGAAAGAAATTCATAATATCTAGACCACTTTGCATTACAGCTTTAGTATATGACCCTTTTTATTTCTTTTTTACAACCTTAGATCCGGACAGCGGTACCCCAGTCGGTAGAGCGTCGAGCTCGTAATTGGAAAATTGCGGGTTCGGTTCTTTAGCCGGCCAAAGACCGCCGTGTACACTAATGGTGGCTGGTGCACATAAAATATGTCGTGGCCGCAATGTTTCCATCCATGTTTCCATCAAAATTATACCTCTGCGGGTCACCGATGCGGCGGAGCCATCCCCTTCGTGTAGGGCCAAAACTGTGGTGGCATGTCTCCGGACCATCCGTAGGGGGGGGGGAGTACCATACCGTCGCCAATTATCCATAGCGCAGTAATGGTGCGACGTCAATCACAACCTACCTAATTATCTACCTACCTACAACCATTGATCATATTTTAATTTTCCCGTGTAAGAAAATTAATTTTCTAAAAGTAGAGAAAAAAAAATGATATTTATTTTCTTTATTTTTTACATCCATGGTTTCGGTCCGCTGTACCTTAGTCGGTAAAGCGCCGAGCATGTAATTGGAAGATTGCCGATTCGATACTTGAGCTGGCCAAAGACCGTCGTGTACACTAATGGCGGCTGGTGCACATAAAATCTGTCGTGGCTGCAAAGTCCTCCGTGTTCCCATCCACACTATACCTCTGAGGATCAACAAAGCGGGGGGTGGGGGAATCCCCTCCGTGAAGGAACAAAATTGTGATGGCATGTCACCGGAACATCTCTAGGGGTGCGTCTCAGATCGTCGCCAATTACTCATAGCACAGTACTGGTGCGACGTTAAATCCAACCTACCTACCCACCTACCTACTTACCTACGTATAACCATGGATCATATTTTAATTTTCCCGTGTAAAATGACTTCATGACAGAAAACAACAACGTCCCTGGGAGAAACTTTTTTCAAAATGGAAAATAAAGTACCTACATAAACTTGTCGTTTTCAGTTAATAACTTCTTATGATAGAAATTTTTAAGCAGCTGAAATGTCTTCCTTGGAGTATTCGGAACAAATTTGATACCTCTCATGACGCGAAGGACCCTGCCCTCCGCTAGAAGATGCTGTCGCAAAAAAAAAAAAAAAAAAAAAAAAAAAAAAAAAAAAAAGACGCCAGTGACAGTAATTTTTCTTAATATTTAGAGAAAACAAAAAAGAAAAAAATCTCAACAATTACTTGGATCAAATTCGCTAAAGTAATTTTAAAATCAAAACTAACAAAGTTGTCTTTTTTGAGATCACATCATATCCTAATTTCGCGCAAATACTTTCATTACAATAAAAGCAATAATTTTTTTTAACGCTGGAGGCTCAGTAAGCTATTTTATTATAATAGAAATTCTAATTTCATTTCTTACAATGATTATACTTAATCATGCGCACTAAATATTATTTATTCATTGTATATTATAAATTCCTTTTTTGACCACTAGGTGGCGCTGCGAAACATTTTAAAAATCATTAAAATCATTCACTCAATTAAACACTCAATGTACCTTAATTAAATTCAAATTTTTTCATCACAACACATTTAATAAAATTTTCGCCGCTAGGGGGAACTGTAAGCTATTTTAACATCATTAAAATACTAATTTTATTTCATACAATGACAATATTTAACTAGTATACGAAACATTATTTATTCATAATATATAATAAATTCCTACTTTGATCACTAGGGGACGTTGAGAAACATTTTTAAAATGCCATTAAAATCATTCATACACTTATACACGCAATATATCATAATATACAAGTCCTTTCATTACAGTACATTAAATAAAATTTTCGCTGTAAAATTTATGCTCTATTTTACAACGTTACATAATCAGTAAGTGATGAGTGTTTATTATGGTTTTGTTAGGGACAGTGTCAAAATGTAAAGTTGTACCTACTAGAAATTTTTCCCACAGGCGTAACATACTTGAATTTTTTTGGATGCCCCTGTACACGAACCATTTGTTTGATTTCAACGAAGAGTTTAGTGTAGCATCTCTATATGATTCAATTCTATACCATGCTTGTTCTTGAATTATGCTGATAACAGATGAACAGACCAACCGCTAATAAACCTAATTTTTAGATTCAGGGAACCTCAAAACGCATAAATACAGCAAAATGTCAATTTCAAAAATGTGACCCCCAAAATAAAATTTTCTCTATCATTATATGGGTTAAAAAAAAAAAAAAAAAAAAAAAAAGTAAAGTAAATCAGTGAACTTGCAATCAACAACTTTATAAAAGTATCAAGTCAGATTTCTTCTAACATAATAAAATATTAAATGTTAATTAAAATTGGAGAAAATCATTTAATATATCAGCATATGTGTCTTCAAAAAAAAAAAAAAAAAAAAAAAAAAAAAATCTCCAGAATATGATTAGTTCCTGTAATAGTTATTACCAACAAAAATCAAATCCAATCATTGAAAACTTATTAAAAGCTGAAACCAATATATTCAAGAACGGAAATAAGAACTAATTGGATAAAAACAGTAAGATTACCAATTCTAATCGATATTTAGTATCTAAATGATAGTAAGTGATAAAGAAAAAAAAAATGTTTTTATCACTGAATCTGTGTTGGAGTAAAAAAATATATTATCATCAAATCATGTATCGGCATCCAAATTAATTGAAAATCGGCCGTAATGAATCGGAAACCTTATACAATTATGAAAATTACGTAATTTAGCGAAGTTGTTCTTTCACTTTATTAAGAAATTAATAAAGTCACATCAAGAAGTTTTAGACATATGCATCTTAATTAAATTTCTTCCCATCAACTGAAAGTAACGTAAGGATTCGGAATTCATTTTGTTATAGGATTCATCCAGATTTTCCTTAAATGACTGGGAAATTGATTTACGTAGATGTTTTAAATTAAAAAGAATAGATTAAAATTTTTGGAAATTTCGTTTTCTGCTGAATTGATTTAAGATGATTAAAAAGTATTGTATGTTTCTTAAGAGAAAATTTTGGCTTTTCAATTTAGTAAAAGTTTGATTAAGTTTAAAATATGCGGTGAGATAATTTCTCTAACATTAAATAAAATCGTAAGTTAAAATTCGTGTTATAAAACTAGCTTAGTATTGTTAAAATGGTTCAATGATTAATCAAATCAGTCTTTTTCATAAATCAAATTAATTTTATAAAAATCAGTCATGATAATATTGTTGACAATTATTAGAATAAGTTATTAAATAAATCAAATTATATAGGGGATTGAAGCGATTTAAGATTCTATTAGTAGAAATGTTCTTTGAAGGAAAAATTCATATTTTGTTCAATATTTGATTGTTAACTATTAATTAAAATTAAAAATAATTGTAATCCGTATTAAGTAACAATTCCTTAAATGAAAATGTAATGTACAGGCACTAAATAGTTGAAAATGTGTGCACACGCCCTCAAAAAAAAAAAAAAAAAAAGAAAAGAAAAGAAACCTTAACCAAAAATAATTATAAGATAAAAAAACCTTTTATAAACCATGTTTTTAAATTTTCTGTTGAATCATAGCTATAGAACTAAGTACATTAGCACTTCATCAATGCGTATTGTTCCGAAATTGTAAATAATTGTATTTATTTTTGTATAAATTCTTTCAAAGAGGCTTAGTAAGTTGATAAAATGTCAATTTTCTGCATTTCCAGCTCTTTTTTGCATTAAAATAGCCTAATTTTTCCTTTAAAATGCATTAAAAAGCTCCAATAGGCAGGTAATGCATTTGGCGACTTTTGGCGAGAAAATCTTTATTATCGATGTACCAAAGATGGACGTTCTAATATGATTGGTTAAGGTTAAGGAGTCACGGGAAATTTCCCGAGCATTCTGGGTTCAGCAGAGATATATAAAAGTAGCTCCAGCGCGACAAACCCAGATCGATTCACTGGTAATGACGTCAAATTTTGTGAGATGCATAATTTAACTTTTTACAATTTTTTAACGCTCACGTTTAATTAAATGTATTTATTTTTACGTCAAAAGGAAATGAACTCGTAATTTTTTTTTTTTTTTTTTTTTTTTTGACAACAATTAAATTATAGCTAATATTTTAAAAGCTATTTTTATTGCTATTAGGAGCTTATTATTTTCATATTTTAATTAATTAAAAGAAAACTATTCGCAAATTCAAAAATCTGACTTCGAAGTATTGCGTTATCACTGGGTTCTGAGTTACTGTGAAAGTTTCAAATGTCTAGTAGGGAAGTTAGTTAAAAATAGCTTGCAAGATTTGTACCGGACAAACAAACACACACACAAACAAGAATAGAAGTTAGTAAAAACATGGTAATTAGCAAGATTCAAGCAGTATATCATGTTCAATACACATGTTTTGTATGGAATTGAATTTGTAAAACAATATCAGCTATTTCAATTTATGCTTGAATTAGCAGTTTTTTGGTTCGATATGATAAATTTATGATCATGTTGAAATGACAAAAACCAAGTTTGAATACGATGACTTGTGTAAAAATTATCCTAAGCCATGACAAACACCAAAGAACAATATACATAAATGCCAAGTCTTTCGATTTATCTGGAAGATGTATTACGACTAATTTTTAATAGAAATTTTTACTAACAATTTTCTAATAATTATCCATTGTTAATTGCACTGGAAAATACTATTAGAAAATAGTGGTGGTTATTCTCTGAAAAATAATCTAAAGATTAGCAACTATTGATATAAGAGGATATCAACAGTTTAATTTTAATTTCATACTTATTATTATGCATGGTATGTTAAGAAATTTAAAATTGAGTTCACATTTTTTTGATTTTGTACGAAGACAATATTAAACATACATTTAATTACAGGAATTTAAAATTTCAGTAGAGGTGTAGCATTTGTTTTTATAATTTTGTTATATCTTCTTTAAGATATATGTTCTTTAAAACACTTTTTAAGATTATTAATTTTTTCGTTTCATTATCATCGGAACTGGAATAACGCAAACGGTCAAAAAATCGCAATGGAATGAAAAATTTTTTTCAATATTTTGAACTCTAGGCATCAATATAATTCTCCCAACATTTAAGAAACAAAATTTTGAAATTTTCTTTTTTTTTTTTTTTTTTCTTCAATGATTTTTACCGCTTCATAAGAGCAAAATTCTGGACGAAACGGGGAAAAACATATTGAATTTAAAAAAAAAAAAAAGAAAAGAAAAAAAGTTCACCGCGGTAACTCGAACATTGGTGCGGTGTTTGATAGATTATTTTATAATGTAACGGAATCGAAAAAGTAAATCACTTTAAGGGAGAACGGAGTCTGGCTGTTAAAAAAAGAAAAAAAAAAAAGATGAAAAAAAAAAAAATCACTGGGATTTTTTTTTTCTTCTTATTTTTAGCCGGAATAAGATAGATACACTTGAACGTGCTAATACATTCCCCTACTTTCAGCTTGGTATGAATTTCCTAATCTTCGATTTTAAATCTCGGGGGAATAGTATAAAAATTGCAAACTCATATGCACAGAGATATTTTACATTAATATTTTTATTGTTATTTACTGCCCTTTCAATTCTATTTCGTACTTAAAAGACATATAAACGCTGAAAGTTTTTTTTTTTTTTTTTTCTGTTTTGCTCTTGATTATCAATTTGGTTTTACAAAGTTCGCTCATTTCTTGGAAAAGGAAATTAAATCGAAAACTGAGCGAATTATGTTGATTATTTTATTTTTCTATCTTTTTATTCTTTCTTTTTCTCTTTCTCTCTCTCCTTTTTTACTCTCTTCTTTTTTCTTCTTCTCTCATTCTCTCATCCTCTTTCAATCATTTTTTGACTGTTCAAAAAAAAAAAAAAAAAAAAAAAAAAAAAAAAGAGCACATCTCTCTTTCTCTTTTTTTTTTTTTTTTTTTTTTTGCATTTTTAAGAGCTTAAGTTAAATGAGTACTAATTTTTAATTATAAAACTGCTAAGTTCATGCTTTACGTTGAAAAAGAAAATATTTATTTAAGCTTTTGTCAACCTCAATGTATCATTCGATTTTTCAACAGTGATTGGTTTCTGTGATTTACATTCCATTTACAATTTTCTTTTTGCAAACTCATATGCAATATTTTTATTTTTTATTTTTATTTTTTTATTTTATTTTTTCTTTCAAATTCATATGCATTAATATATTTTGTATTAATATTTTCATGTTATTTACAGATAATTCTATTTAGCATTTAAATAATACATAAACAGTTGATTTGAAAGCTTCAGTCAGATGGATCATCAGTTTCAGAGCAGAAAGGTAAAAGTTTTTTTTTTTTTGAATTTGTTTCGTTCTATTAATTTGATTATTAATTTAGTTTTACAAAATTAATTTGTTTTAGTTTCTTGGTTATTACACGGAACTTAAAAAAACAAATTTAATCGAGAACTGAGCGGGTCATATCGATTAATCATTGATTCTTAAGAGAAATTTATTAAGTTAAAGATTTCTTA